>OX376373.1:149613438-150195938 GCA_947369275.1 Nemotelus nigrinus
TCACAAAACCATTGTCCGCTTGGTTGCATTTTCTACTTCTTCACCGTTTTCTCGACTTTCCTATTCAACACAAAAACAAGATAAATTGCATCTGATATCTTGAGAAGTGCGCCCTTTTCCAATATGTGTCCTTCGGGGCTTTATGGTTCAGCTGGCCATCGTGTAATGTTTGAGTGTGCTGCAGAATGTAGGCTTGTTCCCTGGGTTTGCATGCCATTGGCGGACTACTGAGTGTTTTCAATATTGAGTTATGTGATTGTAATAGAAAGAGATTAATTGAAGTAATTTTTCATGCATTCGAAATTGATTTGAAGACAAATTGTCGGTGACACTAGATTTGGGATGGTTTGATATTTTCGAAATGAAATAGTAAGTGTTGCATGAAAAATGTGAGCGTTGGATACGTGTATACTTAACGGACTTTCCAAAGTGTTTCTTCAAATTGCAATTGAACACCCAGTTCAGTATGCCCATTTTAGGAACAAAGCAATTAAATTCAAAAGTCCTGACGTTCCTTGAAACGTACGGGAAATGCTGAATAATGACCAGGTATATAATTTCAAAAATTATCTGTGAGATCAGAATAAGTATCCGGAAAATAATGATCGTCCTTATTTAATATGAATAATTATAAGGATATTTCACGTTATCTTATCTCCGGGCAATCTATCTTTAATGTGGCTTATGAAGACTCATCAAACCATATCGAGGTCCTTATAATTTTTTCGTGAACATTTTTTTTTTCCAAATAGTTTTTTCATGCAGAAAAGCAACTCGTGTAGGGTAGTTGTTTAAAAATTGAAACGTGCACTCTTTCAATATAACGCACGACATGAAGTTTGTTAGTGAGTCTCATATTTTTAGCAGCCACATTAGATAGAAATTCAAAAAAAAACTATTCGGATCTGAAGCTATAAATATTCTTTTGCTTACAGTCAAATGTGTCGTATGTGTGCTACTGCCGGATTATAAACCATTACTGAAGGACCAAAAGTTCAAACTTATAATTATACAATGAAAATGATTTACAGTATTGCTACTAACATATGTTTCATAATATTTGCATAGTCATCATACAACCCAAGAATCTATACATCTATTTAATATGAATCTTGGGTCTATGCATCATATCTTAAGCCATAAAAATATTATCCTTCAATGTTTTCCCCATTAACATGCAACTTCAATTATACTTCGGTGTGTACTACACGATCAAGTTAACTGTCCCATAAGCCGACAACAATTACATTGTATAGCAGAAAACATGTCGTATCGAATAAATGAAAATACGAAAAGATTCTAACCCTATCCTTCGTATTTACATATTTAATTTTTAGAATTGAGCTCGGAGTTTCGGAGGTCAAGAACATGAGTGAATTGTATGGGTATGAGCTGGTGGTTAAGGTCCCATCTAAAGATTTATTCCGACGTAGAAATTAACGTGGTGTACGAAACTGTGCACGAAAAAGTAGTTCAGCCAATGAATATTCATTGCATGGAAAGTACATCAATTTTTGAATGACATATGATATTATGCACAATTGATATTACAAGAAACAGGAATATATATACTACATACTTTTCTCAAACTTTATACTGGGGAAACATTATTTTCCTTGCAACTGTCTGTTCTCCTAAAGAAAATGTTGGAATTTATGTTGTAGCAAATTGCATTTGGAGAGGCATATGTTTGCGTCAGTTACAGCTACTCAAAAGTTTTGGATTCATAAGTGAATTGAGTAGAAATTGAAAGAAAAAAATTCGTTGCCAAAAAGTAGATTAAGTTCAAAAAATATTTGAGAGTATTTCGAAGCTTGAAGACCTTGTCAAAAATTGAAAATTATCAGCAGCTAATTACATACGAGGGTGGTCTGAAAAGTTTCCGACCTAACAAAGACACAAGACATTTTTTCTTCAAAATAATTTTTATTTTTCTACATAGTCTCCCTATAAATCTATACACTTCTCCCAGCGATGCTCCCATCTTTTTAACCCGTTCAAATAGTACTGAGCGTTTTTCTTTGCAAAATAGTTGTTCACGAAGGTGACTGCTTCCTCATTTGACGAAAATCTCTGTCTTCCGAGCGCCATTTTTAGATGAAGGAACAAAAAGAAGTCGCTTGGGGCTAGATCTGGTGAATAAGGAGGATCGGTGCATTGAAAATTTTCTCGAAATTTTTACCTTAAGCTTGTCACGTAATGATGCGTAGTATGCTCCTGTAATGGTTTTTCATGTTTGAAGATAATCAATTAAGATAACTCCATGACTATCTCAAAAAACCGTCACCATCACCTTCCCAGCCGAAAAAACCGTTTTTGCCTTTTTTTTGGAACCGATTCCCCCTTCGCAGTCCACTGTTTCGACTGTATTTTTGTTTCGGGCGTATAATGGTGTATCTAAGTTTTATCTACAGTAATTAATTGGCGACAAAACTCCGATTTATTGCGCCTAAATTTCCAGTAGAGCGTTAGAAATGTTCATTCGAACACGTTTTTGGTGTAACGTGAGCAAACGCGGCACCCAACGCGCGGACAGCTTTCTCATGCCTTAATCTTCATTCAATATGTCACGAAAACATTCTTTCGATATATTCATAGCGTCTGCTATCTCTCACACTTTAATTCGACGGTCGTTAAGAACCATTTGGTGAGCTTTAGCGATGCTATCGTCAGCGGTTGCAGTTTTTGGACGCCCTGAACGTTCATCGTCTCCCAAGCTGGTACGGCCACTTTTAAATTCAGCTGTCCAAAATTTCACTATGGTCAATGATGGAACAAAATCCTTGAACACAGAATTCAACTCATCTTGGATTTGCATAGGCGTATTGTCTTTCAAAAACAATTATTTAATGGTAGTTCGATACTCGATTTTTTCCATTTTCACAAAAACACTCACATCGAATCACTCAAACGATTGTCAAACAACGATTGCGCCTGAAATGGCTGAAATTTTGGTGAGTACCTATTAAAAGATGCACAACCACATTCCTTAGCTTTTATTGACGAGTGCTGCCATCTTCACGCTAAGGTCGGAAACTTTTCAGACCACCCTGAGAAGTGAAAATCAATAATAGCTGAGTCGACCACTAATATAAGATCAGCACGAAAGAGGGGTCCATCCCATCAGGCCGATTAAAAACTGGTTCTGTCTTAAAATAATGTGTTGTTTAGCTTTCTGAGCTAGTTAGCTTGTGTGTGAAAAGAAAAATCTTTTAACATAACATCAATTTACAATTTAAAATATTTTTAAATTTTTTAAATTTTTAAAAGAGCTATAGAGAGAAACTCAGTAGAAGCAGGTGCCCTGCACGGCCAAGAGATGCGAAATTTAATCATTAATGATGAAATCAATGATAGATTCTTGGAACAACTTCAAAATATCAGAAAAAAAACTAGCCGAGCAACGTCACCTGTACCAATATTTGGCAAAAAAAGAATGCAGATCTCCTAAAAAAAAGCTTAGCAGAAAATCTTCTGACAAAATTAGATTTTCTCCCTCAAGTAAAAAGTGAAAAAGACCTCAAATGTCTTTTTCACAAACACAAGAATATTGCACTTCGTCTGGTGAGGATACATTCAGCTAGAAGGATGACTTTTGAACATGGCATCTAATAACCACCAATCGGTTACTGAAGACCATGAAGTAACTCATATAAACGACGAAAGGAAGATGATGAAGGCTCCAGCTTCCATTTTTAAAGCCGAAAATACTGCAAATAAAGATTATACTTCCTTAGAAGACAAAATACCTCAAAAATCTGCAAGTGCTTCTTCCCAATAAATGCAGAAAAGTTCCTTTTCTGCTGAACAGGAACCAGATGTGAGCCCAAAACTGATGCCTATTATTCTTCACTAACCTGAACAATAGAAAGGCTTCGCATGCCAGTTCTGCCTATTATCCGCAAACAAAGACGAGGGTTTATCTTGGCAGACAAACCTTGCAGAAAACCATTGAATACAACAGTAAGATCCTCAAGATCTACGACGAGATCTCAAGATCTATTCATCACCTGCTGTATCAAATCGAACCCACAAAATCCTCGACAATGAAACCAAAACTATTAAAAAAAATCATTTGCTCAGGTTCTTGCTTCCAGCTTTCCCATAACAAACATTATAAACGCACTCAAAAACTATATTCCTGCATGTAAAAAATCTTCCCACTAACTGCTTAAACCAAACGAGGCAAAGTACTTCATAAAATAATGAAGGATTTGATGGCAAAAATAATCAAAGGCATCACCCCTGCTTAATCTCCAATAGTGCGCACTTCCTTACCTCAAGCTAAATGAGTCTAGCCAGTCGTATATTTATCGCTCAAAAAAAGAGCTAATGCAATTTTTTACAGAATTAACATTATGCTCAATTAAGAAACCTTTTCGAAACCGGGAATCCACCTCCGAATACCCAACTACCCCATTCATAGAAACGATAGACTTACAGGCAGAAGAGGAAGCAATCACCAACTAACAATATTCCACACTCCTTCCCTTGAATCACGCAAGTGCAAGTTTGCCTTGACGAGTGTCTCTTTTTGAAACTGCATTACCGTCTTGTTCATTCTTATCGATGGGGTTTCTGTTCGGGCATTCTTGTCTCTTTAACATATCCTCTTTCATGTTTCACGTGCCTTTCGCTTGAACTGTTGTTTACTTTTATTCATCCTTTCGGTCCTCTTCTTTGGGCACGAAAACCTGTTAAAAAATAGTGTCCTAAACTATCATGTCAATTTTTGAACTTGTTAATATTCAATTTTTTGAGTTGTCCTGTATCGAATTTTTGGAAAACAGTGTGACAACAATACTGTAGTCGGATTTGATCAATCGAGCCTCCAAACTGTCAGACTTTATCTTAAGATCGTCGCAAACATTCGAATCCTTGCAGCCAACTTTACTTGTATTATCTTTCCTTGACCGGTCAAATCTGGAATATGCCTCCGTTTTGTGATCTCTTCAATATGAATGTGATAAAACATCCACTGAATCCGTACAAATGAATTTCACTCGTTTTGCTACTTTACAAGCACGTCTTTGATTCTTCTTGTCTTTGATTCTTCATCTTCGACGTTTTCTGTAGCCTCGAAAATATGTTTGAAATATGGTTTATGACTGGTTGCTTTTGAAGTGACTGTCACATTTGACTGTCGTCGGTTTACATCATCCAGCCATTTTTGTACAGCTGGCCGTGGGTTCCAATTTTCAAGTGGATCCATATTGAAATGAACGTATAAGTAGCAATTTTCAGTTGATATCAAGATATTCATCCTTTTGTGTGTCTTTAAATTATTGTTGGCACTGATTGTGCGTTCACAATCAGCCGAATGTGGTGTTAATGCGACGATTCTTGCAATAACAATCGAAATTTCATCGTAATGCAGGCTCCGATCTTCATTTCTCAAATACAGAAGAAGCTGTTGCGGCTTTTGAGTTTTCACTTCGTTTGGTGAATTACATAAATCGAAGTATTGCAAACTTAGTGCAGGTAAATCAATGTCTTTTGCAATCAAATCATGGACTTTGGCTATGTTTGCTTTTTTGTCGAACTTCAAAAAACTTTCGATCGATGCCAATATTTTCAAACTTTCGATCTGAATTATTGTCTTGCAAACGAACTTTCAAGCTTTCTGCCAATGCTTTTTTTATCTTCTTTCGAAGTTCATCAATTTCGATTGGTGTTCTATTTCTATTTTGTGCGTTTTCCAGCTCGATTCCTTTTAAATACAATTTTTCATCAGCTCTTTTTTCCATTTGTTTGGAGAGCACCTCTTCAAATCCACCAACTAATGGATGTTCTATTAAATCATTCAAAATGTTGATTGTATTTCGAACTATTTGACAAAACATTGGCAAAGTTAGTGAATCGGATTGTAATTGTTTCTGAAATCTTTTAAAAATGAATAAAATATCAGCACAAAACGTCATTTTCTTCAAATTGTACGGATTTGTCAAAAAATTTCGGTATTCTTTGCCTTCGGCATCATCTGATTCATCAAAGTAAAGAATTAACGCATTCCAGTTAGTCAACACTGCTCTGAACAAACTATACGTATTTTCTGTCCAACGTACATCGAATTCCTTTGGCATTGTCAAATATTTCAATTGATTTTCGTCAGCAATTTGATTCAATCTTGATGTTCGTAAAGCAGATTTATGAAAATAACTCGATAAGCTCGAAAACATTTTAATCAAATCCAACAGTGCTGTATCATTTTTGCTTACGTCACCAAACGCTAAATCTGACCTATGCGCGACGCACCAAATTTTAATGAATGGTACTTTTGAATTTGCTTCCACGATTGCCGCTTCGAAATAAGCCCAAAGTCCACCTTCTTCCCCTGTATTGACATTTGTACCATCGGTGCAGATAGATGAAATTTTTGGCAAAATACACTGATAAAAGAATTCCTTCGAAAACATTTTAAACATCGCATTTAGTATTGTATTGAATAAACCAGCTGCACCTCTTTCTGTTTGTTCATCCATTCCCATGAATTTCAATTCTACTTTTCCATTTGGCGTTACAACTTTGCCCAACACGTAAATTTTATCTTTATGTTGTCGATCTACTGATCCATCAGCATGCAATGAAATGGTTAAACAGTCAGCAATTGTCTTTTGAAACAATTTTTTGTCGGCATTTACGATGCACTGCAACATTTCTAAATGTTTAATTGGATTGATATAGTGCAGCGGTAAATTTTGTGGAACAACAGATTTTTGCATTTTATCAAACTCGAAATTGTTGGATGCTTCATTAGCTACATATCGCGCTGGCCAATTCCACGCTGCGGTTGTTAAAATTTTTGCGTCGGTAAATATTTGAATCATGATTTTTCCAACATAATTTGCTTGAGCCAAATTAGCTTTGTTGACTGCAATATCCAATGGAGTGAGATTCTCATCTGGTTTAGAAAGACATTTGATTCGATCAACTTTAACACACTCCAAATGGTAATCAGATTTCAAATGATTTTCGACCACGTCAGCTCGATAGCCGGTCCCATTTTTCGTTGCAATGGCTGGAATACGTTGACGATGTACGAAACTTTTTACGGTTGCTGGATACTTTATACATAAATCGCAACAAATCATATCTTTTTCATTGGCGCGAAATCTACGTAAACATTTTCGATCGATTGGTTTTGCAGCTTCACGGATTTGGTTCACTAAAATAATTATTTTGATTAGAAAAATGAAAAAATACGGTGTATATTTAAATTTAGTTACGGAATTAAACAAACACACCATCAACACCACTTGCAGCTGCAGCTGAAAGATCACGTGAATCATTTTCAGATGGATTTATTTCAGTTGTGCTATTGCTGGTTTCCTCTGATCTATTCTTGTCAACAAATTCATTGGACGAACTTTCAGCACCTGATTCTGATGTGCTTGGATTCTCTGAAACACTTGATTCGTCGGCTGATTTTGTTTTCTTTTGTACCCATGCATCCAATGAAACCTACACACAATGAATACTCTCGATAATAAAATTCAATTTCAAATCTAATTACACAAATTTCTCTTACTTTTGGACGTTTTTTTTATCACTTTGATACGACATTCTTATAATTTCATTTTGGTTAACTTGATTAGTCAAAAGACAAATGAGTACTGTGCAATTCGTTCGTAAAAATCGATTTGAAACTATCGTTGAAATTATTGCACAGTAAACTCCTTGAAAATATACGACATACAGTCGCACAATTGACAATATTTTCTTCATTTTGAGTATTCAGTTTTTGGTAGACGTAAACCATTTATCTATAAACAATGGAAATGAAGTCAATATTATATTCAGATTCAGACTTCAAGGCGATGATTGAAAAAGGAGCGTCATCAAAAAATATATTTTGACCACAACATATTTACATAAACTACACGATAACAATTCTCAGTAGTTCTCAGAAACGAACTCACTCAAAAACCGACTCCAAAATAATGTGTTTGTTAGTTTACATTTGAACTACATAAAAAAAATGAAGTATACAGTTGTTGGTAGATATAAATCATTTAAGCGATACATATATGTAAGCGTCATCAGAAAATAGATTTTGGACACAATGCATTAATGTATGGTTATATTTTTGAATTTTGCAGAATGAGAATTGTCAATAAAGAATGTAAAGAATAAATTATTCTGAATAATATCATACAGATAGAGATTGTGATGCGAGCGTAGCGAGCAAAATTTTTGAAAATGCGTTTAAATTTAAATTTTTCTAAAGCATATTTGTCATTTAATGAGTATTTGGAACAAGAAATTTACAACTGCATATTTTGAAATAAATTTACAACTGCAATTTCTGATTTTTAACTGAAGAAAAATGTTGCAACTGCAGCTTAAAATAGTCTCTGATTCCCCGTTTAGATTATAATGATTTTTTTTCCTTTCTCAAGCTTGATACACTGTCTTCCCGTCGTATCTATCACGATGAATGCTATCTCTTCCGAATTGGTCGCAACCATTCACATGATCCTATTTGTGAGGATATCAAATTCCGTAATCAAACGCGTGAAACTCGGAGCCCAGAAACTTTTTGAAGTATCGTTTGCGAGATCGTCAGTCTACTTTAATTCGCCTTTGCCAATGTTAACGAGAACTTATATTTCTCTCCAGCTCGGTCCTTTACTTCAATCTTTTGAAATATTTAAAATTATGTTAAAAGTTGGAATTAACTATTTAATAATATTTAATTGGATTGTAAGCTGTTTGTTGTATATGAATAAATAAATAAACAAATAAAATTAAAATTAACCTGTCAAAGACAACGGCTATATTCTTCTCTCGTAAAAGAAAGAGTCTCCATTTACCTAAACGAAATATAGATTTTATTAGCAATAAAATTCTTTGGGCGAAAAATGTTCGATATTTAGGATTCATCTTCGACAGGAAACTCGCAAATCAAAAATGTCTGCAGAGAATAAGACGATGGTTTACAAAATTGCTTTGCAGCCAATAGTACTTTATGGAACCCTTACGTAGACACAATGTGCCAAAAGCTACAAAAATAAACTGCAAGTTGCGCAAAATTTAAAAATAAAAATTAAACCATTTGGGTGTACTTCCGAAAAGCATTTACCTCCGATTGGTCTGAAAATTTGTGTACTGTTGTATTTTGACGTGCTGATTGTGAAAATTACCGCAAATCAGTTTTTATATAGGAATTTCCATGTTTTTGCCATTTTACACATACGCACACGCACACACACGCACAAACCAAAAAAGAACCTGAAAAGGAAAAAAGACAAAAATAAACAAAGAAGAAAGAAAACCAAAAAAAAAAAACCCCAAAGAAAAAAAAATCAGAAAATAAAAATTAACGTTTTTTTTGTGTTCAAACTGGACGATCAGAGCCATAAAATTTACGCAGATATTGCTGATTGGAAAATAGGGGGGAAATGGTAAAAACATGGAAAATACTATAGAAAAACCGATTTGCGGTAATTTTCATGTTATTAGTTATATTCGTTATCAGCACGTCAAAATACATAAGTACACAAATTTTCAGACCAATCGGAGGTAAATGCTATTCGGAAGTTTATCCAACCGAAACAAGGAAAATCCACCAAGATGTCCAGTTACACAACATTGACTCTTTATCAATTTGTGGTCCAGCGTTGAAAATAATGTTCGCCATATTCAAAATTCATTAATTAAGGGGTTGTTTTCCTAGATTGACATTCCTTTGATTGTAAGATTGTAAGTATAATGGTCAATTACCTGTAAGTAGTTGTAAGTAGTTTTTATTTATACGTAAATAAAATATCCAATCAAAGTTTTTATCATATTTTCCTTGTAGCAGTAATAAACCAGACTCTGTAAATTATCATAAACTGCATAAGCTAAATTTTATACTATACAGTAAAGATATAGCCTAATATCTAAATAGTTTACTTGTTAAGCAAACGTATGTATGAATTTTGGAGTAATAAATTGAAAAAAAGAATCCGAACATTTTAATTATTCATAACACTGATACTTTAAATATTAAGATTAATAACGAGAAAACCAAACAAATTTCAAAGCGGATGACGACTGTCAACCTACATTCTGCTCCGGCTAGAAAAAAAACCTTAATAACTGTATTATCTGCAGTTACAAATCATAATTACATGTTAAGAACTAACGAAATTACCACTTTATGTACAAAATATATACAGGCACAATCTAAATGAAACAAGGGTGGTCACGTGCCTTATGGGTTGAGGTTTCCAGTAACGCACTTAACTCTACCACCCTCTGCGAATATAGTCAATGTGTATTTTTTCCCAACTTCAGCCACCACCGTAGCAATTATCTCCTAGTGACTTTTCGTAGGATCATGATGAACTCACGTCAGATTGCCATCAAATGAAATAAATTAATCGAACATG
The DNA here is from genome assembly GCA_947369275.1 of Nemotelus nigrinus. Lineage (NCBI taxonomy): Eukaryota > Metazoa > Arthropoda > Insecta > Diptera > Stratiomyidae > Nemotelus > Nemotelus nigrinus. The sequence continues at coordinate 149,623,815 of OX376373.1, forward strand.
TCCTGTAACTTGTCGTATGTCATGGGCTGTAAACAATCATACCACGTAACATCAGAGTGAAAGAGTTCCAGTTGTAAAACAGCGAATGCTATGTACCTATGCACCTACATATTAAGTTGTTGATGTTTCCTGGTGTAACACAGGCATTCGTTCAGGGATAAACAGTAGCCAGCCTCTATCGCATCACACGATCGAAATGTACTGCCACTGTCATTTCATCGCTAATGGATTTTTGTCGTCTGGTGCGATGAAATGACCGCTAGCACTGTCACCATCTGTCCTTTGAAGCGTTCAACCGATTCAATTGTACACGCGAAATTTATGCGGTGACATATTGGTTTGATGAAGAGATCGAAATTCGATGTTTGATTAATGATCGATTATGTTTTGGGGAATTTATGATTTTACTGGCAATTAAGCTGGAAAAAGGACAAAATAAGAGTGAAATAACGATGTTCGATTGAAATAACGTTTTGAATTGTAAGTGAAAAAATGCTTCTACTAAATAGATATATTTAATGTGTGAGTTGATTGATAAAGTAGTAGCTGCTAAATTGCTTATAAAAAAGACTAGTAGAGTAGAAAAAACAAGGCAAATGTGAAAAAAACCCCCAGCGCTTCAGAACCGCTAGAAACACTCATGTTCGAAGAACAGTAGAGGATTTGTGCAGATTTTGAGTGTGTATTCTACCACTAACTACTTTTGCTACTTAAGACTAATACACCCTAAGTAATAATATATCCTAAGTTTATTTTAATTTCGATGGCTTCATCGAAAGTTACAGCGATAGAAAGGTGTTTGGGGTTGCCATCCGAAAAATGTCCAGGCTTTTGAAAATTTAAACATTGTTTACTTATTCTCATTGCAAATGTTCGCAATGTGAATACTTAATGCAAGCATTTATTGTCACGAAAATAACAAAAACGCTTCGTGCTGGCAGCTTTTTGCTAGCACAGAGGCCAAAAATATGTCACGTTTGCCTCACGTTGAATTCAACCTGCTCTGCGAATTTTATATTAATCCCATCACAGCATTGGAAGTTAGAGAGATACAAAGAAATTTAGGGTTACCATCCGTAAAAGTTTTTAAATTTTCTAGATCCTAATATCCTCAGATCATGTCACACTACATGATCACTACGATTAGAAAATTCTATGATAAAATCGCTTACCAAAGATATGCCAAATAATTACAACAAAAAACATAGCTGGCAACCCTATCATTGCTTTTCCAACTAGATTTCAACTTAATATTGCCTATAATAAGTGTAATTTACCATTTGAATTTCGTTTTGATTGCATGACTGTACTGGAAGCTATAGAGCAAAGAACTTTATTTTCCTCAGCGAATTTCCAAAATTTAAGACACCAAAATTACCGTAGCTGGCAGCTCCAACCGAGTTTTTCAACCAAATTTCTAACAAACGTGATTCGTGGTTCTAACAAACGTGAAAGATTCAGCTACTGTGTGAATTTTGTAAAAATCGAGTATCTGAATCAGGAGTTATAGGGCTAAAAGTAGTTATTTTTCTTAATTTTTCTTAAACTGCCCGCATTCCAAAATTGCTTCTATCTGACCTGGTCCTACTTAAGACCAATACATTCTGTAAATTTCAACCGTATCTGATTATCGGGTCGTGATTTCCTGAGAACAGAAGTTTTTGATGCACAAAATATAGGCAAATTGGGGAAGGGTTACCGTTCTTGACAATTGTAAAATTTCAAACGTTTTACCTTGACTATGTGGACAAAGCATAAAGTTTATATATGAGTGGCTTTTTTCATAAAAACCTGCACTTTTTCAGAAGAGTCGATGATTTGAAGGTTTTCAGTTTCAGCGTCTGCCCTAGCTACCAACATGCTGGTTAAAAGCAACACAAATTTACAAATTAATAATACCAATATGTCTTGAAAGTTTCATAATGATTTGAAAATTTTCAAATTTTCCCGATCACATAGGGTTAAAAAATTCCAGAAGATTATCCGACTCACATTTAGAACATGTTCAAAATTTATTTCGATAACTTAATTTTTACAAAAATTATTTGTGGACGGAATAATAGGTACATTAAAAATATCACTAAAATGGCCGCCAGCGCCAAAAGGTTAAAGATACATGATTTTCAATAAATCCCTGTCCCTAGGTATTTTTCCATCTTTCTGGAAATCTTCATACCTTACCCCTATTTTCAAAAGCGGTGATAAACAGTCAGTCGATAACTATCGGGAGATCGGTATTCTATCTGTTATCCCCAAACTTTTTGAGAAGCTAGTTTGTGAAAAACTTACTCGTATAATCGACCCTCCTCTAAATGAGCAACAACATGGATTTCGTAAGGGTAGATCGACTTCTACCAATCTCATGATCCTGGTTTCTGATGTGCTCTGTGAAATGGTAAAAGGAAGTCAAATTGACGCAGTCTATACGGACTTTAGTAGTCTTATCTTCGCAATCGAACTCAGCTTGTTAAATTCCTGGGCCACTTATCTAAAAGAGTTTTCGCATCTTCTGGAGTACCGCAAGGCAGTCATCTAGGTCCCCTGGTTTTTAACATCTTCATTTTTTATCTTTCTGAGACACTGCTTGGTATACCCCATCTCTTTTATGCAGACGACTTAAAAATCTACCACAGCGTAAACACGCAATCTGACGCAACTTTTCTACAATCCAAGCTTCAATCTCTCGAACAGTGGTGCAATGAGAATAATCTAAATCTTAACATTAACAAGTGCCACATAATCAGCTTTTCCCGTAAGAATACGATCAAAAAGTATTCTTAGGGCCTTAATACCACCATATTGAATAGGGTTGGTCATATTATAGATCTCAGGGTAGTATTGGACAACAAGATGCGCTTCAACCTCCACTATGACAAAATTCTTGCCAGCGCTAATGAACAGCTCGGATTCATTAAGAGACGTGCTAAAGAGTTCAAGAAAATATGGGTTACCAAGTCATTATATATCACTCTGGTGCGTCCTCTTTTGCAATATGTCTGCATAATATGAAACCCAGTTTTTGAGCTACATAGTGATAAAGTGGAATCTGTTCAGAAACAGTTTTTACTTCTCGCTTTGAGAGACCTCTATGATCCAAAAGACTTCCAACATCTTCCATCTTAAAAAACCAGACTGCGCTTTCTTAATTTAATGCCTCTCTCTGTTCTTCGAACATTAGTAAAAATGGGAAGGGATATTGCAACGCCAGAAAAATTACAGCAGTTTTGCATTAGATTACGATGATAAAACTTGACAAATATTACTAATATTTAACATAGATCATAACAACATTTATTTAAGATGCAAATGGTCATACTTTGGACACATTTATTTCTCTTCACCCCTTCTTCAAACCTAGCCTTAAATTTATGTCGCAATGTATCATCTTTTGCTTCATTAACCACAAATTATGTGAAATTGTCGCCATCGTCTCTCTTCGATATAGAACGAGCTGATCTCAAAGACACTTTCAGTACTAATCCTACATTCGGTGCGGTAAATCCTTTCTCAATGAGCCGTAACATAATATATCGTCTTAAATTGCATTGAAAATTTCGCGGATACTAAAGAAATTCCATGCTGCCTTAGCCAGTAATCTATCGTACCCTTTCACGCGTGATCCTTAAGCTAAATAAATATTTTCACTTTTTTATCGGGTGACAATAAAAACGGGATTGAGAATTTGTCAAAGCTCGATTGACATTCTATTCTAGCAACGGGATCGATTCGAAGAAAGCGCACATGAGACGACCATAAGAAAGGACAGATTCGGTTTTTTTCCACCGTTCAGAGTGTGATCGAAGAATCCCGTAACAATTACAGAAGATTTGCAATATTGCGCATTCGATTCAATCTTTGTGATATAATATACCCGGAAACATGATATAGCACGGCGAAAGGTAAAAGTGAAAGGATCACATCCGAGCAGCCCTCGTCTATAGATTTTTTTGTCAAGTAGATTCTGCCACGGCACAGCTCTGAAGGACCATTTGGCCATGAGAAAAATTTCAAAGGTGCCCTGATGTGATATGATCGAAACCGACGTTGGATGAGAGATATTTGAACAATGAAATCTTTAATTTTGGCAATGTATAGAAAATTGCCTTGAAGAAGATTTGTCGCGGTATTGCAGTACATGGTGTTGTTTTTGACGAAATGCAATTTCCAACTGAACTACCTTTTGTGCATTGGATAGGGGAAATGAAATCTGGGCCTTGAGATATTTACTTAGAAGATCATCATAATTTTCAGGGTAGAAAATTTTCGCATGAAAAACCATATGCCTGAGCAAATACGTTTTTCCAATTGAATCACATGCAAAATGATCATATGCACATATCGTTGCAACAGAACTTCCGAACCCCACTCAAACGAATATTCGATTAAGTATCGAATTTACGATATGACTGGGCTGGTGCTAGGAGCACAGGGTTAGGATGAATGCAACGAGTCATCAATTTTGCAAAAATGACGGCGATGACTTCATTATTTTTCATGAAGTATGCAAAGTTATTATTCATAGGCTTGACACGTATGATTATGCTGATGGGGTTTTGTTTGATTCTATACTCGTTTGAATGATGATGATGATGGTGATGATGAGTTGTTTATGGGCACGGTTTGAGATTTGACTGCTCGTTCGATTAATTTCGTTAATAAAGTAGGCATGAAATTGCGTAAATTGATGATGAACAACACAACCATGCGTAGATTGGCGACTCCTTAAAAAACAGTTGCCTGTGTATTAAATTTTGATGAGCCTAAGCGAAATTAAGCTGTTCTAACAATTTATTTTCATAAGAAACAGGAGAATAGAAGCCAATAACGTTCAATAATTAGAGTTTTCAGTGGATTAAGATGTGAACAAGTACTATTAGTCCTGAGAAGAAATTTCGAAGATAAAGCGACAGAAATAGTATGTTTTCTAAGTCACGTAAATATTGACGACAATTCAACTGTTATCAAAAGCATCCTAGTTTTACAGGATACCAATAACTATCAATTTGAAACATAATTATAGCTGAATCGTTGGTTCCATAAACCAGTTTAGGCGAGATAAGTGTCTTATTTCAATCTCGTATATAATCCCCAAGAAATTAGCATAAAACAGTGAAAGAAAATTCCACCAGCTTTGAACAAAGTGGAAGCCTTGCATTGACACGAGGCCTACATTGTTTAATAAACCTGGCCAGATAGTGTTGTATGTAAATGATATCAACATGCAATCTTACTATTTCCGAACTTCGATAGAGCTTTAGAACTATCTCTTCTACGCATTGACGATAATCATAAAAAAAGCATGATGAAGCATAAAAAACTGAAAACTACACTAGTCAGCTATTATATTTCTTGTTGATTTGATAGTTTATATTCAAAATCTGAAAACTAAAAAAAAAGTCAGGAGAAAAACAAAAACAAATATTTTCCAAAAAATGATAAAGAAATTTTTTTTTATTTTTTCCCTTTATTTACACGATATTCCATTTTTTATTTTTCTTTTATAATGGTAGTTTGGATTGTCATGTAAACATGCCCAACAATAGTCTGCTAACATGCTGGAAATCAAAATCAAACCAATATTACCACGAGAATTTGACGGTCCTTCAGAAGTTGCGGCCGTTTGGGGTTGCAGAGGAAGCAAATGTAATGAACTAGCTTTGACACTTTCTTGTTGGAGATGTTAACGTACAGAATAATTAACCTCGCAATAGCATTTCATTTACAGAATTGCAAAGATTTTGATCTGCCATGGACGAAAATAATAAGTAAAGTTAAAATCTAATATTGAAAATAAATAATAAGTAATTTACATAAAAAATTCCAACTCCAAGGTTTTCTTAAGTCATGACGAAAATGTAAATTCATTCTACAAAATACTGTTTGACGCAGTCGAAAGATATGTCCCTAATATTATGAGAAGAAATCAACTTTCGGAGCCGTGGCTTGACAAGACTCTTAGACGTGTGAGAAATTTCAGGAAAAGTCTCACGAAGCATATGGCATTCATTAAAATTACCGGCGACAATATAATCCACAACCCCAAAAAGTTTTTTGACTTTGTGAATATGAAGCAGAAAACAATCGGTTATCCCTCTTGTATGTGTAATTTTCAAGTTTTTCGCAGAAAAATGTTAGGAGGTTTTTAGTACTTTATGACCCTGTCGTCACCCCCCTAGAGTAACTAGAACAATTTCTGCTGATGCTATAACTATTTCCAGAGATGATATTTTGGAGCTTGGTAGTAACAAATGCCCTGTACCCGATCTTGTTCCTCCGACTTTTCTTATTAAATGCATTGCACAGTTTATCTCTTCTCTTCACATCATATTTAATACATCTCTTGCTTCTGAGCACTTTCCATCGTATTGGAAATCATCCTTCGTTACACCAACATTCAAAAATGGTGATAGAATATTAATTCAAAATTATAGAGGTATCGCCATTTTATCCACTATTCCTAAACTGTTTGAAAATATCATATTTGATAAGCTATCCCCTCTGGTCGATGCTCGATTTAACGAACAGCTGCAGGGTTTTAGGAAAGGGCGTTCTACCACTACTAACCTGATGATGCTGGTTTCCCATGTTCTTTGCAAAATAGAGAAACGTGATCTAATTGACGCAGTCTACACTGGCTTCAGTAAAGCGTTTGATCCTGTTAACCACTCTATTTTTATTTCCAAGCTGCAATTATTTGGAATTGCAGGATCTCTACCTCTTACCTCCACAACCGCTCACAACATGTGAAACTCCAAGGGCTTATCTCTAAAAAAAAATTAATGTCAATTCAGGTGTACCTCAAGGTAGACATCTTGGCCCTTTGCTTTTTAAGATTTTTATATCAGACCTGTCGGAGGATTTATCTGATGTACCTCATCTACTCTATGTGGACGATCTGAAAATTTTTCAAGCTATAAAGTTGCTATAAGATGCCAACTTTTTTTTTTGCGTGAAAAACTTCTCTCGAAAAAGTACGCTTGTACATTATACGTACCTCATAAGCAATACGGCATTTAGTAGGGTTGGCAATATATTAAAACCTGGGTGTGGTGCTGGATGAAAAGCTCCACCTTAATTTTCATTATGACAAAATAATCTCTCAAGCAAGTAAACGATTCGGCTTCATTAAGCGACGAGCCAGAGAGTTTCAGAAACTTTGGGCTACAAAATCGTTATACACCGCACTCGTTCGCCCTCTTCTTGAGTATGTATATTGCATTATCTAGAACTCGGTTTTCGAAGTTCACAGCCACAGATTCGAATCTGTTCAAAAGCAATTCTTACTCTTCTCTTAGAGATCTTTTCCATCCTTGTGATTTTAACCATTTACCGCCATATGAATCTCGCCTTACATTTCTAAGCTAGTTGAATGTAAGCATAGAACCGCATATGCTGATAATATGCCAATAAATAGATGCTGCAAGATATTTAACAGCATGAGTCAACACTCTCCCCCCCCCCCCCCCCCACGATATCGAAAGCATCCTTTAAAAGCAGATTTACCAAGGGTCTAATATCCTACCCTCTCTAGTCTACCGGCCTAATATCCTTTTCATGACTAATCAATTGTTTAATTTCGTTTTTAATAATTTTCCGTGCTCAATATTGTGCCCTACATGTAATTTTGCTTACTCGTATGTAATTTATTTATTGAATGTTAATTTATTTATTTGCATTGTATTCAGTTATATGCTATACCTGTTATGAATTTGCTTAATTTTTTTAAATTTTAATTTATATTTCATTTGTTCAGCACTGAATCCAAAGTACTCGTATAAACGAAATGCATTCTAACAGCCGTAAGGAAAACTTCTAGGAACTTGAGCGTGGAGTAAAGTTTCCACACACCAAACAAAGTAAACCCGGCGAATTTATATACTTTCTCGACATTATTTTAAAGAACAAAGCAACAAATAACAAATGATCAGCTTTTTAACATTAAAATTACAACAATTTATTTGTTTTTTCATTACTTAAGATTTACACTAATAATTTTTTCCTTGTTTAACTTTTTACTACCATTTTTCAGACTCTTTTGATTATAATCAATTAACCTTTTTTCCTTTTAACTTTTTTTAAATATTTTTTTACCTGTAATTCACTAGCCTAAATAACCTGCTGTATGCGTTACTAACATGGGTAAAAAGGAAAAGGCGAAAAAAAAATACTGGATAAAAAGTACAATTGATTACAGAAAAAAGAGTCGGAAAGAAAAGTAACATAAAAGTGAAGCAAGGAAAGAAGTAATTAGTGGTAATCTAAAGTAATGCAAAAAATTCAAACTATGTTTTATTTTTCTTTAGCATATAAGGTGAAAAATAGGTAGTGATTAAAATATTGAAAAAATAGCGGTACTTTACTAAACCAAAACAGCAGCTGGCATAGTTACTAATCAAAATGTGGGTAGTTTAACATAATACACCCAAGGCACGAATAAATGACGATTAAATGCGACCTACCACCTCGAAATGTAAATAAATCCATTTTTAGAGTGAAAAACTGAACATTTTTAAGTGTTTTTTGTCAAAATGTTATACTATGACTATAGGATTTGCTAGAATCTTTTTAAATACTACTAACTAATAGAATGTAAATTATATAAGTTTCATTTCACAGCAAAGCCATGATTGACTAGTGTTATTGGATAAAACAATTGATAAATTGTATCTCGAAATAAGTAAGCACATAATTTGGGACAATTTATTTAACAGTGGGCTGAATTATGCAAACTTATTTAACATACTCAGAACGTGCTTTTCAATCAAATCTTGTATTTCTGATAATTTGGGTAGAATTGTGCAAGGATAATACAGGAGACAAACCACACACGAATCTCATTCGCGAATCTCTAATGAGCCTTGAGCTTTTCGAATCATTTTTATATTGAAGACAGACTACAATCGAATCTGGTTTCGTGAATTTCCTTTGTTTCTCACACCAGGGTGAGAGGTTCGATTTTAATCTGTCTCCAGTATTTTTAGAGGTGGCCCATAACTATCCCAGCTCCGAAATTCCACTATTTTTATGCGGCTGAAATAAAAGTTGCCAATGCTAGCCTTCTGGACAGCCTACATCATTTTTTGACATATTTATTACAACTTCCAGTTTCTGCTCGAACAGATTGTGAAATCTTCGGTACTTGGTGATTCGGTGATATTTCGAAGGTCACAGTTGACAATACGAAAATCACTCAGGGGATATTTTTGATCCCATGGTAGGGCTGCGTGAATTGAAGCTTTCAATGGGTTTACCCGTAAATGTTTTGAAAATACGCTATCAAATTTGATTCCGAAATGAGTTTCGTCAATCGGCATAAATTCTCGAATTCAGATTTGAAACTCGCTTCAAACAAAACCCGGGCACACGAATCGCGCTCCGGATTTCCTAGTCGTTCAACAATAGAAATGTATTTTTAGTATTCATTTAGCACGTGCGTTTCCTTTCAAAGAATTTGTTTCAGTAGTGCGAAATTATGGATTCTAACAGAAATTCGGACGAAATGGAATAATGGTGAACTAGTTAGTAATAGATAAGTCAATATTTGTATTAGAATTATACTACAAAGCATCATATAAATCTAAAACCGATCTATAAATCACAGCTTTGATAGTTTGAAATAACAGGATTATGAAATATGGTCAAATTACACATACATATGCAATTCATAAAAATACTAACTTTAAAGCAAACTTACTAAAACTTTAGAAACAAAAAGCTTATACACATAGTCACAAAATTGAAGGCACAATCTATATAAATGCCAAAATATTATTCAATGTTACTACAATTGTAGTAAATTTATCGAATTGGCATTTTATTCTGTTAGTGCGTAATCTTCTTTATAAATGTACACCAAATTAATACAAAAAAAGTCGAATCTATCACAAAATTTGCTATTTTGATGTCAACTGTACCACTTGCGAGCTACACAAAATTGAAGGCATCTAAAAAGATATTTATTAAAATTTGATGATGCAATTACTTTTCATTCTTTAGAAACATTGAGTTTTAGGTGAACGTTAGTGACTGGTTGAGTTAAGTGTGTTGTTTTTTTTAAAAAAAATAAGTATTTGTACATAAATAAATAAAAAAAGCTGAAATGGATAAACGGAGAAAAGAAACCACAGTTGCGGAAAGAAAAATTATTATTAAGCTTGTTTGTGAAGGTAAAACATATCAAGAAGTAGGAAAAATAGTTGGGAGATAGTTTTCTTCAGTAAGAACTGTAGTCAACAAATGGAAAAATAACGGAACTTATAGTAATAAAACGGGACACGGACGAAAAAAGTTACTGTCAGTTAAAGATGAGGAATACATTCGACGGGAAATAGAAAAATGTCCAAAGAAACCGATTAATAATTTGAGGGCTGAAGTTTCTCATATGATCCAAAAACCAATATCAAAGGAAACTATTAGAAGAACATTGCGAAACCATGGTTTAAATGGAAGAATAGCCCGTAAAAAGCTATTTATTTCAGAAGCATATAGAAAAAAAACGGTTAGAGTTTGCGAAAACTTTCGTAAATGAGGGTCCAGATTTCTGGAAAAACATAATATTCAGTGATGAAAGTAAGTTCAACCTATTTGGCTCTGATGGCAGACAAATAGTTTGGAGGAAAGCGAATACGGACCTCAAGAAAAAAAATTTGTGCGAAACCGTAAAACATGGAGGAGGTAATGTGATGGTTTGGGGCTGCATGTCTGCAGGAAGAGTCAGCAACATGGAATTTATTGAGCCTACTATGGACAAATTTAAATACCTCGATATCCTGAAAAGGAATTTAAAATCAAGTGCTATTAAATTAGGACTATCGGATGTGTTTTGGTTTCAACAAGATAATAGTCCAAAGTACACCGCACATATATTAAAGATGTGGTTGCTTTATAATACGCCAAAACAATTAAAAACTCCACCTCAGTCCCCAGACCTTAACCCAATTGAACATTTGTGGTCATTACTTGAGCAACAAATCCGAAAATTTTCAATTGCGAATAAATCCGAGCTGAAGTCAATAATAGCAAGGGAATGGCAAAATAATAGCCCAACCATAACAAAAAAGTTAGCGCAAAGTATGCCTAGAGGACTAGCAGCAGTAATCAAAGCCAACGGATATCCAACTAACTACTAATAATAAATTATTTTATATTTTTCTAGTGATCTTGAAGTTTGTGCCTTTAATTTTGTGCCTTGAAGTTTTTTGTTAATTTTTTCTTTTGTTACTTAATTCTTTAAAAAATTGAATCAAATAAATTTTTTTATTCATTTTTGTATTTTTAGTCTTCAATTTAATAAAAAATAAAAAAAATTGTGATAATAAAGTGACATTAGTTTATTTACGATTAAGAGTTTTCATATTTATTGCTTGTGCCTTCAATTTTGTGACTATGTGTATATACTATACATACTGCTATAAGAAGTTTAATATTTCCAGGATTTTGAATAAAGCATTGAAAGTAAACATCTTCATAAAACAATGTCTATCGAGTGAATACTTCGAATGTTTCGACGAAACGTTGAGCAAGAATGCTGCCGTGTTTAGCATAAACGCCCGATCTATATTTTAGTAACTTTCGAGATGTTCAATGATTTGTGTTTGTCAGTTCGACGATAAAGGAAGCAATCAGAGAATTGTTTTGAGAAATTTTCGGAGAAGATATTGTGCTCTTTCTAGATTAAAAAAAAATTCTTCCGCGTACTGTAGTTCAATTGTAGAAAATGGTTTATTAAGAATAGTTTCCAAGCATTTATTTTGCATATTTTTAATTTTTTTAATTTTCTTTTGTGGAAATTAGCACAACTGTTCCATACAGGGCAACCATAGAGGATGATAAGTTGCATGACACTCTTATAGATGAAAAATGTATTAGCTGTTGAAAACTTGGATTTTCTATTTATAAGAGAGTAGTTGTACAAAATACTTTTCAGCATTTTCGATTTAGTTGCCTCGATGTACGAATGAAACGTGACATTCTTATCAAGGTGCACACTGAGATACTTTATATCGTTTTCCAGGAAATAATAAACACTAGAATATTTTCTTGGCGATTAGGAGGTTATTTTATTGGTGAAAAATATTTTCTGTGTCTTCTCCCAATCAATTTTTAGATTCCATTTAGTACAGAAATTTTTAGTAAGCTGTTGAAAATTGTTATTTCGTAAAACGGATCATTACTACTCGCAAATATGGTACTGTCATGGGTGTACATCGCGATATTGCAATCGGAAGTCTTTATAAAACGTACATGTAAATATTATATAAAATAAGGCTAATAACCGAGCCTTAAGAAACTCTAGCTGGTATATCGGACTTATCTGAGAGAGATGTCAATTTCACAGTACAAGTTTCGAAAGACAAAAAGGACTGAATTATTTCGCACAAAAAGATAGGCAAAGCGATTGTAATTAATTATAGATAAGCAAATCGTACCAGACGGCATCGAAGGCTTTTTTTATATCCAGAGCCCGTAGATTTGTTGTCACAGAGAGAGGTGGTTAGCGAAAGGCTTAAGTCGAAAACCGAATTGAAAATCAGAACGTATCAGAACTAGACGTATCTTCAAACGTCGATTTTAAACAAACCTTCTCAAATATGCACACCTTTACTGAAGTAGGGGGTAAATTACCCACGAAATATCGATGTATGCAATGAAATTAAACCATAACCAGCTTATAAAGGAAACATCATTATCAAAATAATTGGTTTAGAAAAGCCGAAAAAATTGAAACAGAATAAATTAAGTATTTTCAGGTTTAATTATAAATTCACTTTAAATCTCTGAGTTTCATAGCATTAATCGTTACATTAGAATTTTCCAACAAAAACCAAACAATGTTCCGTGTTCACACGGTCGAAAACTACTAAAGTATTATTTACTTACTTTAAATTACATGTCTTCGATCAAAAGCCACATTCATTATGTAAGTAATCCAAACAAGTTTAAGTAAGTAACGGTGATTTCATGATTTAAGCTAGTAAAATCGCTAACAAATACAATATTTTTTACTAATCAATTACAATTCTATCGGACAAGCGAAGCAAAACAAACATTGGACAGTGGGCAATCGTCTGTGATTTGAAACACGTGGTATCTATTCAATTTACACCCTGCTATCATCCGTATCAGATAATGTATCTTATCAAACCTAAATTTATCTGATAAACTGAATATCATAAGAGCCAGCATATTACAAAACTTTCTCTGTTATTTCGCCTAAGAGAATTTCGGCTTCGTTTAAAGAGAGTGAATATATCGATGCAACAACAATTCTTCATATCCTTTTCCCCATGCGATTTCCACTCAAATTTGTTGAGTCGAATCGTTCTTTGCTTCACATGTGCATACCTTGAGCGTTTTAGAGCATTAGTTTCCCTTTGAATCACATGAGTTGAACGTTCCTGAGCGAAATAAAATTATTGCTGTTATCTATCCATCTATTACATTACGGAGTAGGTGCAATAAATTTTCATTCAGGCACGGAATGCCTACGAGAAAGGATGTGCCCTGTTGTGTGTGGAAATAAGTTTTGAACTGGAGTGTAGTTTATTAGTAGAAATTTTTATTGAAATATTCTTTATTCGGTAGTTCTTCTGAATCCATAAACAATATTAATGTGTGGTGTACGAGTTTTTGAACTAAATAATACTCGTTGTAATCAATCTTTTGTCGATGAGATGATCGAAAGTGAATTGAAAATGATATTTGTAAAATAGAAAAATATTACGATACAGTTTACATCCGGTAAAAATTACCAATTTGAATGGACTAATATTATTTTGGAAACAAATTAAGGTGAGTTTATATTTGCAGTAAAATGTTAATGAATGAAAAGTATTCGTGTATATTAAATTTTACCTGACATTATATTTATTCAGAAAGAAATTCAAATCAATAAATTAAGGTTTTCAAGTGAGAAAGATATGTAATTCGAGTGTCAGTTTTTTTCTGAGTTTATGAATGTTAATTTTCAATTTGACGTTGATAATCATATTGGTTAGGAATTTGAATTGTTACCTTTGATAAGATGATACATCGAAAATACCCTGCAAAAAAATATAAGAAATTAACTTGGCTCGCTATTGGCTTGATTGACTATGAACTAATTAACATATTGCCTTCTTTCTCTAATAAATTTATTTCAATGGAAAAATAACAAGAATATTTTCTGACTCATGTGAATATATCCATCTAAAACATCTTGTTATTACTCGAAGATTTATTCTCTAAACGAATATGTAGGGGAATATTTGATATCGGTAAAAATATAATTTTCTGACAAACTTAAGTGGGTGAAAAATGTTTTTCTTCGGCAGTTTTTAAATCATTTTTCATCCTACTTTCATGTTTTATTTTAAAGCAGATCGTTTATATTTCAAATAGATATATTGTATATTTTCTCATTTTCTTTAGTTAGTTTACGATAAAGGATGTCGCAAAAACTACTAAGCACTGTGTACTTTCTTAGTTACGTTAGATGAACCAAAAACGTATAAGCATTCTTGGAGGTTTTCTCAAAACTATTATTGAATTGTTTTATCTCAACATCATACTTTATGGTTGCTTTTCGTAACATGCGCTTCAAAATTCGAATAATAAGCCACCGAAAATGTTTATTTTCTTTGTTCCGTATAAAAATCAACCATGGAATATCTAACCCTTCCAATCTATCCATCATAAAATCAATGCCGTTCAACCACAACTTTCCACCCCGAACAATATGATGCACCCTATGCCATCATTGTCTGATCCACAAAAAAATCAAAAATACAAACTTTCATCGTCATCATCTACTCATTACTCTTGGAAATTCATCAATTACCGAACATTGGAAAAACATCAAATCCTAGATTTCATCAACTAGATATCAAGTTGTCATCCTGTTGGCTCATATATATGTCCATTATCGCTACCAACTACCTCTACCTCTGTGAAAACAAGTTTTTCATTCTGCGTACAAGCCCCTATCTCACTACGTCTATACGAATAATTTTTAAGAATGAATCCTGAAGGGTTGAAAGGATAAACTTCCGTCCGATACGTGGTTTGTTCCTATGCTTTCAATATCCTTTCGATTGGATAATATCAAAAACTGAAGCTGAATCCAACAGATACTAAAACTGCATTCCCTCAACAGGACACCAGTCTATTTCGAATCCAAAATATATTTTAAAAAAAGACTTATCACACAAAAAAGTCGTCATCTAAAACAAGACTCTGCATGCGGGACACTAATAAGTTAACAGCAACAACAACGATGTACGAAGAACTCTTATCTGCTCGTACCGAGTGTAACCCTGCTTCGAACTAAAAGTGTCCCGTTTTGGAACAAGTTTTCCACATGGTTGCTTCTTGGACAATTTTTCATGAAAATGTTTCATACTCGTATCATACTACGTACGTACCGAGCCTATTTCAAATTATATTTTCCTTGCAAACCAAGCTCAAGAAAGTTGTTTTACTGGTCATATACATAGTTTTCGACCGTCAACAAACTTTGTGACCATTGCCTATAAGTAATTGTGTCCATGCAATGCATACTGACTGGTTGAGCGATAAGAAGGGTGATGCAAAGGTGAGCACCAACTACCCCAAGATAGAAGACATACAAACGTGCAATAATATGCACATTGAATGAATGAACGAAATTACCTTGATAAGACACCGAAAGTAAATATTTGCTTTTCAATAAACGCCAACAAACTGTCAACAGAACGAAACGAACTACTGACCCGATAGTTGATAATCAGTATTCAATGCGTGGACGAGCGGAATCTATAGATGTTGAGTCCTTGGGCGAAGTTATGGGCTACTAGTCATGGTGAAAGGTGAAAACAATTTATACGAATAAAATGCTTACGGTTCAATAGCTTTGAAATGAATTTAATACAATTAATAGGTTGGGTTTCGATGAAATCGAAATTTTCCGAAGGACCAAGAAAAGTGTGTATAAATGGAAGGTCGTGTAGTGAAAATATTGCATGTTTATTTTTGGGTCATGTTGATCAGTAGATCAGGTCAGTTTAGCACTCAGACGGATTTTCTGTGCTCAGCCCTTATCTTACTAAATAAACTCGAGATGAACTTTTTTGGCATGCTTAATATTCTTGGGGTAATTTTTTGAGAATTTTTTTCGCTCCAAAAATGTGTCTCAATAATCTGGAAAAATAGTATGGAAAGTGGTATTTTACACACATGCATTACATATTTAAAGGTAAAAATTGAGAAATATCTATAGAATTAAATTACCTACCTAAGCGACTGTATAGAGAAGTGAGCAATTTAAATAAGTCTATTTTGGATTTGTTTTTGTGAGATGATTAAAATTGAAAAAAATTTTTAACTAAGTGGTTTCAATGTTCAAATAAAAATTTCAATTTTAATCATTCCACAAAAACAATTACAGCAAAATATTACACCAAGTGCTGTTTAATAGCATCATCTGAACTGTTTTCAATTCAAGGAGTTTTGCAATGGTCGAAACAAGATGTAGTCTGAAAGTGCTAGGTCAGGTGTCTAGTGTGGCAGCACATGCCATCCAACCTGCAACCAATTTTTGCTAGTGACCATATAAGTTGTCATGTTGGAACACAACTCCTATACGATTGCCTAATCCTGGACGCTTCACGCTGTTGATGGCAGTACACGTGCGTATTGTTTTGTTCTTTGAGAGCAGCTCATAATAAAGCACTACCTAGATAGCATAACCTTCTTCTGATGCATATCTGTCTTTGAAATTATTTAACTAGTTCACTCCGCCACTGTCTTTTTCGCTGTACGTTATCGTATACAATCCATTTTTCGTCGCTCGTGACAGTTCGTTTCAAGAATGGGTTTGTTCCTGTCTTTTTATGAACGATTCGCAGGCATGTATGAGCTCAGTGAGATGAATTTCTTGAAATTCATACGTAACCCAAATATTCAGCTTACTAATATATGATAGCTTATGATAATGCTCTGAAATTGTTGAATCTGATTTGTTTAGATTCTCAGCAATCTCTTGTGTTGTAATGTGGAAGTTTGCTTCGATCGTTGGAATTGGGATAATTGGAAGTAAAGGTTCAATAGTTAGTTTAGATATCACTATGAGCTAAGTTGTGAGCGACAGCGATTAGATGTGCCACACCAAGAAACAGGTGACATGGTTAATCTAAGCAAAGCAGTGTTTTAAAAATAAGAAAATAAATCACAAATCGATACTACAAAATCCAGTAGACACATATGATTATGACTCTGGCTAAGCGAATACAATGCCTTTCATAGCTTTGTTGTTTCATAGCTTTATGGATGCTGTTTTGCTACGCTAAGTCACAGCTAATTAAACCTTATAAGAGTTGATTTCGTATAGCGCAGATATAACAATGAGCTACTGTCAGAAATTTAAGCGCGAAAGAGCAGTCAATGTCACAATAACATATGATTTAAAAAGAAACTGCTGGACGACATACCCTGTGGAAAGCTTCATTGTCCCTTATCTACAGAGTAATTAACACCTAAATGTCTTACAAAAGCACACATGCCACTAAGTCTGTCTGCTATCGCCTAAGAAAATTTCTAAGAAATGTTGTACCACTACAGCACATTTGAAATCTTTTGAACTGAATGGGGTTTTTTTTTGTAGATGGCCAAAAAAAATTCTCCAAATCATACCCTGATCATCTACCAGTTTCGCAGCCAAGCGATCTTTGTTGCTTGTGCTCCAACACTACTACAAAAGTTGGAGTGTTGGCGTACATGTGTGCGCTAGCGCTCCTGTTATATACGGTTCAGAGCGTGTGAGGTAATCTTGTCTACTGGAATTACTCCAGATATTCCCAACACAGCATCTCCTGAAACCGCACGGTAGCTACAGGCAATACGCAAGACATATTCATGCCGGACGATGTCAAACCGCACTCCAAGCTTTATCGTTTGGAGTGTGTTCACCCAATTTTCAGCCCTGGACAGCAAGATGAAGTTGGTCGTCGCCATGAGCAGCTTCGGTCACGTTTCGCTGGGGCTTCAGATGTTGGACATCAATCTACTCAGTGAGACGATGACTCTCAGAGTGCTATCACATACATTACGGATGTGGTCCATGCAGGTCATCTTAGTATACAGCGTCATTCCCAGGTACTGATCTGAATCTCTATGGAGCCCAATGTCATCAGATGACAGTCAGTATCCTCCGCATTGTCAGCATGACGAGCTCTGTTATCAACATTGCCGGCTGTAGGCCATGGTTGGTCATCCACCGTTCTACTCTCCCATAACTTCGTTTGTTGGCTTTTCCAGGCGCACCAGTTCAACGTAAATTATGTCCCAGTAGCTAGGTCTAAGAATTGAAACTTATGTTGCCTTTGAGATGATAGGTCCCTCTTTCGACGATGTTCAATAGTCCCTTAGATAGTCCTGCAGCGTAACCAACAAGTTATCAGGAATGCGAAAGCTATACTCGAGGGCTTCAAGAACAGCTGTCTACCTAGCTTCATTGAAGGAATTTTGAACATCTAGCGTCCCCAATAAAATGACCGGTCTGACACTGTATCATGCCTCCTGCATTCTCGCTACTGCCCCAATCACCGCTGAAATGGCGTCAACAGTGGACTGTTTTTTTTGGAACCCGTGCTGTCTGTCAGACATATCTCCAGCTGATCTGTTTTCTGACAGCAACCGCGGCTTTAGTAACCACTAGAAGAGCTTACCCACCTTGTGAGACGGTACGCGGAGGGACTTTCCGAATCTTCCTTTCCCTTATCAATGAGCCCCAATCGAGTAACTTTCCATGGCAATGGGAAGATCTTCCCACTAAACTGGATTGGATGTGGTAGAGACTCCACTTTCGTAATCAAAATTATTATGAGTGTTAAATGACGCCTCATTCACTTTGTCTCTGATACCTTACTCAGAGCTAGGTTAATTCAAAGCTTGGTGCATGGTCCATTGTTTATATCTGAATTCAAACCAAGGAAAATCGAAACAAAAATCAAAAATTTGTGTTTATTTTGACAAAGAATTACAAGTTATTTTTTTACTTCTTTCACGTCTCGTCTTGAACGTAATGCATTTAAAATTAATTGGAAATATCTAGTTGCGAATTCTCCGATCTCACTAAAAATTAATTTCAAATTTCGATCGGTAGGCTAGACTTTATAAGACTTGCAGATAATAATATACAGATCACTTGCAGATATAACTATTTTTCGCAAAAGTCTATAAGTGTATTCGTTAAATATTCAATTTGGATTAATTGTTTTAGAAAATTAACTTGATTTGTTTGATTATACAGAATTGTTTTCACTTTTATCTAGATTAATTTAGAATGATGAATACTTTTACTAATATATATTTTTCAAAAAAAAAAACGATTGCTTTCAATTGCGATTCGCCCTCGAACCTGCCAGATTATTTTCGAGTTAAAATGCCAAGAAAAGATAACAAACAACCTTATATACTCTGATGTAGTGTGCGTAATTTATTTGACTGCACTTAGTTTTTTCTTAATATTGAACTGTATAATAAAAATTTATTCATTTATTCATTTTTGGAAAAGCAAAAAAGAGATTTATTCATTTTTGACAAAGCAATAAAAAGAGAACCACTTTATGTATATAACTTTATATATCAAATAACATAAATTCAATTTTGCAATGCGTAATTCATATAAAAAAAGTTTTTCAAAAAAATCAGTCATTAATTTTTTATCTTTTTTTCCTTGATTTAACGCCAATTGATACATACGATTTGACATTGCAGAAGTTAGGTTTTCCGATATTTTTTGTTAATGCCATTCCATGCTTGCTGAACTGTATCTCTTTAGGTGTTGAGTCTTTCGTACTGCTGTTTTTTTCCTACACTTTTCTTGTCACGATCCCCATAGATTGTCAATGGGGTTTAAGTCTGAACTTAATGATAGTCAATCCAACAGAGGAGTATTTTTTTAAGTAAACCAACTCAATGATTGTGAAGATTTATGCAATTATTTTTTTGAAATATCAATTTATCTTCGAAAAAGTCATCCAAATAAGTCAATAAAACGTCTTCTAATAACAGTGTTTAAGTTACTATTGATTCTCGTAGAAATCAAGTAAAGTGGAAGCTTTGTATGCTGAATACCTCTTTCAAAATTTCGACTCATTCTTGGATACTCTGACGGGTCAAATTGTGCCAATGACAGATAAAACCATCCGGATCATCCATATCAAATTTATTTTTATATTATATTTTGCTATTCTTCCTCCCATTGAAAATAATTTCGAGCAGATCTGAATCTATCATATATGTATATGGTGTTGCTTTAAAACTTTTTTGTGTTTTAAATTTTCCGATGCATGTAAAACTTGTTGGACCCATCTTTTTTTATTGGATGGTTTAGTTTTGTAATGATTTTTGCAGAATTTAACCGATTCTGAGCTAGTATTTACAAGAATTTTAGTATGAGATTATCCGAGCTGATAATAAAATCTTAGCAACATTCAAAAAAGTTTACAATGTGTATAAGTTTACTGCGTTTTAATGAATTCCGTACACCAATCAAGTAAAGCGAACTTAAAAAATAAAAATCAAGAACTGATACCGAACTTTTCAATCATTTTCTCCGTAAAATAGAGTACAAAAATCATAGACTTAAAAAACCACTGATTTATATTTTTGTACTTTTAGTTTCACCTGTACATACAATTTCCACTAATTTGCTAAGTGGGGATAAGTGAATTGCGCTCTCTGTATGTTGAAAAAGCAATTTTTAATAAAATAATTTACGCTGATAGCATTTTTATTTATTTTATTTATATTTCTTTAGTAATTTCTTTTTCTTGCCCGTATAAAGAAAATAACACATAATTTGTTAAGAATTTCAACTATGATATGAACAATAGTTTACAGTCTTTACTGGGTTTAATTGCAAAACATCGAGTAGATAACCATATTTTTCAACTGTTTAGAAATCTAATCATTTGTTTTGGAAAATTCAACGTATTCATGACATTTTTTTTTATGCTTATTTTCCCTCTATCAAGGAGGTGAGTTTTTGATTTTGCTGGAAACATAATGTTTTTAAGAATACCAGTTTTCATGGCATTAGTTCATATCTTTTGTTGTTAAATATTTATTTCTTAAAAGCTTCCTTAGGCTTCATCAATATTACTTAGAGTAATGGCTAGCATATTCATTTTAAGATGTTTTGAAATTTTAAATTTTAAATGCACAGATCTAAACTCCCAATTCCGAACAAATCACATAATCTTTTTTTGTCAAATCTCACCCAATCATCGTACTTTTCACACTTGAACTTCTTGCAATCAGCGTAATACTTATACCCCTTATTCTAAACTCTTATAAGCCATTCTTTTCACCAAACTGATCAAATTAATTCCAATCCATATAATTCATTTCGTCTATAAACTATATCAAACGTTAGCAATTTGCATGCCCGGCATACATTTCAAGGACTCTCCACTCAATACACCGTCAACACCGAAAAAATCACTCGCCATCCGGCACACACTGTTCTACATACTCGTTTAAACGACAAACGAACAATTAAATGTCTTCAGTGAAACATCAAGCTGCGACGCCAAACTAACCCCGAAATATATCAAATGAAAATTTAGCGAACCACACACAGAACCTTTGAAGGAAAAACTGGGTCTTTCTACTGCTAAGCAAAAAATGCAAAACCAAGTCTCGTTCCTTGTTCAATATCGTTTTCTTTTGCTTTTCTTCAGTTTTTTTTTGTGTGATTAAAAAAGCATATTGAAATTCGCGTACATATTTGCAACGTCTCGTCGCGTAGATTGTCGTTAAAAGTATTTTATACGAGGTGGTAGCTGCTGCTACATATACCAAGTCAGTTGGCTGGCTGTCTGAACAATTGTTTGTTCCCTGGCTTACGGACAACTGTCTTGTAAGGCGAAAAAAAAATTCGCGACAGGATCTTCGATATTTTTCCGACAGTACATTGCATTGTCTTGGGCTTCCTGTCCTCACATTACGCATATTATATTGCATGTTGCTGTGCGTATAAAATTCGCCCTTCGGGATCTTAGGTGCCTCGCTCAATAGCATGGATCATATAATAGATTTTGAATATCCAGCTGATCCTGTTTTCATTGAATGGGATGTATGTTGTTCGGTTGCTTGATAATTAGCGGTTTTTCGCGAAATCTTCTTCGTATCGTATCGTTTTGATCTTGCGAAATCCTGAATTTCTTGTTACAAAAGGACAATTGTGATTGTAGATAGATTGAACAATATTATGATCAGATATGTATGAGATAATAGAATTGGATTTTGCGCCTATTTTTTCATGATCATGAGGAGTAACGAAGAATAACACGAGTAAACGGTGAAATTGCAAGCAACAGTCATAAATTTATCTTCATAATCCTCTATACTTTCAACAGTACGTACTATTCGCGAAAAGTCTAAACCACACAATATTGCAAATAAAAAATTCAATTCAATCATAAATTTCGAATGGTAAATAAAACCTAGCTGGCTTAATACTTAATCCCAATATAATATCCACATTCACGCGCTCGATTCAACTTCCACAAAAAAACTCGATTGGCACGTGCTTCTAATGCTATCAATGGCCTATCAATGAGTCCTGTGATTTTTGCCCCGCGTTCGGCGTACCAATGCACATCTGCACTATATGCAGACGTACTATACAAATAGATCTTCTATTACCGTTGTACAGTATTACTTTAAGTCGTCTTTCAATTGTATTTTTATACCGATCCTTGTGCAATTCTCGATGAGTCGATGATAAATATATTTAAAAAAAACACATAAAACGATGACTCCCGAGTAGTGTTCGTTTAAGGAGGCCTATTTTTCTCTCGATAGACATGTGCCATCGACTCATTCACTTCATTCATTGAATTCGGTATTTCTAAAGAGGTCTTATTTCTTGTGGCATTTCAGCTTCTTAAAGATGCGATTTCAGTGTTGAATGGAATAGCTCAACCGTTTTCGGATCTTTTATTAGATAATTTCCAGGTGTTGTCGTTAAATAGCTTTTTATGTATGAATTTAGGTAGAAAGGTCGCGAAATAAATGGAAATGATTGTCCGTTAATGCAAAAAAAAAGATAGAAACAGCGTTGGATAATTTACCTGAATAAATTTGAATAAGAGAAAATGTATTTTTAAATGTATTTTTAATAGAAGATGTGTGCGGTTTTTTTACTAATGTTCGAAGAAGAACATTAGTATTAAAATCACTTTGGCCAAAAATTCATATTTCTATATATATATATATATATCATCAAAAAATTTCAGTGAAAAAATCTCAGGAACGCGCCATCCGATTGAACTGAAATTTTCAGGACACATTGGTGTATGTGCAGAATAGTGCCAGGTCTCAGAAAAAGCTAAAAATCTTTAACCCTTTGGCGCCGGCGGCCATTTTAGTGATATTTTTAATATACCTATTATTCCGTACACAAATAAGTTTTGCAAAAATAAAGTTAACAAAATAAATTTCGAACGTGTTTTACATGTGAATCGGATAATGTTTTGGAATTTTTTAACCCTATGTGTGCGCTGGGTGCCTAAAAAGAGAACGGGAAAAATTGAAAATTTTTAAATTGCGGTAACTTTTGACAGAGCTATTCAATCATTACCAAATTTTCAGAACATATTGATATTATTTAGTTGTAAATTCGTGTAGCTTTTGATGAGCGTGCTGGCAACCCTAAAGCTAGGGCAGGCACTGAAAGTGAAAACCTCCAAATTATCGTCTCTCTTGAAAAAATGCCGCTCCTAAAAAAAAACCCACTTATATGTAAACTTCGTGCGTTTTTTATATAGACCAAAAAAAAAATTTGATATGGTATAACGGGCACGCCTGGTAACCCTTGCCGAATTTACCTATATTTTTAGCATCAAAAACTTCTGTTCACGGAAACTCACGATCCAATGAACAGAATTTATTGAAATTTGCAGACTGTATTGGTCTTAAATAGGACCAAGTATGATAGAAGTGATTTTGAAATGCGGGCGATTCTGTGCCAGTGGTGCCATCTTGAAAAATCACTAAAAATGATAACTGCTTTTAGCCCTATAAATTCTGATTGAATCGTTCGATTTTGACGAAATTCACACAGTAGCCAGACCTTATTTAAAACCACGTGTGGTAGAAATTTGGAAGTGAAAACATTCAAATCATCGAATATCCTAAAAATGCCCGTTTCTTACAATAAAACCAATCTGCATACAAATTTTGTGCTTTATCTACACGTTCAAACTAAAACTTTGGAAATTTCATGTCGGACAAGAACGGTTACCCCTTTCCCAGTTAACCTATATTTTTAGCATCAAAAACTTCTGTTCACGGGAATTCACGAACCAATAATCACATACCACTTAAATTTACATAATGCATTGGACTTAAGTAGAACCAGGTCTGATAGAAGCGATTTTGAATTGTGGGCAACTCTGTGCCAGTGGTGCCATCTTGAAAAATTACAAAGAAAAAAAAACTACTTTTTGCCCTATGAAATGTGAATTAGTAACCAGATTTTCATGAAATTGACACAGTAGCTGCACCTTACTCTAAGCTCTGTTTGATAGAAATTTGGTTGAAAAATTCAATTGGTGCTGCCAGCTATGGTAATTTTTGTGTCTTTGGATTTGAAAATTCTCTCAGGAAAATAAAACTTTTTGCCCTATAACTTCCAGTGCAGTCATGAAATCAATACGAATTTCATACAATTAATGGAACCTATTATAAGCATTATTCAGGCCAAATTTGATTGAAAAACCTCGATAGGGTTGCCAGCTATTGTTGGTTTTATGTTTGTTTGCAATATCTTTATTTAGCAGTTTTATCGTAGAATTTTCAAATGGTAATGATATTGTAGTGACAATAAACAGCAAATATTAAGATTTCGATTATTTGAAAAAACTCGCTGCAGGTAACCCTAAATTTCTTTATACTGCTCTAACTTTGAATGTAATTTAACAACGTGAAGCTGATGTGATATATTCTTGGCTTTGATACTGGCGAAAGGTTGCCAGCACGAGTCGGTTGTGCTACTTTTGTATCAATAAATGCTTACAGTTAGTATTCATACCGGAAACATTTACAATGAAAATAAATAGCCGATGTTTCAATTCCCTAAGTTCTGCAAATTTTTCGGATCGCTGCCCCAAACACCAACTTCAGTTACAGTGCTGCAGGCACTGAGCATTTTCTTCATTGATTTTATATGAGTTGCTGCTTTCAAAGTTTGGTGAAATAAGCAACTGATATCGAATATAATTAACAAGTGTTTTTCTTTCATAAACTTTGAAACCCATGCCAGTGGTAATATCTGAAACGTTCTACCATATGAGTTATAATGCATTCTTGAGACCAAAGTAAAACGTGGCATTTGAAACAGTTTGGCCGTAATAAGCAGCTCATGTGGTAGAATATGCACTCAAAACCTGCACGATTCTTCTACTGTTCTTCGAACATTAGTGTTTCTAGCGGTTCAGGTGCGCTAGAGTTTTTTTTTTGTTAAATTTGGCCCAGCAATCTCTACCGAGGCTCCTCTTTTAGATGGAAAATCAAAATTAAAAATTTCCTTTGGACGATCTAAATACTCTTTGTCAAAGATCGGTCGAACCAGAGAGCAGAATAGGATCTTTGTCATTTGAAGGTCTTAGAAATTTTTAGAACGCGTCTTTAAGAGGCCAAGCGCAGAATTATGTTCCAAGACTTTATTTATTCAAACCAAGTAAGGTGTATAGTAAAAAATTACAACGAATCAACAAATATGTTTTCTTAAACTAAACTGAAATTCGCTTGCTAACTCTTCTAAGAACTTTCTCGCATTGAAGGTGATATTAAAGCTTTTGTATCCAGAACGACACCGATGTCAACAAAATTATCTACACGTTCTAACAGCTGATTTAGACCAAAATTTAAAGAATAGATCTTACAGGAAAAGATTCTGGCATGGCATGTCATTGCTCTACCGATAAGAGCTTTGATTGAAGAAAAGTAGCATCAAATTTCGATTGAATAGAGTGGTATATCTTTCAATCGTTTGTATAAGAATGGTGCGGATGATTGATAGCACCTCCGAGCGATTCGAAATAAAAATATTGAACAGGAGCAGCTATAGGAGACTGCCTTGACGTACCCCGGAAGAGATGGTATGGTTTGTAGAGCAAACCTTAACAGTCTACATGCAGCGTCAGATTCCAACAATCCAAACAATTTAGCAAGTTTCCTGAAATGCCAAAATTCTACAGCTTATGTTTCAAAACATCCTGGTCAACGGTCAAAAGCTTTGCTAAAATCTGTGTATATAGTAGAAATTTTTACATAAGGTTAGTGGTAGCTGATCTATCCTGTATTGTGACATTTTGTTGCCCTTTCAATAAAAACATAATCGTTTTTGCACTCTTTATTATATTGCTTGGAAGAAGTAAGTCTGCCCTAGGGCCTTTTTCCATGTCAGTTTACTAGCTTTTGTAATCATTGAGTCAAGTAAAACCAGAATTTAATAGATATATTGCATTGCACGAACTTACAATCGTCAAGTGATGATATTGTATTGAAAATCCTTGCGTAATCAGCGAAGAATCAAGTGAAAGATCATAGATCAAAAGAAATCAGGTCATTACAATAAATAGCGAATAGAATGGGACCAATGTGGCTGCCTTGTGGAACACCCGATGTGGTTGTTGTGTCAGGCAATAAAGTGTCATAAAATAAAACATTTTTTATGATTTGTAAGACAAAATTTGATCCAGTCTTATTAGGGAATTGAAGAAGATGCCATTTACATGTAAGAATGTCACGATCCAGCTTAATGAAATCCTTCGTGAGGTTAGTGTAAATGCAGGTAGCTTGCTTATCCTTTTCAACTGCAGGGACGACTATGTTCGCAAGCTGCAAAAGCCTGGTGGTGGTGGGTTCATCTTTGATAAAAACATGTTGGCATGGCATGATCAATGTCTTATATACCCTTTGCACAATGGACCACGATGGGCACTACAAGCCATTACCTTTGCCAGTATGGCTTTGCGAGCGGTTTTTCTCATACGATCAAAGAGGGCCAGCATGTAGAGCCAACCCATGGCAAACTTGGTGATGGTGACCATAATGGCAACTATTGCACTGGCCCATTGTTTGAAAGAGCTTGGCATAGCATGGTAATTTGGCGATTGCCCTATAGTTGTACCGAATGTTTCCACCTTGTTTTTATTTTTTGAGTGTTTTTTTTTTTGGAGATATAGTCAAATATTTTATGTTAGGATTTTGCAGAAAAATATTTTCAAGATTAGATACACTCAAATTCAAAAGTGAGTGTGCTTCCGCAAATTGAATCTTTATTGTAAATAAAAATGGAATGGGTATAGGAAAGATGAACCTAGTTAAGTAATATATAAGTCTGCAGTATATACTTTCAAATACGGCATATTTTACTAAGAAAATATGCTAAAATAATTATATTTCTTTTTAACAGACAAAAACAAGTCAAAAGTGAGTGCACTAACTAATTTATCTATTGTACAAATATTATATTATTTTGCACTTAATATTTTGTTTACTTTCTCTTGGCTTTAAGGCTTGCTTCTACTTTTTGATGCATTGATTTGTCAAGATTTCTCGTGACGGTTTCGGGAAATTTGGTCCACTCACCTATTGGAGCGCCTTTTAGAGATTGCACTGAATTAATATCCTTTTGCAAACCTGTCTGTTTAAATGAGTCAATAAGTGTTCAATGGGGACAAGGTCCGGTGATTGAGGGGGGTGGTCCAATTGCTACGAATTGTGATAAAGTAACCATTCTCGCACAAGGTAAGATTTGTGTTTCGGGTCGTTATCTTGTTGAAAAAGCCATGATCTAGATAGGCCTAAGTTACTATCACTGGTTGCCAGATTGTCTTTTGAGATGTTTAAACAATCATTTGTCCTTTGTAGAATTAATAAAAACAAGGTTATCTACGCCAAATGCTGCCATACACCCCTAAACTATCACCAAGTCTCCCTTTTTGTTACATTTTGTGATTTCAATTCTTTATTTATTTCCCTTCACACGCTTCCTCTTCTTTTTGTGGCACTCAGCTTCAGCTTGCTTTCCTCTGCAAAAAGAATACTTTGCAAGAAAGTAACGCCAATATTTTTGTACTTGTTTGCGAATTTCAGTCGCTTTTTCGTATTTACTTTTGAAATATACGATTTTTTCCGTGAATCTATCCCATGTAAACCGCTTCTATCGAAACTTAAATGCTGCAATAAATTGTATTTTTACAATGCTTAGTCAACCAAAACTGAGAACAATTACATGATGTTAACAGTACAGCTAAAACTACCCAGCCTTCTAAGAAAAAAAAAACGAATTTGCATTTTCTATGAAGTATAGAGATTACACTTTTGACTGTTTTTTTAGTACCTGACTAGGCTTGACGACGTTAGTCCTTCTTGTTGATGTGCGAGAGCTTGTCTAACGCTAGGTTGAAGAAGAGGCAGGCTAGACTATCCCCTTGTCGGAGTCCATTGAAGATGTTGATTGGTTTGGATACCCTAAATATTTAATCAGCTCAGCTGGCATGTCGTCAATCTCCAGGGCTTTGTTGTTAGGATTCCGTCGACTTATGGCTTTTTGTACCAGATCTATGTTAAGGGCGGCAGCATAAAGTAATCTCCTTGGATCTCCTCGAATGATTCAGCGAGCTGACCATTTAGCAATTCATTAAAAGCACTTCCCTTTACTCTGAAATGCATTCAGGATTGGTGATTGGTTGTCCTTACAGTAGTGTAGTGTGGCGTATACTGCGTCATATTAAGAACTGTCTGGTAGACCTTTCAAGCTCGGTGCAGACCTTGCCCTCTGTTTCATAGACCAGGTATTTCTCACAAGCTACTTTCTTTCGCTTGTGAAGTCTCCTCTCTGTTCTTCTGAGCTCTTTGTATTCCTCCTCGCTGCTGGGAGACTGCTGCACTGCTCTGTAAGCAATGTTCTTACATTCATTCGCTATATAAGATGTCGTTCTCATCTACGACCGGTCTCTCTCTCTCTCTCTCTCTCTCTCTCTCTCTCTCTTATTGTCTTTCGTTTGAGCGTTTGAACGAAAACCAAAAGTTTTAACGGTACTCTCATTGTGTAAGGCAGCCGTGTTGATTCGAACCTGCTTCAGGGAGCAATACGTCTATGCAAAGTAATCCACGATTGTAAAACCATACCATGGTACCTCAGAACGTTCGTACTGTCACTTACTACTACTACTTTGTAAGTTCGTACTGTCGTACTGTCACTTACTACTACTACTTTTATTACTACTTTGTAGTAACCACCCTTTATCTGATTACGAGTGGCTCCATCGGGTGCTACCCAAGTAGCCTTATGGATATCTTTACCCCGGGAACCTGTAACTCGGAACGACCAATTTTCTTCGATGCGTCCAGTTCCATCAGGTTTTCATCCAAACTACGGTTGAATGAGTAGTGCCTGAATACCGGCTTCGGACCTACTTTGGCATTTAGATCTTCAAGAATGATTTTTGTGTCATACCTTGGGCAGTCATTAAGAGTCCGCTCGACATGTTCGTTATATGCTTTTTCATCATTCCTCCTTTATGAGGCGAATTTCTCTTTGCGAATTTGTCTCGCACGCGCAGGGTGCATAATCAGTAGTTTCATTAATAGCGTCAAAGCCGATGCGAGAATTTTTTTATTATTGCTTCTTATATTTTATTGTATTTGCTAACCAGCTCGTGCTCTCCAGTGCGATCTAGCGTTGCATGAGAGAATTTGCCGCTTTCGTGTGCGTGATCGTCGTTGTGGTATCAGCCCAATTTCAAGGCATGTTAGGTTCGGAAAGTTTTTACGGGAGACTTTATCTGTTTCTTGCAAACCTCACTTGACTGGAGTAGGAACTAGCCTCAGCATATTAGCCAGTTAAGATTGCTGCCCGCAACCACCACAAGAGGGTTAATATTATACTTATACCAGCCGAAATAGATACGGCATGTGCACATTTTCACATACTACATGTTCTTCGCCCTATTCGAGTAATGGCTTTAGCTTTTCGGGATTTAGCAATAAATAGGTCAGTCCGCAAGCGAAAGTGATGCTGTCTGCATGTAATCCATTATTTACTCTATTTTATACTTAATAATGCCAAATTCAAACATCGCTTATTATTTTATACCTATCTCCATTTGAATCTTAATTGTAAAATAATTTTTACAACCTAATAGTAAACTTTAAATTGACTCTTTTCCAGATCACCGGCTACGAAAATGCTGAAATGGGCAGTAAATAATCCAAATCGTCCAATCATAACCGAAAATGCATTACTTCCAGACCACAACGCACTTCGCACCCGTCAATATGTAACCCGAGATCGCAAACGTCTTCGAAGAAAATCCTCGGGCAATGAAATGACCAATATTCGTCGTAAAATACTCAGTCGAGACAAGGAAAACAATCTGACGTCAACTCCACTACCTTTGCACAGACAATCGTTAAGTCCACTAAGAAAATTCGATAGCTTGAGGGATTTAAGTAACATCCCAACAACTCCCGATTTCCTATCAACACCCGTTCAAACAACAAAAAATTTAATTAGTACCTCTACGGCCAGCAAAAATAATCCCTCGCAATATGCTGCAACGTTGCCAACGTTCGATGCTGAATATTCACCTTGTTCTCTTGTACCCGGTCCTGTATTAGCACTTCGTGGCATGGGTATTGCTGATGCGTACTTCGAAAAACCCAGGTACCTGGCAAATGGCGCAGCACACCTACAAAGCAAGCGCTTGAAGCTTTGTGATCCACCTTCTCCTTTGCCCGTTTCCGAAGAAAAACCTCGCTTCCAAATACCTTCCATCCGAAGGACGCAATCCAAACGTCAAATACAAAACTCGATCGGTGATGAATCCCTGAGCTCATCCCGAATGGGAGACACTACGCTAGATCGGATGATCGACGCTATTCTCGAAAGTGCCCGGAAGGAACGTCGAGTTCCCAAACAAAAGCAGCAATCTCATCCGGTAATGTCACCTACTTATACTCGCGCCGAAGATCCAGCCAGTGATCTTAACGAAATTTGGCCACCGGACGACGACGAGAAACACCGATTCAATGAACGCGAAGTGCGTACACCTGAAAGCCTTGAGAATAGCGTCATCTGCAATACCATCGTCAAAAAACCTGACGATATCACCTTAACCGCTTCCTGCCATCTCAGAAGGCAGCGTGCAGTCCGACGGAAGAGAAAACATCTACCCGCTCAGCAAGAATTCAGCGAACGGTCTTATATAAAAACGCCAACCGACGAAATCTTTGCCAATAATTCCTTTCTTCGAAAAAGTTTTGATGAACTGATTGAAATGGCAACACCGAAAGGGTACATGAATCTTAGCCCGGATAGTGGGCGCAATTCGGCCAGCGAGCTTGAAGAATCAAGTGAAGATAATAACAATTGTACGCGACGGAGACTTTCATTTTCACCGAATTTACCTGTACCAAAGTTTAGGGATAAGGATAAAATAGGATAACGTTGACTAGACATGTATTTAAGTGTAAGTTATTTGAAATTAATATGAATTTTGTAAATTTTTGTATAAAACATTTGTATAAAATTATTAAAAACTATAGAATTGTTGAATTCTGTCATCTATTTATTATGTAAGTATTGAAGAATAGAGCTTATATTACATAGAAAACTTTATGGTTGTGGCCTTCTAATGTTATACGTAAAAGACACCGTTAAAGCAAAATACGCTTCGTTTAGTTGCTTAAGTATGCGAAAACTTGTTCAATGAAATAAGTTGTTTATTTGTGTAAATTTTCTGTTAATAAACATAATATTTCGTTTTGTTCTAAATAATTTTGAGTTTTATTAATTTTCTCATGATTAAACATTTGTTTGAAGGGGCAATTATTATTCCTTATTGTCAACCAATCGCGCATAGCTCAACCAGAATATATTTGCATATCTACTAATTTTTATTCCGGCC
This sequence comes from Nemotelus nigrinus, assembly GCA_947369275.1. Taxonomy (NCBI): domain Eukaryota; kingdom Metazoa; phylum Arthropoda; class Insecta; order Diptera; family Stratiomyidae; genus Nemotelus; species Nemotelus nigrinus. The sequence continues at coordinate 149,655,761 of OX376373.1, forward strand.
CAAACAAAACGTTGAAAAGTTCGTTAAATTCACCTATTCTTTTCATACAACAGTCTCCCCAGCTATCCCGGACATTATACAAATTCCGAAGAAATTTGAAATTCAAATAAGGCACTGTCAGTATTCTACGGGTCATAAACAAATTATCCTCCAACAGGATAAGACACACACTACACCTACCTTATGAGTATCCTTAAGAAACCACAACACATGTGCTCCTGGTCGCCAACGAACCAAATTTTATCATCGCATCAGACCCACATGTAAGAATTCATTATGCCGTGCAACAAGAGCACACTTTGTAGAATATTGAAATAGAATGCACAGTTCGTAGCACCCTTACTACACTTATTACTGGCGGTGGCTGGTAGTAGGTCCTTATTGGAAAGGTGTAGATTGCGGGAGTCGATTGCCATTTCATTCAAACGCTTCAAATACGAATTTAGGTATGTAACCCTTAGCCAGCAGAAGTCGTTTGACTCTTTTTTGTTTTTCTGCACTGATGATGACGATTGCCGATGCCACTTCAGATACTATCGGTCATAGGAAGGATGAAAGCGAAGGATCTGTAATGGTGCAGCATATGGTGAACTAATTGAATGGAAATTGGGAGAGTTCATTTTGAGAGCCTGGCTATTATGAAATGTTAGGAGAAGTATTTAACGCATTTTATAAAGTGCTTTAATAAATCGTAGCGATAGTTTGACAGAAGTTAAGTGTTGAAGATGGTGCTCATAGGTTTTTGGAAAGAAATATTGGAAATTAGTTGAGGATGTATGTATGAGCCCAGATGGGCTATGGACGTTAACGTTCAAACTTAGTGTATTTTTATTGTGTGTATTCGGTCGCCAAATTCACTAGCTGTGTTGAGTAGAAACGAAAGTTTTAGTTTTTATTCATCCGGAAAAATTCGTCCAAGACAAGGCTAATAGGGCTGATATTAAAAAAGGTGAAGATGAAGAAAATGAATATTTTTTGCTTAGCTATTTTTATAAGATGTGAAATATATATTAAAATCGAATTTACCATAAGCAGAATGCATTTTTTTTAATGGACAAAACGGGATCATTGAATGCGTAGCTGGCTCGATAAGAAAAAACAATTAAAATATTGACGTTCCTGATTTTGCGACGCTTGGTATTGATGCCAAATAGACTTAAAAGGAATTAAGAAGAAATAATCCATGCGAGAAGCTTTGCAGCAAAAAAGGTTTTGAAATTTTCTGGTTTGATTTATGACGTGTCCATGGCCAGATAAGACGAATATTCAAGCGTCGAGCGTAGAGGATCTGATCAAGCAAACTTTCCTAAACAAAGACATTTTATTTATTTATTTTTCACTTTTCTAAGCACTTTTCAACATATTGGGTCATATAAAAAGTCTCCGCGGTTTTTTGGTACATTTTTGAATAAAAATTTTCTGTATTGAAAATCAATTTTAATGAAGTATATATTGACGGTTATTATCTATGACCTTTTGTCATTTTTCGGGTAGCTTCATAATTCCATCGGTGTAGAACTTCTGCGGTTTATCGTTGAAAAACTTGGCTAAGTGATTTTTAGCAGCGGTCCGGTTGGCCAATTTCTTACTATCAAGTGAGTTTTGCAGAGACCGAAGCAAATGGTAGTCAGACGGTGCAAGGTCCGGACTATACGGTGGGTGTATCAAAACTTCCCAAACAAGTTCCGTCAATTTGTTCCGTGTCATCAAAGATGTGTGTGGCCACACATTATCGTGGTGGAAGACAACTCCCTTTCTGTTTGCCAGTTCTGGTCACTTTTTCCTGATGAGTTCGTTCAAACGGTCGAGTTGTACACAGTACAGGATCGAGTTGATGGTTTTGCCAGGTTGCAGCAGTTCATAATGGAAAGTTCCCTTCCAATCCCACCAAACACTCACTCGATTGTGGAGGGTCACCAGCCTTTGACCATGATCGCTTGCGTTTAATATTCTCGTATCTCACCCATTTTTCATCGCCAGTAATGATTTGCTTCGAAAAAGGTTTGATTTCATTGCGTTTCAGCAACGTTTCACTTGCAGTAATGCGATCAATCAAATTTCCTTGCGTCAATTCATGTGGTGCCCAAACATCGAGTTTCTTTGTGTAGCCTACTTTTTTCAAATGATTTCAAACTGTCATGTGGTTGAGTTTAGTGCCTCCGCTACTTCCTGACAGCTTGCGTGACGGTCTTGCTCCACCAGTTGCAAAATTTCATCGGCTTTTTCAGTGACTGGGCGACCAGAGCGAGGTGCAGCTTTCACATCGAAATCGAGCAAACCACTCCTGCGTCCTTCGTTCACTCAAAACATTCTCACCGTACACTTCACAAATTTTTCGGCATGTTTTTGCAGCGTTATTATCTTTTTTATAGTAAAAAAGCATCACATAGCGTATTTCTTCAGATATATCACTCATTTTCGAATCACTATAACTTTTTACACGAGCAACGAATTAGAAAACAACCTTCAACAAAATGGAAGCTGGAATGTCATTTTTCATATACATGTTTTTTCGAGATGATCGGGTAAGAATTACCTGATATAGAGGCATCAACAACATCTAGCACTGAAAGAAAAATCTTGGTAAAATCAACAATTTTCCTTAGTTGTTTTTGCGTCAACTACGGGCTATAGTTAAAACAACCATAAAAAAATAGTTTATTACTTTTATGCACCATGACGCGTGGTTGATAAACAACGTCCGTGGTGCAAAAAATGTAAGCAACCACAAACAATGGTATTCCAACAATGTACATAGTACGAAATAACTATAGCCCATTTTGGTGTGTTTTGGCAGGGTTAGCTCTAGAAACGTACAACCTGGGCATTTGTCCGGGGCGGTAAAGTAAAGGGTTTAATAAAATCCTACTGTTTTGCCAAAAGACTAAAAAAAATATTTGCAGCCCATAATTCTTAATGTTTCTCAAAACAGCCATATAAAAGCGGCACAGATAATTAAGTAAGAAAAAAAGCTAGGTCAGAGCATATACACTGTATGCGCTCACTGCTTCGGCGCTGCACTGCATCGCAATGCGTGTCCTTTACATGCACACATTAATTGCATAAAAAGCGTCATACAACGTAATATAAAGGCTTCACAGCATAACATGAATGTGAATTATATCGAACAGCAAACCGAACACAATTTTGCCATGTAGTATATGAAACTTCTATGATAGAATAGGAGTATGAGTATGAAGAGTATGAAAAATCAACAGTTTTCCTTAGTTGTTTTTGCATCAACTAGGGCTATAGTTAAAACAACCATAAGAAAATTGTTGATTACTTTTATGCACCATGACGCGTGGTTGATAAACAATTTCATTCGGAGCATGAAAAACGTCCAAATGTTGAAACCATTCTACTTAGCGTAGAATAATTCCAAAGACGTTGCTCACTGAATTACGTTTGTTGAAATAAACTATTGCAAAGTAGTTTAAGTACCATAAAAACTGTTGATAATTCGAAACGTTGAAGTTTTGAGTGAATTGATGAATATTTTTCTATTGATCAACTAATTTTCGTGGTTATGAAACAATTAAAACAGTTGATTTCATGAACGTTGCGATATTTTTTGTACAACCAGAGCCAACTACTTTTATATCGTTAAATTAACTATATTAACATAGTAAAAATAACTATTTTTCGTAGTTCGTTTGACGATTTTGAATGAATCGTTGCAATACTATTAAAAATAGTTGAACCAACCAAGAGTTTTTCTTTCAGTGAGTGACAAAAAACCGCGGAGACTTTTTATATAACCCAATACATCTGCCGATAAAGCACCCAAACTATACAGGCATACTCGAAGATCGGTCTAAATGAGGCCCAAAAACTTTGTCATAAAACTTTTTGGATCACCTTCTCACAAAACATTGACTAGGCGAAGCTTTTACTAAGATGGTGTTGATGTGATCGTCGAAAAGGAAAGCATTATATAAAAGAACTCCTAACTCGAGTAATTTGCCACAATATCTTAAGGAAGAACTATTCAAAAAGTATTCAAAGCTTGGTGGACTAATTTTACGCGTTTGCGTAGTAACGGTACACGTGTCAGTGTTACTATTTTTTTAGTATCACACCAAGTCATAAGATCACGAAGGTCAGCTTGAAGTCCCAAGCAGTCACGACTATTGGGTATATTTTTAAAAATATCCCATGTACAAACGAATCTTGAATGTAAACGGCAAAAGTAACACTACGTTGTTAATACCGGTACATTTTAACGACCTGTGTCACCGCTTCTGAAAAGCACGTATTTGAGCTGTACTACGCACCACCAATACCTGCTGATTTGCCTCCTCTTCGAATTGTCATAAGTCGCGTAACTTACAGAGTAACTGGAGAAGACATCTTGAAATTTATAACGACTAGGATTGATTTTTCCCCAAGTCTTTTATCCTGCATTAAACTCACACCTAACAACTTGCTAGATAGAGCTATTGCCTCATTCAAGATCATTATATTTGTGGGCTTAGACATCGTACTTGTGCCATAGTTTTGTCCTGCTGGAAGCGTCGCTAAAGTTTTCAGAGCATTGTCAAACAAAGATTTCATGCTTAACTAGTAGATATTCCACTGTCTGTATTTATTATCAAAATCTCCGCGGTTTGAAGACCAAACTTAATGAAATTTTGCTTACCTTTACTTTTGATATTCATCATAGAATCTGTTTACGAAAACATGGCTTACCGACAATAATCAAGAACTCCTACCGTGTCATTCTGTTTTCCGAAGGGATTGTGGTCGCCTTGCTTTTTGCAAAACCGATGCTGATGGTGTTTTAATCGCCATCCATAACACTCTTCGCGGAGCCTTCTGTACCAAGTTCCTTCTTTCTCCTTCTATTGAGTGCATAGTTGTACGTGTTATCCTTTCTCCAACTTTCGATTTACTAGTCTGTTGTGTATTTATCCCTTATAATTCGTCAGTCGCCACGTACGAACGTTTTTTCGCGGAGCTTTCTAGCTTCATCCTCTCCTAATTTCATTCAACTTCCCTCCTCATTTTTGGTGGCTTCAATGTACTAACTCTGAGCTGGAACTCTGGAAACTTCTGTTTGCTATCCTACAATCACCTCTGTGCTGTGACTTTTTCCTTTCTTTCACTTTGTTCTTGTTCATAAATTAGCTTCCCTCGCAATATCAACGACGAAATCATAAATGTAATCTTTTCTAGCATTCATTTTCTCTTTCTTCTGCTCTTTTTCCATATGTGAAACCTTGTTCTCATCACTCTCCTTTCCTAGATGATATTGACCGTAAATTTCAAGCAAGGAATAAATGGCCTTCTTTCCCGCATTATTCCTTGTATAAAACTGACATTCAAAAAATGTCCACTAAAGTCAATCTTTTCACTTGGTATTCATTTTTCAAAGGATTAGATGCTAATTGTGTATTGCTCACGCTCTATTCTTTCTGTACAAATATCATATTTCAGTTTACTCCTATAAATGATGTTTCTTGGTTCACACTGAAAATCTTTGGTGCTCCAAACGCTGGAAAAATGGGTTCACCCACTGCCCAAACAGATAGTGCGTGATTACTTTTTGAGCATCGAGGCTTCAATTAATTCTAATCAACCAAAATCCTTTTGGTCCTACATCTGTTCCCTTACGATATTTTGGAATCTACATATACATCTTGATGATGGTATTGCATCCAATTTTCAAGTTAATTGTGATTTAGTTGCTACTTTTTTCCATTCCTCTTTTAATAATGCACTAACCACTTTGATATCTCTTTATTTTTCCCGTACCGCACTGCCTTATCCTTGTTTAACACCAATCATTTTAAAGTCGCAACTCTTATGCGTACATTAGGTTCCAATGCTCATTCTGACCATATTCCCAATATACTTGTAAAATACCTCTCACCCTCTCTTACATCAGTTTCATGTATTAAGACAAGCCACTAATATACTCGCAATTTTCAAATCTGGTGATCCATCTGTAATTTTCAACTATCGACCTATATCCCTCCTCTGCTGTTTCCGTAAACTCCTTGAACGCCTTGCTTTTTTAGAGAAATTTTTTCGCTCCTGAGCAGCATGGTTTCATCAATGGCCGCTCTACAACGATCGTCCTTAAGGTGCTCACTAATTTCGTCGCCTCTGGCTCACTAATTCTCAACGTCAGGCTGATGTAATTTATATGGACTTTTCGAAAACTATTGACTCTTTGATACTCACTGAACTTGAAGAAATCGACATATTTGGACCCCTTCTCTCCTGGACCAGGACTATAAAGATAGGGGGAAAACCAGGAGTCCTGGTTTTCCTTCTATCTTCATAGTGGTCCCTGTAGAGTACTTTTGAATGGTTACATTTCTTCTCCTTGGTTTCCTAAATTGGAAGTTTCTGAAAGATATATCCTAGATCCCTTACTTTTTATCTTGTTTATCAATTACCTTTCTTCTGCTCTCAACTCCTCCTGCCTTTCATATGCAGATGATTTAATACTATACAGGGCAATCAAGTTTGTGGACCATTATAAACAATTGCAAGCTGATTTGTTTGCCCTTAATCACTGGTGCCAAAAAAACTTCTTACCACTAAATAGCTTGCAGTGGCGTCAGATATCATCCTCATTAGAGATGAGGCATAAATACTGGAACAGGTATATGGAACAGGTATTTTTTTGGAACAGCCAGTACCTAGTACGAAATTCAAAAATACTAGGTATGAGTATTTTTGTGAACTATACATGTAATCAAGAATTTACCCAATAAATTTCCTCCATTTGATTCATTTCAATCAAACAAATAGTACCCTAATATTAATATGCACTCGTATTTCATACTTGCAAGTGCTTTCATATTCACGAGTATTTCGTACTCTCAGTTGGCCCGTTATGTCCCAAACTACTCTAACCCAAAATTGGCCAATTTGGTCCGAGCGTGTTGTATTGATGTTTTTTTTTTTTTTAAAACGGAGCGAGTTAAATGGTGTAAGTCAATGAGTTGAATAAAATTTGTTGTGATTATTTTAAATAAAAATATTTATAATTGATTTTCTTCTCTTTGTGTAAAAAGTACATGCATTTTGTATTTATACAAAAATTTCGGTTTTGTAGGGGAGTAAGGGGTTTTTTGGCCATAGTTTGGCAAAAACTGCCTTTACAGCGCTTTCGATGATTGAAAGTGGTCGGGGAGTATATTAGTGATATTTTAAGGGCGAACAAATTTTTGATAGGGGAAATTGGGCAAAAACGGCCATTATTTTCAAAAATTTTTTTTCTTGGGCTAGCATAAATTTGGGGACCTTTCTGATTTGTTTCGGGCGAAATATCCATACAAATCTGGGAAAAAGCGGCCTAGTTTCTAAGATACGGCAAAATGAAATCCGCCGGAAAAACTGAAAGTAGCTCTAAAAATGTTGAGATCCTTTTTGGTTCGCCAGTTGGCCTCTCCGGCTGTGCTGAAGCCCTCCTCGTGACTGCACTCCAGACCTACCGGGGCTGTGACTCATGTCCTGCCTTACCTAAGAGGTTGGCCCCCTAATGGGTGCATGTTTAATAGACGTAACATTTATTTTTACCATTTCTTAATAAAATTTTCGACAAACTTCATGCTTCAGTGAGGTAAGCGGAAAACCAACTGTTTTAGATTAGCCAGGAAAATTTTGGTAAAGAAAAGTTATATAGATGGCAACAGAATTAGTTGGTCCTATCATAGTAAATTTTTCGACATTGGTAATTTGAACGAATACAGGAGGTGTTTTGTGCATATATTAAAATAAAAATCAAATTAAATTGATTGAATTTGATTGTTTTCCCTTAGATGGCTCCTAGATTGGACAAAGACTTGCCAAATAAGTGACCGGCCATTGGAAAGTTACGGACAAGCTGCACGGACTAATGGCTCGTATCCTTTCACGGTCAACTGCACCATTACCATTCTAGCCTGGAAACTTTGTGTCTGGTGGGTGGGGGAGGGCATATCATACCATTTCATTACATCACTGCAAATCGCATTTAGTTGTGTGTATATATGTACATACTTCAAAAAATACTAGCTAGTATTTTTGGAACAGGTATTTTTTGGTACTCGTACTCGGAATACCTAGTGTGTGAAAATCCGAGTACGACCTAACTCTAATCCTCTTATAAAAATGCTCCACATATGTTTTTTTTTTGTTCCTTGTCTGGTATTTCCCTATCAGTTTCCCAGCATATTGAAGACCTTATTGAGATGTTTGATTCTATTTGAATTGAAATTTGATGTTCGGGTCATGAATATCACAATTATATTGCTGGCTTTGTTCTTTTTGTTTTTCGTCTATGTTTACTAACATTTCTATCTAAATTCAATTAATTATATCCTTAGTACGAAGTATCCTGAAACACGCGGGCCAAATCTGGTACACTCGCTTCCAGTATTTATCTGATACCATTGAATCAGTTAAGCGTAGATTCAATCGCTCACTGTTTTTCAAAAAAAAAAATTCAAATCTATTGTCCCTACTCCTCTCGTCTTTTCATCCATCATATATCTTCATCGGAAAGATGTAAGTTGTTTAAATTTTACCAAGGTATTTTTGGTCAGATCTTGGTTCCCAGATAACCATACATGAATCGAGCCATCCTAGTCGATCGTTTGAGGTTTTTTATATTCCATTTGCACGAAAGGATGTCTATTTTCGCTCACCTTTGTTGCGTTTTCCTAGAATGCACCATGCTTTTAAGCTTGATCCTCTTCCGCATTCTGTTTTAGAAATCAAGAATATATTTAAAAATGTTATCTCTGTTAAAAAATGACAAATTTTTATTCATTTTTCTTCTTAAATTTCTTATTGTTTTTATCAAGATTGCATTTTGCTGTTGACTCTGTAATTGGATTATATGAATCTGTAACGCAATGGATAATATATTTAAAAGTACATTAGCCTTGTTGAGCAAAACCGAAATAAAAATGACTACATGAATGATGTGCTCTACAATGGAATTTTAGAATATGTTTTGATATCCAACAATTTTGATATCTAAATAGGCATAAATGACAAAACAATTGACTAAAAAATTCTCACAACTATGGACCGAATTAAATAATGTTCTTTTGAACATCAATTAAAATGAAATTACCATATTTATCAGTCACCTTGCCATTTACTTTTTGACTCATATAGTCGACACTTCAAACACAATTTTCTCCAAACACTCAAAAACACATTCGAAACAATACTTTCCTTACACCTGTCCCAGGCACGTCACACACCAGGTCCCTAATCTTCTTCTTCAGCATTCCGTTTTCTTCCCGCTCAACAATTAGAATCGTATCTACGAAAGTCTTATCGGAAAACAAAATCTAAACTTACCTCAACTAAACAACCTGTCTCTGGCACGTGCCCGTTAAAGGCATCGTTTTGCATTTCACGTTGAATGTCCGTCCGTTGACTTCGTCTAACCATCAATAGGAATCTGGTGGTGACTAATGATGATGGTGCCATCATTATCATTCTCTTCTGAGCCAACGGGCAGTTGTTCGGTTCAATTATAGAAAGTAATTGAGGTTTTCCAATTTTCCATGTCCACATGCCAATACCCGCTGATGGTCGAAATGGGAGCATCTTCTCTGCCAGCATATATATTTTTGCAAGAATTGCAATTACAATCGATCATGTCGAGGGCATATTGAAAATCAAATGTGCAGTAATACAATAGATATCTGCATTGACACTTTGTGATGGAAAGGTCCCTAATACTTGAAAATTCGCATTAACGACGAGTATTCACCACTAAGGTGTCTCGTTACTTTGTCATTCTGCACTATTCTGCACGAAATTGAAGAGGAAAATGACAACATTTTCACGTGCTTATTTATGCGGGTAAAGGTGCGTGTCGTTCGAGGCGGTGTGTGAGTGAAATGGTCAGAGTAAGTGATACTTGAACTTACTTTTACTTTGAAATTGTTTTAAATAGTATTCGGCTGTCGTTGATGTGTGTCTTTTCAACCCTCAGGATGCGAGGATTTCAAGTGCATATGGAAACTTGTGCCAGAACAGTGGAGCAGAACGAAGCATTTCATACTGTCAAGTATGTATGTTATATTGTGTTTGCTGGATATTTTCAATTTCACCGGAAATCGAAAATTAACATGACAACTGATTGTTTGTTGATAAACGGTTGCAAATTTTTGAAGGGTGTTTTTCAAAACGAATTTTAAATATATAGTTTGAAGATAATATATTGCATTTAAGAATGATGATCTTTTGAAATTCATTTCAACAGTCCTTAATTACAGCAATCAATCTTCAATCTTTAGATTTAAGTTCTTTTAACATTCCTAATCAAGATGACGAACTACTTTCGAGTATGCTTGATGGTCGGCAATGGAAATCAGTACCCCAAAGAAGAAAAACACAAAATCTTAACTTCTATCTGATGTACAAATTGAACTTTTGATAACAAAGCGGAAGTCAATTAGCTGGCAGTGGCAACGCATTCGCTTTCGTGCTCTAAAAGCCGAAGTCAACAAACAACATCGTCATACAAAGCCGATAGCGGAAGTGGAATACTATCCTAGCCGATCTAGGACAAGGATCAAAGCAAGTCTGGAGACTAAGTAAAATATTTAAAATAGGCGGCTGGAAATTACCTCCACTGAGTAATGCAAGCGGGTACCTTTTATGGCGATCAGAGTTCCCACTTTTGATACATTTGTATCATTTTGATACATTTTTATTTGAAACTTAAATTGTTGATACAATGATACAGCAACCCACTGAATTATGTCCAAATGATGCATTTTGTCATCCAGTAAATTAATTCAATTTTTTGAATTTTATTGCCATGTGTCTACCAAATATCCTTTCTCTAGCAGTAATAACTCAACTACAATAAATTTTAGTCTCTGAACTAATTTGAAGTTTTCAAGCTATTTAAGTAATAACGAGAAAATGAATGTTGAGGCGTTTTGGGATAAGCCGAGTTTGGTTCCTTTTTAAGCCAAAGAATTATTTTTTAAAATTTAAAACAGTGACTTTACCTAAAAATAATCTGCGCTCCGTATTAATTTCGAGAAAATTTTGAGCGCATTCGCAAAGAACCCACAATTTTTGTGTGGCTTCAATATTAATAACAATAGCTGCGTTTTTTTTCGTCCAGAGTGGAGGAAGTATTCTGCATGCACAAAAAAATGACCCAGAGCAGCATGCAAGTTTATTTTTATTAGACAGTTGTCATTTCAAAATTTGAATTGACATATAACCAACGTGGTTTTCAAATGTAAGACTATTTATCCTGGTTACCAGGGTGACATGGAAAATTTTGAAAATTCCAACTATTCCAGTTCGAACTCCACTGAATTCACAAGTGTTCGTACTTTCGATGCTGTTGTTGTTCCGCATGCAAATTGCTTTCCTTCACTACTCCGGATGCATAAAAAACACACCTAATATACAGATGAAAACAAAGAGCGGAAGCAATTTCTGATATTTTTTTAGGCTCTATATTATTCAATAAATATAGTAGCTCCAAACTAAGTTTTTTTTTATATTATTATTTACAGTTTCAATACCTCGACCCAAATACACTTTTGGCAACATTTTTATAAATATTAATACACTTTTTAAAGCAATTTAATGCGGCGGGAAATTTGGGAGTGGGAACACTGGTGGCGATGCAGCGAAAGTCAAGCTATTAACAGATATTTTTATTTTCTTTCTTTCTACTTTCTTTTAAAAAATAACATTATATAGTATGTTAAACATTTATCATAGTTTGATCATAAAGGATACTTTTGACAACTGTGCCTTTTGCCTACTATTAATGTAACCATTATTAAGTATTTTTTTGATAATAATTTATCAAAAAAATACTTAATAAAGTTTACATTCATAGTAGGTGATCATAATTTAGCAAAAAAATACTTAATAAAGGTTATATTAATAGTAGGCAAAACGTCAACCCTTTTCACAGTTCTCAAAATTTTGCAAATCACTGATTTTTTAAAATCAAAATCAGTATTTTGTTCATTCATGCTATAGAGCGCTTTGTAAATTTTATGGTGTAAATAATTATCCATCCAAACGAGGTTTTTTTTATCGAATCATTGTCACATTGAGAACATAATTTACCCCACTAAATGGAAAACACCAAGAAAATATCAAAGCTGCTGGCTCCAGTGTTACAGAAGAAGCTCAGCACAGTTGCTGGGACTTTTCCCACTCATAATTTGGAAAATCTTACATACGTCGGCGGTCAGTCGCCAGCCGAATAGGGGTAGGAACATGTAGTATGTGCAAATATACACGTGCCGCAACTATTCGGACTGGTGAAAGTGTGATCTTTAACCTCCTCGCGGTGGGCGCTTGTAACAATCCCCCGGAAGAGAGGACTGGCTAATTGGATCAGGCTAGTCCCTTCTAAGCAAGGTCGGTGAGAGGTCCCTCTCCCATAAAAAAGTTTTTGGCTCGGCCGCACGCCTGTACAGCCACCAGTCGTATGGGTTGTGTAAACGGAGGCCTGGTTACGAGCCTAGACTGGTGACTAAGGTGAAAGTTCACCTGCGGGGTTTAGGATCCAAAACTTCACTTTGCCCGACTCTGCAGCCTGGGGAACCTGCTAAACTAGGGGTGACACCTTGGTTGCCTCGGCAGCAGTGTTCGCAGGTTCAGCGTACTGTGAAAGCCTACGGAGCCCTGGGCAGGTCGCGGTGGAGTCTGCTTCGCTATCACAAGAGGGAGAAGAACGGTCGGAGTAATACGTTGTTCCTATGGGGGCGGGGTGTAACGGAAGGCGAATGCTGTCGATTGCCCCGGCTGTGGTCCGAAAACGCGAAAACCCAAACCTGAAATATTAATTAAACTTAATCTGCGCATAAAATTAAAGACGACTTAAAGAAAATCATACTTCCCGCCAGTACTACTGGAAAGAAGTCACTAGGAAAGGACCCCTTTCAAAGGAGTTCGAAGATGATGCGATCATCAACGACGGGAAGCAAAACTGCTCAGGGTCAGGCGACCGAGAGATTGCGAGCCTTGAGGGTGAATGGAGAACCCGCTCCGAGAGCTACTGTGAGTCTGATTGAAGTAGCAGTACCCCTCAGCAGTCTGGCGGCAGGTTTAAAGAATCGCTGGCCAGTCCAACGGAAGCAGCGGTTGAGTCGGCACTTAGCAGAGCAGTGACCAAGAACGGAGGCGACAAGCTGAAAGGCTCGCAGGTAACCGGGAAGGAAGTGGCGGCTAAACAGCTTAGCAGAGCTGTAACCGGGACTGAAAATGATGGCTCCAAGGACCTGCAGGTTACTGTTAAGGTGGCGGCAGCTGATCCCACTGAAGGGAGGATGCGGAATGCCTAACGCTTCAGGAAGGGAGGGGCAAAGCGAGCGGCCATGAGTACGTTGACACTGGAGTCCAAAGGGAAACCCGAGGATACCCAAGTGATAACTACTGCTACGGCTGCAAGCAAACGCCAAGGCTTAGAGAAGCAGATTTCGCCAAGAGGTAGAAGAAGCCACGACAGAAGCCACGACATGAGACGGTAACTCGTTCCTTTAAGGACGTAGTGGCTAGTCACCTTAAGCTGGCCGTCGTCAACAAACAGGAGCTCCTGAAATGGAGTGACGTGGCCAAGGTGATTTTTAACGAATCACCAAAAAACTCCTCAAGTTTGGCATGTCGACGCAAGAAGGGTCACCTCGCAGTGACCTGCAGTGATGTTTTCTCGAAGGAGTGGTTTTCTTCTACCGTCCTGAAAATTTCCAGCGACCATCCAGGTTTGGACGTGGTGGAGGAGACATCCGTGTCTAAGTTAATAACAGCTAAGGTGGCGATGCCCCACTCGGACGCTTCAGAGGCTCTGTGTTTGTTAAAGAGACAGAGCCCCTATCTGCAAGTTTCAGGCTGGAGATTATTCCAGGCTGTCAAAATAAACAACCAATCAACGGAGCCCGATTTAACTGGTGCAGCAAAGTTGATGCTTGTGCTGGGAATTGATCGAGAGTCCGCAGATCAAGTACGCGCCAACATATGGTTGAATCACTTCGGACTGAAGAAGATCACCATGAAGGTTGGAGCGAAGAAGGTGACTGAGGGAAGCCGAAGCGCAAGTGGTCCAAGCATATCACAATAGAGCGGCGACGGCCAATCTGCTTCGGCATCTCAGTCGGGGGCACGCTGACATCGCGCTAATACAGGAACCGCTTCTGTATGAGAATGCGGTTTGTAGATTCAGTGCGAATCTCAGTGTGTTCCAGTTAACAGGTACGGACAAGACAAGGGGTTGTATTGTCGCCAAATAAGAGGGGAATGCAATCTTGATTCCGCAACTTTGTGATTGGGATACAACCATTGTGTTTTGAGGAACAGGGCTGAGGTAATTGATATTACCCCAGCAACTCCAAGTATAATGGAAAGTGTCCATAGCTGGCAGGTTTCTAGCCTGCCATCGCTCTCGGACCACAAGTGGTTATGCTGCAATATCGGTAGTTCTTGTATCTTATCCAAAAAAACGTACGGAGCCCGAGAGTAACACAATGGGAAGTTTACTCAAGGAAAACAAATAGACACCTCAGCGAACTAGACTAGCTACATCTGACGAGTCCACGACAACTTGACGAGCAGTTGAACCGATTAACAGGAATCTTAAGTTTAGATTTCAAAGACGTGTGCACAGAAAAGCCCTTAAGCAAAAAAGCCACCTTATGATAGAATAGCGAACTTACAGAGGCTAGATATTGCACACAAAGGGCGTTTAACATCGAAACACGGTCCGGAAACGTCGATATTCTTTTATTGTTTAATTTAACTTTAAAATTCTGACGCTATAAAAATAATTGTTTTGGAGATATATCTTTAATGTAATACAATTTGTTAACTGTTATAGATAATAGTGAGAAATTCCATACTGAAATATAGTGTGCATGGTAATATAATGATAGATTTTGCTTGTTTGAGCAAAGTGATGCAGAGCAGACTGAGTGAAACTCGTTTCAGCGCAATTCAATTTTTCAGAAATAATTTGTAATTAATAGCAAATAATGAATTTCTTGCGGTTTCATGCATAAAAATTGTGAGCCAATGAGCTACAGAGTCCTATTAGGATTCGTGGGAAATCAGCTATAAACCAGACGAGTAAAAAGGAATAGTTTTTCCCCCAGTCGTTTGAAAGTGAGATCATTTAGGCGTACGAGCAAGCTATATTTTATGAAACTATTATTCCCCTTTTGATTCCCTTTAGTGCTCGTTGGAACGAATACGACTTTGTATAAATGACGGAAGAATACGCTCAAAGGATTAAAGCTGAGCATTTCAGTAGAGTAATAGGGATATAAGCCCAAAAACTAGATGAATTAGATTTTTTCTGAAGCGAATTTAATCATGAAGCTTAGCAAAAATTGAATTTCTTACTTTTTCATCCATATTATCCATGTTCTAACTCTTTAACCATTTTATGAACTTCAGGGGCATCGAACCCAATACACCGTAATAATACTCTGATGAGCTAAGACTTTACACGGATCCAAAATTCTCGTTAGACACCCCTATGGAATAGTAAACTCTTGCAAAGTTATTATTCGGGGATAAATATTCCTAACTTTCTGGACACAAAATACTTATTTCATTCAAAATCGAAAAAAAAAACATTTAAAGGAGACTGGGAAAATGATAAACATTCATATCACGCCGGGATCGCCATTTCATAATATGTATGTTGACGTTCTTACCCATAAAATTACAAGCCACTGATCTAATACTCCTTCGAACTCTCTTTATTTTTTTATAAATCATCTGTTTGACATTTTGATAAAAAATATAGACTGAAAATTTGGGAGTAAAAAGTGTGTGGAGAGACTTGTGGAATGTGTGGGAATGTAGTGTGCTAATGTTAGTGGATCCAGAATAAACTCGTATGTGATCCTAATCATAGTTTCTATCATATACTACGGTCTTTTTAAGCTCTTCAAATCCCGACATTTATCCAGAATCAACTACTTGATGTCAATATCAACCTACTCTGCGAATTTCAATTTCATCCGATGTTCCACTTCCAAAGATAAAAAGATATTTGGGGCTACCATCTGAACAATTTCCAAAACTTGCAAAATTTAAATATTAGTTACTTATTTTCATTGTAGATGCTTGTTTGAGTTGTTATTCATCAGTTAACTTTCAACTTTGAACGTTTTATTTAGTGAGATGATCGAGGTGGCCACATTCAATAGCGCTTTGGTCACATCGATGGCTCCAAGAACATCTGCTCAACACCTAATAGATCTGTTGGCAGCGAATTTGGTACTTATAAAAGATTTGAAACTTTCAAATAATCATTGAGTTATTTTGGACGAATACAAAACCGTATGAGACAGCCAAAGCGGTGGTACTGCTTTATTAGTTCGGAGTAATTTGGGCATGGAACCTCCAACAGTGTCCGATCTGAAATGCTGTTCGTTTGCTGCTGTTGCTGTGGTAAAAAACTCAGACCAAAGACGCATCTTAATTGCTTCTCTATATGTTCGGTGCAGTTCATCAAATCAAATCTTTTACAACTCGTTAGTTTCTCCATTTAAATACTGGCTTACAGCTGGCGACTTGAATTCGAGTCGACCTCAGTGCGGAGATTCGTGGTAAAACTCGACTACGTTAGTGTTGAGTAGGACTTGTAAGAGCCAGTACATTTGTCCCGTACAAGAACGAAAATTGTCATGACGCGACAAATTCATGAAATGTACCACTTCAAAATTTTTGTCATGCTACTCCTCACTTTGCGATTTGTAAGATGAGAGACAAAGAGCCGATAGTGACGTGACGACCAACATGACATGTGAAAGAGAGGCATTACATTGTACGATGCGGGTGCAAGCTAGTACAATGTCCCGTACAAAATACGATGTATGTACGTTTAATCAGTTTGTACCACTGAGTAGAGACGAGCTGAGACTTTTTAACTCAAATCTTCAAGCTGTCGTCGCGAGCCAAATGCTAGAGTTCGCTCTATCGCCTCTTTTGTACTATTCGCCTCTTTTGTACTACATCGACTCTTTTGTACTACATCGCGTCATTTGTACTATATCGCCTCTTTTGTACTATCGCCTCTTTTGTACCGCATTCATAAAAAACGCCTCGCCTCATTTGACGTGGGACATTGTACTGGCTCAGTACAAAAAAGAGGCGACTCTTACAAACTCTCTTTGAAACCGTGTCCTACTCAACACTAGACTACGTGTTCCCCATAGCTGTTAGACAATTTTACCGATAGATGTTTGGCTGGTATATTTGTGTTTTTGTGTGTTTGTTTTGGGGGTGTTTTTCGCTTGTTTGTTTATCCTCACTGTCTTTTCGTGTATTTTTTGTGAGTTATTCTCCAATTTTTGATCCCTGTTCGTCCTCTAGTGATAGCAGGGGCAAAAAACCGAAAAAGAATGCTCAAAAACATACACAAACTAGACGAAAAGACAACACGATGATAATAAACACGCAAACAAATAAAAAACACTCTAAAAAAAACACAACCACAAAAACACAAACATACCAGCCAGATATCTATCGGTAACGTCTATGGGGAACATGTAGTCGAGTTTAGTCTGATCCGTTTATAGATTGACAATAATATATGTTTTCCTCCTGTCAGATGATCGGTACTTTTCTGTTCCCCCCCCCCCCCATTTTTTTTTTACTTTTTGTTGTTGCAATGTTTCTAAAATTGATTAGAAAGTAGTAATTAACCAAAATTATGATGGAGAAACACGTTTAAAAGAAAAAAAAAATGTTTTTAATTTTTTTTAAATTAATTCTTTAATTTAAAAATTAATTAAATTAATTTAAATTTTAAATTAATATCACATAACAGTGAGAATAAATTTTGCTCCATTTTTGACGTCTTACCTTTCCGAAGCTTCAACGCAATTTACAATTAAGCTATTACAGTAATAATGTTGAATACAATTTGTTTATATGATTAATAACAGTATAATGAGCAGGCCTCCCCAACAACACATTAACTTTTGAAAAACTCATTCTGCCACATAAAAATGAAAAAAAATTTAAAATCGGAAAAAAAAAAAAATTTTTTTAATGAATTTTTCCATCTCAATTTTTGTGGAGTAACTTTTTAACCCATTTCGAGCAGTTTTCATCAAAAAAACTAAAAAAATGGAGGGGGAAAACAGAAAAGTACCAAAATTTATTCTCACTGTTATGTAACATTAATTCCAAATTTAAATTAATTTAATTAATTTTTAAATTAAAAATTTAATTTAAAAAAAATTAAAAAAATTTCTTCTTTTAAACGTGTTTCTCCATCATAATTTAGGTTAATTACTACTTTCTAATCAATTTTAGAAGCATTGCAACAACAAAAAGTGAAAAAAACTGGGGGGGGGGAAACAGAAAAGTACCAGATGATCTGCTGAGCAATATTAATTACTCCACACTGTTCGATTCTGAGGGTCTGAATTTAGTTCCTTCCTATCTCAGCCGCATGAGAAAGCTTCCAAAATCAGCAAAGTTTTTTAGCAAGGTCAAACCGGTTTTGTAGCTTACCCGCCACTTTCGTTTCACTCCCACCTTCTAAAAAACCGGTTTTTAACGCATAAACGCATGGACTCATGTGAAACTCCCATTTAGAGTTGAACAAAAGAACCATGAGATGAATCGCACTAGTCATTAAGTTTGATTTACCGTAATAATTAAATTTTAATGCTGACGAATATAATTACCAGCTATTAAGAAGTGAATACGTTCAAGTGTTTCAAAATAAAAATATATACGATATTATTATATAGTCTTTGCAGACCTAAATAGCCCTGAAAATAATGCACACAAAATATGCAAGTATTTCATGCGCAAAAATGTGGAACACTCTTATTAAGAATCAGGAATTCAATGTTAATGATTTAATTACAAAAGTGTGTTCTAACTATGGAGCGAGCAATTTGGTAATTTTTGGATGATCAGTTTCCCATAGACAAATTAAAATGAAGTCTATTACTAACATAAACGCTTCAACATTTCAAATTGGCTTTATAGGAAATTCAAAGTAGTGAAAATATAAACATTTAATACTTAATCAACTTGAGCTCATTCACGTTTTCCAGCGAAAATAAAGAAATCATTCCAGTATGTGCTATTTCACGAAATACATGCTCCCGAAGCTTACCAGCAACTCGCTCAGACACTTGTTTCACGTAATATGGCGCACTTTTTTGAGATAAAAGAAGTTTCAAGGCTACTTGCTAACAAGCTTTGCTAAAGTCTATTGTTTTTCTATATTTTCGGCCGAAACCGCCCATAAGTAATTGAAGCAACTCTTTTGTGTAAGTACATACATAGATACTGAGACCATTCTGCCATGACTGGTTAATATGTTTTTTTTTCTCTAAAATTTATGAATACAATTTATGAATGAGAAACTTTATTACAAGTTTCTGTAGGTACCTAATAGGGTTTATTTATTTACTTACATTCCCAAAGCAGCCTCATCTTCGTCCACCGCAATTCAGCTTTTCACTATTTACAGTATTTCACTATTTACATGATTTCACTACATGCAGCATCATATAATTTTTAATTTTCACGAAAAATCATTACCGAAACAAAACAAAATGGCCGCGACGGTCTTACAATCGAAAGTGCTAAAATTTCAATTTGTGTTGAAGCTTACCTAAACAAAAAACCTTACATCCACCAGATTAGATATCTCACTTTGAACTAATTAGCTCTTTGATCGCGGCAACCGAAAAACTTGACCTACGCATGTATGCATGTGTGTATGGATATAGCTCAAGTTCATTGAAGGTCCTATCAAACATATCCCTGTATATGTCCACTGTGCAACAGCGCAGCGTCTACTTCCGCAAAATTGCCTGCTACAGCCACCTGCTAAACCTAGCCGGCCAAACACATTGAGGAGAGACTAGCAGACGATGGGAGATGCCCCTCTTCAATGCACGTGACTGAAGTGAGAGGGTTGCGCCGTTGCGCTAATTATAGAAATCAATCCATAATCAGTTTCCTTCCAAGAGCAGTGTGACAAGTGCGTGAGTGGCTTCTGTATTTGGTCGCGAGTGTTTTCACTTTTTTTTGTAGGCATTTCATTTCAGTGAAGTTTTATCCGAGAAAAGTTGTGATGCTAATTAATTTGGTAAAAATGTGCGCTAATTAAATTGGCGGAATTCAGGATAACAGGTAGGAATACATTTTCATTCAATACTTCGGAGGCACCAAAAACAGAAAAGATATTGCACTTTTCACTTTCATGCGGCATTAGATTCCCGCTAAAAAATCATAGCCATCGATCATTTTCCGAATACATGTGCATATGTATGTACAGTCTGTCAAGAATGAGTTTACACATAGGGAAAAAATTCAATTTTTCATCTTTCTAATTATAAAATACTACTTTTTGTTTCTGTAAATAATTTTTTTTTCTTAATTATCGTTATTTGCATTATTTCCAACCGATATATACAAAAAAAGTACAACTTCAATGCAAAAAAAGAACGAAAAGAACAACGAAAACAATTATTACAATTCTTGAAGTGTCAAGAAACTCTTTACACAAAAGTTTTTTTTTTGCATTACTGCAACGATACGATAAATTTACCGTAATTTTTGGTCTGTATTGTAAAGCTCTATAAATTTGATCATTAGTGTGTGATTAATTTTTGGCTAATACGCATAAATAAGTGAGATATTGTGTTTTAAAATGCCAGGTAAAAGATTATCCTTTGAGTTAGTTCAGATGATATACTATAATCACCAATTAGGTAAAAGTGCAAAGGAACTGTCGGAAATGTTTTGTGTAGCACGAAAGACAGTCTAGAACGTTATAAATCGTGCTGAAAATGAGAATAGATTGGAGCCAAAGTGTGGAGGTGGCTCAAAACCAAAAATACCTAAACGTATAGAGCGCCTTATGATAAGGAAGCCTGATAAAAACCCCTGGATTTCAACCAGAACACTTGCTAGGGAAGTCAAGGAAGAGTGTGATGCTGCTGTTTCCCATGAAACAGTACGACAGGCCATCCTACGAAATAAGTTCTCATCAAGACCTGCACGAAAAAAACCACTGTTTTCTGCACTAAACATCGAAAAGCGTTTTTCTTTCGCTATGATGCACCTTTTTCAACCCGTTGACTTCTGGGACGACGTCATATTCTGCGATGAGACGAAAATGATGTTGTACTATAATGATGGACCGGCTAGAGCGTGGCGCAAGCCTTTAACATCGTTGGAAAATCGAAATATCATTCCGGCTGCAAAATTTGGTAAGTTGTCCGTTATGATTTGGGGTGCTTCTCAAGCAGAGGAGTAGGAGACTTGGCATTCATCGAGTCAACCATGGACGCCCAACCATATTTGCATATCCTTAAAACATATTTGGCAAGCAGTGCGCAGAAATTCGGATTTATGAATAACAGCAAACTAAATTTTAAGCTTTACCAGGACAACGATCCCAAACATAAGGCGAACATGGTGCGAATGTGGCCCTTATACAACAGCGGAAAAGTGATGGATACGCCAGCTAAGAGTCCGGACTTAAATCCCATCGAGAATTTATGGGCTTACTTAAAACAACAAGTCGCTAAAAGGCAACCCAAAAACCGAACTGCCTTAAAAATTGCGATTCTCGAAGAATGGCAAAAAATACCAACCACGTATGACCTGCAAACGTTGGTTCATTCAATGAAAAATCGGTTGCGATGTGTGGTGGATGCCAAAGGTGGCCATACCAAATGTTAAATATCCCAAATAATATTAAATATCCTGTAAATATGTAAATATTAAATACAATAATAATTTGTGTAAAGAGTTTCTTGACACTTGAAGAATTGCAATAATTGTTTTCGTTGGTCTTTTCGTTCTTGTTTTGCATTAAAGTTGTACTTTTTTTTTTTTTTTTGTATATATCGGTTGGAAATAATGTAAATAACTATAATTAAGGAAAAAACATTCATTTACATAAATAAAAAGTAGTATTTTATAATTAGAAAGATGAAAAATTGAATTTTTTTCCTATGTGTAAACTCATTCTTGACAGTCTGTATGTATGCATTGCGAAAGCCGATCATTATGTTTCGTGTGTGTGCCGTCTGCACGTGCACGTGTGAACATTTTTACTGATTTTCGAATAAAATTAGTATTAGACCTCATTTCGCAGAAAGTGTATATTTATGTCTATACATATATATATATATATATATATATATATATATATATATATATATATATATATATATATATATATATATATATATATATATATATATATATATATATATATATATATATATATATTGTATAACCCAAATTCTTTTTGTTACGATATTGTTCTTCGGCCATAAAAAAACAGTTAAGGACATTTTACGTGAAATCGCCAATTTTTGTCGTCACACTTAAAGTCGGAGTACAAAGAAAAAGTCATAAAAAAATTTAATTTTACGAAAGAAGTTAATATTTTGATGGTAATCCACGTGGTTGAATTTATTTTTTTAAACGATTTGGGATTGAGTTTACCAACTTTCGACAAAATTCCGGCTAAATTTTATCCCATTTTTCTTGCAGGATTTGTTTCATTTCTTTGGTGTTGGAATTAGTCCTTGCCGCTACTTTAACTTTTAATCTCTGCCACAAATGCTCAATAACATTGACGTCTGGAGATAAGGCTGGTGTTTTAATTACCTTTGGACAGTTATCGAGGAGCCATTCTTTGACTATAAGCGCGGAATGTTTGGTTGATTGTGCTGATAAAAGTAGAATCGGTCGAAAATACCCAATTTCTCAGCGCTTTGCCCTATATTTTTCTTCAGTATGTCCCCATACATTTTTTTGTCCATTATTTCATCTATAAGACCCAGTCCATTACTGATCCGCCACCATGCTTCACAGTGGGCTTTAAATTCTTTTGTTTAAGTTGGGTGTTGGGATCCCGCCACACAAATCGCTGTCCATCGGACCCAAATAAATTGAATTTACTCTCATCAGTGAAAACGACCTGAGGATACATGAATTTATTTTGATTACAGTTTTTTGAAACAAATTATCAATATTACGATGCCAATGATGCATATTTCTTTATATACTCTTTTGCAAGTCTGTTTCTTTGGTTCTTTTTTGATACCAAGGGCTTTTTAATAGCAACTCTACCATTTAATACATTCTTCCGCAAAACTCTCCACACGGTTTGAGGGTTTCGATTCTTTTGTAAGGACAGAAGGTTTGTAGCCGACAAATGCGAATCTATCTTAATTTCTCTCAATAGAAATTTTCGTCAAAAACCGCTTAATTTTTGTCGGATCGTTGTTTTCTGGTCTTATTTTCAATTTGCCCTCTTGTTTTATAACGGTTAACATCCCACACAGTTTACAATTTTCACGATATCACTCGCTATTTTTCCTTCACAAAAAAGGGCAATTATAATTTTTCTTTCACAAACTATTGTTTGCTTTACTTTTCGCATTTTATGTGTTTTCAGATTAGAAGCTTAAGGGGTAACACCTATGTGGAACGCTGTTTTCGAGGGTGATTTTTTGCATTTTTTTCCAAGGAAACTTTATATTTGATTGAAAAAATAATTACATGGCTTTATTATACATGTTTTGAAGTATACAAATTAATTTTTACAACGTCCTAAAATACAAAATGGCGGCTGTACCAGGCTACGAGCATCAGACGATTTTTCAAAGATGCCTCAACGGCCCGCAACTTTTCGTCGTCGCAAATGGTCTGAAACACAAAAATCAAAATTTTTCTTAAAGTTTGAACTAAAAGCAAGGGAAGTACGTACGGGTTTTCAAAAATATTGAATTTTGAAAGATTGGCGTACGGTTTTCCAAAAAAAAAATTTTTTGGTAAAAAAAAATCGTACAAAATCAGCCGTAAAAATGAAAATTTTCAATTTATCAACAAAATCGTACGTACTTCCCTAGAAAATGATGTTGTGAAGCTTGCACCAAAATTTCAAATTGATCGGATACAAATTGGCTGAATAATCGTGCGGGCCGTATCAAAAAATGTGATTTCGAGAAAAACGCATTTAAAGTTTGAAAACGAAGGGCGGCTCTGTCACGTTTCTCGTTTTCGCTTTGTGGATTTATTGCCTTTTTTGTGGCAAATGTTGGTCTACTACCTGTCATACTGAATGGTAATTTACTAATGAGAAAAGTCGCTAACGGATACCTGTGGTAGGTATAAATACTTTGGAGCAGAGCGTGCCGTACGCGCCGCATAGGCCCCGACCGCACGTTGGGGCGTCCAACGTTTATGCTCATAACTTGGAAAAAAAAATTTTATTTTTGAAAATAACTTAAGACGTTATTCTAGACATGTTTCCCTGCCATTTTAGCAAAAACAAACAAATAGATTTTTTGAAACTTCTACGTAGGTGTTACCCCTTAACTGAGAATGATAAATAAATTCATTTCGCAGCTTCAGAGCGAAAGCAACGGTACTTTGTAAGAGTCGCTTAACTGTTCCGACTTTAAGTTGGAAAAATTGGGGGCAAAAATTGGCAATTTCATGTAAAATTTCAATAACTGTTTTTTATGGCTGATGAATTTTAATTTTTATTATTGATTATAATAGTAGAAATAATAAAGAACAATATTGTTAGAAAAAAAATTTGAGTAACTGTTTTATTTTGGGAGATATCGGACCTGAAATATGCTCACCACATTTTACCGACTTTATCTGTGAGGTACTGTATGTAAATACACTGCGCTCCGATAAATAAATTGTAAAATAGTTGAATTGTGATAATTTTTAAAAATCAACAAAAACACTTGAAAATTAGTTTTAAATATGTTTAATGATAATATATATATTTATTGGCCGTAGCAGGCAATTTCGCGGAAGTGGCTGTGCTTGCAGAGTGCACTGATGAAGACCTTTGAATATGAGAGCAACTAATGAGAGTGGAAGTAATGTTTTTTATGTTTATGTGAGCTTGTCCGGAAATTAAGGTTGAAGTACTATCGATTTTAAAACCGTCGCGGCCATTTTTTTTCCTCAGTATATCTTTATTCTCTTTCGAGTCGTTCAGTGGTCATTTTTGTTGAAAATTAAGCACAAGCTCGGCTTGTTTTGAAGGGAGTAAGAAAATAAACAAACAAAAAAATCTTATGCTCTATATAGTAATATGCTGAATCACTGGCAAATAGCGGTGGGATGAAAACAATGAGGCTGCTCCTGAAATGTAAGTAAGTAAATAAAACCTCTTACACAAACTCAACAAAGTTTCTCGTTCATAAATAATAAGAACTACCCTGTCTACTCAAATATACGATCTTGCAACATTTGAAGGTCACCCTAAATAATATCATTTGGTCTTATTTTCCCATAGTATCATAAATTTATAATCCTTAGCAGAAAACGCCGTGGGACAATATCTTATGGATATTTACCATTTTCAATTTCAACCACACCAAACCTTTTTCAAGGAAAAAATTCAAACTTTCTATTCAAAGTATTTCGTTATTAAAGCATCAACCTCGCATACATCAGTATGCAGATAAACCGTTGTCAAAACTATTACAAAAAGATTGCACCATATTTCTTTGGGCAATAATAACGAAGGAAAGGTATTGACCCATTTCCCAAAATACGCAAAAGAAATTGCGGTGCCATAAATTAGGTGAATTTGACTGAGGTAGGGAGATATTTCCATCTTTGTGGAAAAAGGTGTCTTAATGGGAAGTTTTCCGTGCATTTCTTCTCACATTTGTCCATTGGGCTTTGTGACGAATTAATTTTTTTTTTTTTATAAATATGAAGGGTTCATGTGAGTGTCTGCTATTTTAATCGTGCCAGATTTAGTGATAAATTTTACATTTAGTAAACAGGAGGTAAAATCAATCATTTTTTTTTATTTATTTATAAATTGCTCATAAGAGCCACTAGTGCGTTAGATATCCCGAATCAGTTGTTTCACGTCCATCTATCTGTCAGTAAGTTCCACAACCATGCAATTTTTAGAACAATAAGCTGTTTTTTCAAAACTGTTTTTTGTCCTATAAATCCCGATTCAGAACTTAATTTTAACGAAATAGTAGCAGTAGCACAGTAGCTGGTCTTAAAGTAGCACAGTGGCTGAGCTTTAAGCCAAACTCGATAAAAGTCTGGTTGAAAAATAAGGATTGAGCTGCCAGCTGTGATAGTTAATTTTCTGGTATTTTTTGTCCTTTATTATTTATAATGCGATGTTGTCATTAAATTTTCAAATGGTATTGATCTTGTGGTAACGATAAACAACAAATATTTCGATTTAGGGAATTTGAAAAGTTTTGCGGGTGATGGCCGCCTTCTACCCCTATAACTTCTAATGCAGCCATCGAATCCAAATAAAATTCACAGCGTCAGTTGACCTTAACATTTATTTATTTATTTATTTGGTACGTATTCAATACAACAGGCAAGACTGCCCAATTACAGATTGGATACTACGAACAAAATAAAATAACAAGAACTAAATGATAATATATAAATATAAGTATATAAAATAATTAAAGTTAAAATAAAATAAAGTAATAAAAAATAAAACTAAAAAAATTAAGTAAAGTAAAAAAGAAAGAGAAAAAAAAATCCATTACAAACACGAATGTCCAATTCTACAATAATCGACCTAATAAAAAATAGTAAGTAAATGAGTAAATATAAATATAAGTATGTAAAAAAAAAACAAATAATTAAAGTGGTAAATTAAATAAAGTAAAATTAAGTAGAAAAAAAAGAAGAAAATTAAGAAAATAGACAATAAAACTAATTAGAAAAATATATAACTACATATAAAAATAAAAATATACAAAAAATTCAAGTAATAAATAAGAAAGTAAAGTTAAGTAGAGCAAAAAAGAAAAGAAAGAATCCATTATAAACATGAAAATTAAATTAGGATCAAACATTTTACGACGAACCATATTTTTGAAAATGGCAATAGATTGTGGAAGAGGACCAAGTTAAAGACTATTGTGAGTGCGTAAGAGTCGCAAAACGGGAGAGTAGAAGAAAGTGTCAGTACGAGCATACGGCACTTCAAATAACATAGAGGACCTGGTTGGCCTTACGGAGTCCCGCTCAATGAACAAAAATGCTAATGAGGAAGAAAGGTAGCCGCGACAGATTTTGAACAGGAAACACTCATCCAAGTAAACTCTGCGCTGCTCAAGGAGAGGAATGTTGAGAAGAGATGGACGCTCACTATAAGGTAAATACGGCAGACTATATTTAAAAAGTAAAGTACGTGTAAACCTGCGCTGAATTGATTCAACCGCGTCAGCGAGGTATTTGAAACGAGGACACTACACTTGACTGCAGTATTCAAGTACAGAACGGACTAGGGGAATAAACAGGTGGACCCAGGTAGAAATACTAAATGAATTGTGGCAGGAACGAACCACGAAACCAGCAATTCGAGAAGCTTTTCTAGTCATAGTAAGGACATGAACGTCGAATTTCAGTTTACGATCAAATGTGACCCCAAGGTCTGAGAAATGATCGACACAAGAAAGGAAAGTACCATCAATAGCACAAGGAAAGACATGAGTGTGAAGCTTATGGGAGAAAGACATAGAAAAACATTTGGAAACATTAAGGGACAAACAGTTAATGTTACACCAACCAGAGAGAGCATGCAAATCATCCTGAAGAAGGAGAGAGTCATCAGTATTTTTGATTACCCGGAAGATTTTTAAATCATCTGCATATAGAAGACATGAAGACTTAAAAACCGTGGGAAGGTCATTGATGAATAGATTGAACAAAAGTGGTCCTAAGATGGAACTTTGAGGAACACCAGAAGAAGGGGAGAAAGGTGAGGACGAAAAGCCAAAGAGAGAGACAATACAAGTGCGATCAGTTAAAAATGAAGAGATCCAGGAAAGCAAAGGTTCACGAATGCCATAATGCTTCAGTTTGATAAGAAGCAGCTTATGATTGAACATGAAGCAGAATGGTATATTTTTGGGGTTTTTTTTCTTAGACATTTGAATCATTTCCGTTCCAACATATGCTACCATTAATATTCATATGACAATCGATAATTCATTCTTTGTTGCGAGTTATCGCGAGTTGTGTTGGCACAGAAATCGGATCTCTCATATTCGTATGTTTTTTTTTTTTTGCAATTATTGGACCCACTTTATTCACAATTAATTCAAAGTAACTACATGATATTCTGTGAAATTTTTTGAACAAAAACCCGTTCAAACTTGATTAAATTTGATTTGAAATCACGTTTGACAAGATATGGTCGCATCCAAATTTACCTGTTTTTTTGTTTTCTTTGTTTTATTTTGAATAATTACAAATGTGCAAGCACCGGCTAAAATCTCACGTTCATTCATGACTGAATAATTACTGGTGCTGAATTACCCGTGTATGATGTCGTTGCCGAATTCTATTGCTGATGTTACCGCATATTTTTGTGACGTCAAAATTGTATGGAATTGCTCCAAATCGGTCAATTTTAATTGCTCGTCTAAGAGTACCTTTACTGCCACACAATACTTTGTATACAAGTGTAAAAGAGAATGTTACATTCTTATAAAATATATAAGCAGAAGAGTAAGTCGTTTATGACATTAAAAAAAATATGTTCAAAAACGTCATTGACCTACACCGCAAAATAAAGCAAACGGGCAGACCATTGTCTGCCACGTCTCATCAAAAACCATACCTAAATATACTAATCTATGCTCAGATCATTTTCGAAGTCAATACGGAAAATAAACATTGGTAAACTTTCTACAATGGACTTTCCATTCAAACGGACTGCCTTTCGAGTCCATTCGCGACCTTTTTTGATTGAAAACGAATTAAAGTTGTCGATTGTCCTATGGCGATTTAAATTAAGCGTAAGTTGGGCAGATAATTGGATTAAAACTAAACAAAAAAATCGTGCCATACATTTAAGAGTATGCACCCTGACTATGTGCATCCGAAACGACAGCATCTATCGTTATTTTAAAGGATCGACTGTTGATTTTTATTTAAATTTAATTGCACTGAAAACATTTCATCTTAGTATGGCTGGAAACGTGGGAATCGCATCAAACTGTCTCAAAAAATCCTACCTGAGCTCTGCAACAAAATTGTAACATCGTTTCATATAACTGTTTCCGTTTAATTTTTTTCAAGGATACTGAGCTTTATATAAGAGAGCTCAGGTAGCTGGAACTTTAATTCAACCGTACATATTCGGTACATACTCGGCTTATAGATCAAAATGTTGGACCTTTTGGGCTAATTTGCATATATGCCTGCAAGGATCAACGGTAGGGGTTTTTTTCGCCTTTAATTTCATTAGAGAAATTTAGTCATATAAGAATCAAGCACCTCTAGAAAACATTCATTATCCAAGAGGTTACTTCCAAGTGCGGCAGTGCATTGACAGACAAGCCGTATCCTATATGCATAATTCTTGCAGACATGTCCACTGGATTTCAGTATGTGTCAGGAGTTTTGAAGATATATTTGGTGTACCTTCAAATGACTCGAAAGGAGTGAACGGTTAAATAAGGCAATAGTAGAAATATTATGAATGTGGCACCATGTCCGGAAAAGAAACAATTTTATTTATGTGGCGGATGGTAATCATGATATTCTAAGCGTGATAATTTTGATTTAGTGATATCGTTCCACGAGTAAATTACCGCGATTTTCCGTTTAATTAATAATAATATAGCGTATCATAGGAATATTTAAGCTTAGGTTTTTGCTTGGAAAAGTGTATTTTCATTTGATACCATAGACTGATTATGGTATATCAATTGATTTCTAATCGCACTTACAAAACAAGCTAGAAACCGTGATTTTCGAAAATCTATGCCAGATATATGTATGTGCAAGATAATATTGCATTTAATTTCAGCAGATGAGACACGAAAAACATCAGATGAACCTCCAAAATACAGTATAAAAATCTTTTGTGAATCTCGTTTAAATTTTGCGAGCAATTATTATATATAACTCATGAACAAACCACATGGTTCCGATGAAATCCATTCGAAAACGGTCTGGCTTTTTTACCGATATTCTTCTATCGTCTTCCGACATGTCAACCTTAAAATCAGTGCAAAAACGATCCGGAAGAAAATAATCAAAGCCACTAAGCACAATGCTTGCTACTCGTACGTACATAAACCCAACTCCAAAATATACATACCGTTATGTACATCAAAAATCGTCTCGAAGACAAACCCAAAGGGTACCTTCGATCTTCTGCCTGGTTTGACACGCTGAAATACTAGCAAAACGACCAACCACATTGTCGTCATCATCACAATTTTCACATTCTCAACGTAAGTAAGGCTGCATGTGCCTACTACGTGTACATGACGTTGAAGATCCTTTTCTTGATTAATCGAATTCAACAGATGATGAATGATGAAGAGGTCCAGGCTGGGTAAAATTCGCAATAGATTGAAGTATCTCTGAAGAAGGGATCTATTGGGACCTACATATACATGAAATGTAGTTCGCAGCAAAAAAATATCAACTCGGAAGCACTTTTTCATTTATTCTATATGCTCTGATTAACCTGAGAAGATAACGTTTCTTGGCCTTATGTGTCATGTATTCGCTGTATATCATTGAATTTAAGTAGAGCTGTAGCGTATAGAAATTCTGATCGCATACTATGCTTCGCCGTGCAAGAAAAACACGTGTTAGTGCCGGCAAGATGAGTCTGGAAGATTAATGATGTAGCTGTCCTTAATTTATCTTAATTAAACGAGTAAGGAAGGACATTTTGAAAAAAGCGGTATTCATATTTGGTTGCATTTGTAGGATGAATATTAATTTGCGGTGATATCATTACTTGGCGTAAATTTTCGTTATCAATGATTATTATGCTAATGGCGTGAATGCATATAGATCTGTTGGGAAGAGTAAATTGTTTCAGAGCTTTGAGTTGTTCATTAGTTGTTGAATAATATAGTAATGATTTTTACACTAAAATCAGTACTATTAAGCAATCTATGCAGTTAAAGTTGAAGGTTGATTTCTGTGGGTTAGTAGAAAATAGAAAATATTTAATGAATTGAACGGTTTCTTTTAAATGATGGTATAACTAGTAGCTATTTCAGTTGATCTCTATTTTATACCACGTGACTGCACATAGATATAATCACTTTACTAGCGACCCAGATGACTTTACATATGAATACTTCTTCACATAATTTGATTTGCAGCTGTCTGACTGTCATATTGACTTCCTACTAGACTAGCCACTTGAACGTTAAAAGCTTTATTATTCATCATTACTGCTGTTCATAGTAAAGATAATATATTAATAACAATTGATAGTGTTCCAATCAAAACGTTGGTTTATTATTAGGGTTCGTTGAATAAACAAGTGTATTTTATAGTATGTAAACGCTTTGCAAAACACTCTGGGGTATTCAATTTGCGTGCTATACGAGTAGTTGCTCTAAAAGCATAGCATAGCATCACTTTGGCAACTGTCCAATTTCGCTGTAGCAAGTAAGAGCTAGGAGGATATAGGACAGCAAATAGCTGCTTCGTGCACAAAATTCATTTTTTTTCATTTTGCTTCGACTCGACACAAAATCAGTAATATAATAATGAGGGAAAATACAGATTGATAGTATAATAATCAACGTGCCTGAGCTAAATTCCATCACGACTACCTTCTGAAAAAACGTTTCTACTTAACAAATGAGGGAAAATTTAAATTTTCGCAACCCGCATGTTACTGCTACCATCTTACTTATAGTTTTCTATTTATAGTTTATTGATCTCATCTTTAAAATTTAAATTAAACAATAAATATTAGTCTTCACCTCGTCTTTCTGGGCTGAGAAGGTCATTTTATGGCTACATACTTTTTATCTCTCATGATATGCTCTCCTTCACAAACAGATTGGTATTTTGGTAGCTGCCAGGATTCCCCTGGATCAGCCGTTATTCTAAGTACATGTGAAAAAAATTTGATGAAAATTACGTGAGTGGTATTAGTTTTAAGCAATGGAATTATCCAGGCCGTTCTACGTTAGAAACTGGATTAGAATCTTCTGCGGGCTTAAAACAACATTGCAAAACAGTTTTTAAATCTATTTTGAAAGCATGAAATTGTTTCGTACCAAATTTTGTAAGTTTTATCTTGTTTCGGTACCATTTTTTATAAATTTTCTTCAGCGGTTACAGTATTCCACACCTTTAAAAATTTCTCACTACTATACTTTTACGAGCTCCACTTTGAAATTTCGCACATTTGTAGTTTATATAACTGTTTAGGTTAGATTAGGTTAGTGAAGAGGGCTGCCGGGAACGCGGCCAGCATTAGGCCACCAGTTTGGGCCCATTTGCCACCCTCATAGACAATCACACGCATTCACAGTTACAGCCATGGCACTGGCGGGATTCGCCACGCCGCTTTTCGGCCTGACGCCTTAGGGAGCAGAGCTACCGGGCCCCCTTATATAATTGTTTACAAAATATAAAAAAAATGAAGAAAACCGAAGGTGCGCATTTTGAAATATTCAAGGATAAAGGACACTGTAATGATCCTTTTTATCCTTTTTGGTCAAGATGTTTCTCGCGCTATTTTTTGCCTAGAATATCTACACCTTCTCCTTTCCAACAAGCCATATTTGAAGGCTCTACGTAAAGTAAAAGATTTTATACAATTTTTTGAATGCAACACGAACCGACGTTTCTCAAAAACTTCAAGAGGCTATATTTCCGCATATATACCATATTTTCCAAAAATATTTCATTTTCGATAATTAGTTCACCGGACCTTCTGGATACCAAAATATTTCCAAATTCCAAGGAGGGGAGTTCAAAAATTATCTGAAAATTGGTCGATTTTCAATGGAATTACCCTTTCCTTATTTGCGCTCCTTTTCGCCAGCGCCCGATGCGATTGCTCCATGCTTGCTAGCTTGCTTGCAATAACTTCTCCCAGATTCAGACACACTGTTCTATCTGACCTTCCGGATAAATTTCCCATCAGCTATTGGACGGCACTGCGTTTGCTATGTATAGTACATAGCAAATTATAATACCACAGTTTACGAAAATTGCAATTTCATTATTGACTTTCCTTCAAATTTTTCCCATAAGCTGTGTAGATTTTAAGTATTATTTCGTTCTAAAAAATTGCATTGTCGAATAAAAATTAAAAATGTTTGATTCTCGTTTGCAAATTCTAAGCCTATTTCAGCATTTGCCTTTTTGATAAATCATTTTGCGAATACTAAAAAAAATCCCTCTTCAGTTTCTAACTGAGAAGTTTAGGATATTGCTTTATTTTCGGAACTATTAAACAATTCTTCACACTATTAAACTTTTTTGGGCCTCCCAGAGCATCTCCTGTTTTCTTTTGAGCCAGAAGAACTATCATTTTTTATAATTTGTGAACTTTTGCAGGATTCCCATTGACAGATCTACAGATTTCAAGCACGGACTTTTGATTTTTATGAAGTTTTCTTGATAATATATATATACATAATATAATATGCCAATATAGGGAATTTTTCCCTAGATCTAAGGAACTTTCGCATCCGCCGGGAAAATGTAGGGATTTTTTTTACGAAGCATCTGCATATTTACGAGACTAAAAATGCTGAAAGCTTAAATTTTCAAATGTAAGACTATAGTTTTTAAAGTGCGGAGATTACAGCGTTTAAGCAAGACTTCTTAATCCTATGCTTGCGTACCCAGAAGAATCAATGTGTATATTGTTAGTGATCCGAAATCATCGGAAATTTGATTAAATAGTTTAGCGCTTTTGAATGTGTCTCTAAATTGTATAGTACATGGTAGCTTCTATGGCTGTCAATATTTCCTGGAGGCTCTATAGTCAAAACTTTGATTAAAAGATTTTCTATAAATTTGATTTTTTTCAAGATGCTTGCATCGTGTGGATTCGGCAAGCCCATTCAGGATACTACTACTTGTATGACGAATCTTCTGCATGTAATTTAAAAAATCGCAAAATTCTGAAAATCATTTTAAATATCACTAGGGGGCTTCGCCCCCTGCTCGCTTCACTCACCAACCCCCACACCATTTACGATTTTAAATTGTACATTTTATTGGACGTATGTACTAAAGCCGTGCGAAAATCAATAAAAGTTCACAGTCGCAGTACATATATATACATATATATATATGTATATATATATATATATATATATATATATATATATATATATATATATATATATATATATATATATATATATATATACATATATATATATATATATATATATATATATATATATATATATATATATATATATATACATAAATATATATATATATATATATATATATATATATATACATACATATATATATACATATATATATATATATATATATATACATATACATATATACATATATATATATACATATATATATATATATATATATATATATATATATATATATATATATATATATATATATATATATATATATATATATATATATATGTATATATATGTATGTATATATATATACGTGGGATTTCGTACGTTTATGTGTCTACTATAAGAGAAAAATAAAAATATAATCCGACCAAATTTCCAAAACTTTTTTTATTAATAGAGAGAGAGAGAAAATTTATTTTTGTGTTTTTGGTAGCTTAAGGCGTACATTCATGAAGAAGATGTGAATGAAAACAACTAATAAATAATAAAATATTTAACAAATTGACTTCAGTCCGTGATAACTGTAAAGGAATCCTAAATTATTCACCTACATACAGCCAAATATTTATTTTCAACACCTCAGAAATCACGTAACTGGCATCTCGATTCACACCAAATCATTTTATAACGATTTCCGGACATTTTTCGTAACTTTGAAAAATGTTTCCTAAACAAATAATAGAAAATAAGAAATATTCCCTTCCTGAAAGTTTCCGAAGTAATACAACAATAGGCAACATTTCGATCGTGTCATATTTCACGCCTTTTTAATTTTTCTCGCTCTTGTGTAATCCATAATTAGATCTTCGATATAAATTTTATTTCGACTGTATTTGATCGCTCTCGCACCACACGAGTAAGTACCGGGGAAAGTAAGTTTCCGTGAAGAAATAGAAAAGAAAGGAAAAACGTTTTTTCGGTGTGAAATTAGGAAAAGGTAGAAAAAAATCCTGTGTCATATCCTGTTGTGTTTGTTGTCCTTTGAAATTAACAACTCAGCGTGAGAAGGGTTTTTCCGTGTTCGATTTATGAGAAAAATTCTGAATTTTCGAATCGATTGTATTATCTAGCTCATGACATTTTTCATACTGTTTGTAATAGTATAGCAATCGTGGTAATAGAGGATTTTTGGAAAATTGTACTTTACATTAAACTACAACCAATCGTAATTTACTATTTTTCTACTGGCAATATCGTAAAACTATTGATTCATATTTTTAGGTGAGGAGTAATTTTCATTTGTTTGCATTTATATATGTATGTATATAGATTGAGGCATAAACTTTTTCTTCAAAAACAGAGAAATTGATTGATTGAAAATTTAAATCAAATATTAATCACATGCTTTTCAGTTCTAATCCGTCAAATACACATCGTGAATAATATTTTACGGAATGAATGTACGATCAAAGAAAAAAAAACAGAATGAAAAATGTTGCCTTCTTAACCATATAAATCCAAGCACATATCCACGAGTGCAGGAGGCATATGTAACTACTTGGAAACTTGAGTTGTCGTCGATTATACACAATTGAAGCGCCATTCACTCAACATAAAGGTATTGTTCGCCCACAACATTTTGAAACCGGGTGTATTTATTCGGTTTCTTGTGTGCCGATTGCGTCAATATAGTATGGTCCTGCACTTACGTATTTCTATTATATTGGAGAACGACAGATGTCTTAAAGAAATCAGATGTTTGTCGCATGCCATAACTGTCGCACAGTGATACTGATGGTTGCAATAGTAATGGGGGCTCTTCTTCTGCCGAGCGCGACCGATAAGATATTATTGATGTTGATTTTATTGTTTATTTTCTTGTAACAGTTAAGTTCTCGTGGTCGAGTTTGATTAAAAAACAAGTTATCACTTTCACTTCCAAGTATTTTATTTTCTTAATCTATAAATTGGAGTATATAAATTCCACGTCATTTATCTTGTAGTAGTTTTTGTACAAAATTATTATGTGATCATTATATCTAATTAGAATTCGATCTTTTCGTTTTACAATAATTAGTTTTCTATTTTTCATTATTTGAATGGTTTTAACTTTGCACTTTTTGTATTAACACGTTTACTTGATTTAGTTTGAAAAACACTTGGCACACACACTTCTATTTCTGATCTGCTGCGATCCGATCTGATCTTCTTGATTTTATAGGGTTGGAATTGCTGTGGTTGCAGAAATAGCTAGATGCGATTTCTGCAACCTGATCTATGCGAATTTTGCTTTGATCTTAGAAATTCCGATTTGGGTTGATTTGATAAACATTCTAAGGTAAACATTTTTGTCTTGAGGAGATATGTTTATATGAAGATTGTTATGATGGTTGCAGATGAGAAGTATTGAATTTGTTTTGAAAGATATTGATTTATTCTATCGTCGGATAAAGATTTAGACCGGATGTCGGTACTTGAGGGTTAGGTGCTGACGGTGCCATAACTCCTCCATCCGTAGTATGAAAATTGTCCTCAATTTTTACGTTATCTTTTTCAGGTATATATCCGATTTTGGATTTTGAATTTTTTAATTGAATGGTAAACTTTTTTGTTTTGTATTTCCAAATTAGAAATATGATGATAATTAAAATGATGATTGACATGAATGAAAGGGGTATTCCTATTGATATGTGTTTCAGGTTTTCTCTAATGTTTGTGTTTTCGATTTCATGAAGTTTGTTTATTTCATTGTTTTTCCAGTGTAGTTCTTCTAGGGTAAGTGGATTAATTTTTTCTGGGTTATAATTTTCGATATTTTGAGGTAAAACAATATGGGGTGTGTATTCTTCCTGGTAGTTTTCAAATATATCATTATTGATTATTACTTTGCATTTTATAAATTTTATTAATGCATGTGTTGGTAAGTGTGTGATTTCGTTTTTCTTTTGTGGATTACAATCATGATTTACTAGTATATTGAAATTTTTATTGTTTGTGACGGTAATCATTCCAAGTGATATTTCTGTAATGTTTACTTTATCATTCTGAATTTCTGAACAGTTTGTTAAGTGCATGATGCATTCATCTTTTAGAGGTATAAGGTTTTTTGAATATTTTGTATAGTAGTACAATGAATTATTGCATTTGAGATATGTATTAATATTAGTGAGTAGTTCATAATTGTTGTGATTTGGTATAGGTTGTATGGAATATTTTGTACATGTTTCTTCTAAATAATGAGGTATTATAATGATAATTATAATGTTGGTAGGTTTTAATATTATATTACATTGTATATTGCTTAATTGATCAAGCGTTATATTAAATTTATCAATTTCTGAATCTTCTAAAATATATCTGCTTAAGTAATTAGTTTTTGACATTAAAATTATTTCCTTAATTTTTTCTATGCTTTCATTTATTAAATTCACATCGTATTCTATGTTTTTGATATATTCTGTTTCTATGAAGTGTTTATTTAGTTGTTCGAATTTTTTGTTCATTTCATTTACATAGGTGGAAATTTTTTGAAAGTTTGTGGATGCTTCATTTACAAGTTGTTTAATTTGCTCGTTAAGTTTGTTGTTTTGAGCGACTATAATGTTTTGGTTTTTTAGTAGGTTTTGTTGATTATTTTCTACTTTTTCAATGGCATTAATTATATTTTCTCTATCTTCGTTGTCCATTACTCCGCCAAACCATTTTAAGAATGAGCCATATGGATTGAAAATTCCTCTTTTTGCTTTTTTGTTTATTAGTTCTGTACATTCTGTTTTTATACTAGGGGGACAATATTCAGAGTTCAAATGTCTATAACCGTTTTGTATTTCATTTTTTCTTTTATTAATTAGTAATATAGCTTTTTCTTCCATTTCAGTCATATTTGTATCGTAATTTATATCGTTATATAATTCATATAACTGTAAATCTATTTTGTATTTTTGATTAAGATCAAGTGAATTTATAATATGTTTTATATTTTCTGCCCTTGATTTTCCTAGGTTAATTTGATCTTTGTTCAACTTATTTGTGAATAGATATTTATTTTCAAACTTATGTTTTACTGGATTAGGATCTGAAATTGTGGAATATGGATTGAGAGTTTTGATTTCGTGTTTTAAGTGTTTAATTAAAAGTCTTAATCTGAGAATGTTTGGATGATCAAAGTTTTCATTAATTAGGTTTAAATTTTTTATGATTATGTTATAGGCTGTTTCATAATGTGTAATGTTAACATTATGGAAAATATAGCTTTTATGTGTTATAAGATTAATCTCTTCCCTTTTTATAGTTATGAATCCGTTTCCATGTGTCAAATCAATTATTTCCATTTGCTGTGCTGATGTTGCTAGTATCCACAGTGTTATTATTTGTATTTTTATAGCCAGATGCATTTCTGGAAACAGATGAAATACAATGATTATTTTGATATTTCTTTTTTCTTAAGTGTAGTTGTTTATGATAGTTTTTCTGTTTCATTTCTCGGGTTTTGATTTTAGCTCGAGGTTTTAGTTTGTGCGTTTTTATTTTTATATAATCTGGATTTATTTCTACTGATTTACGTTTTTTATTGTGATATTCTATTAGTTTGGTTTTGTATTCGATTAGATTTTTATAGACTTGTTCTTTGTCTGCCTGATTATGATGCACCTTGATTGGAGGTTCTTTGGTTGCTGTATGTGAGGTTGTATTATATATTTTAAGGATTTCTGTGATAGGATTGTATAATTTTAAATCTTCCTCTTCTTCTTGTCTGATGGTATAAATTCGTAGATTTTCATTTAGTGTATTGTGAAAGGATTCTATATCGGAATTTCCTGTTTTATAGGATGGTGAGCAAAAATGATATTCAATGTTATTTTCTCCGAACCAGTCTATTGTTTTTTGACAGTTGATTGCGCTTTCGTTGTCTGTTATTATCTTAATTGGTTTTCCCATTCTATCAATAATGTCTGTTAATGCTGTATTAATGTCGTTCCATTGTCTACTTTTTAATTTAACAAGGCTAACGTATTTACTAAATTTATCTATACATGTTAAGTAAAAGTTATCTTTATTTTGAAACCAAATATCAATGTGGTAGATTTGATTAGGTTTTACGGGTGTTTCTGTTAATTTAAAGGGTTCCTTAATTGGATTTCTCTCATATTTACCTTTCATGCAAATTGTACAGTTGTTAATGTATTTTGTTATTTTTTCTTTTAAATTTGGAAAGTAAAATTGTCTTCGTAGAATGTCATATAGTTTATTTATTCCTAAATGATTTAGTTTTTTGTGTGCTGATGCTATTTCTTCTGATATTTCTTCAACTGATAGATCTAATAGATAATAATTACATTTCAAGTAGTTTACATTGGGATTATCTTTTTTCCATTTGACATAAACATCTTGAAACGTTTTGTATATTTGAATGTCTGATATATATATTCCAACATTTCCTTTTTCTGGTGAATGATTTTTTAAAATATATTCATAAGTTTTGTCGTCAGGTGAATGATATGACAATATTATCCTTTTTTTATTATTTTGTAGTCTAATAACCTTTGCTGAATTAATTTTATGTTTTTTAAGAATGATTT
Source organism: Nemotelus nigrinus (assembly GCA_947369275.1). Classification (NCBI taxonomy): domain Eukaryota; kingdom Metazoa; phylum Arthropoda; class Insecta; order Diptera; family Stratiomyidae; genus Nemotelus; species Nemotelus nigrinus. The sequence continues at coordinate 149,695,398 of OX376373.1, forward strand.
GAGTTTTAAAGGCGTTCAGGGGTTTTTCTGAAATGAAAATATACTCTGTATTGTCCTCGTTTGCAGTATGTTGTGTGGCATGCTCTGAGGTATTCTCGGTGTTATTTTGTGTGATTACTTCGCTATTATTTAAATGGTGAATTTCTACTCGTGATAGGGCATCTGCTACTTGATTCTCTTTTCCTGGAATGTAATTGATATCAAAATTGTACTCTTCTAATTTTAATTTCCATCTCTGAAGTTTTTGATTAGGTTCCTTTAGGTTTGATAAGTATTTTAATGGTTTATGATCTGTTTGCAAATTGAATTTAACGCCATATAGGTAAGGTCTAAAGTATTTAGTGGCCCATATGATGGCTAATAGTTCTTTTTCTATTGTAGAATATCTTGTTTCACTTTCGCATAGTGTTCTTGATGCAAAGGCAATAGGGTGTCCGAGTTGTGATAGAACAGCTCCTATAGCATATTGTGATGCATCAGTAGTAAGGGTGAATTGTTTTGAAAAATCTGGATATTTAAGTATGGGTTCATTTTGCAAATATGATTTTAATCTGAGAAATGAATTAATATATTTTTGGTCGTTGATGTTAATTTTTCTATTCTTTTTTAAATAAATGGTCATTGGTTTTGCAATTTTCGCATAATCCTTTATGAATTTTCTGTAGAATCCAGTTAGTCCTAAAAAGGATTTGATTTCTTTTTGGGTTTTAGGTATAGGAAATTTTTTTATTGCAACTACTTTGTTTGGATTAGGTCTGACTCCTTCTGTTGTAATAATGTGTCCTAAGAATTCCGTTTCTTTTTTTAAAAATTCGCATTTGTCCAGTTGTATTTTCAAATTTGCTTTTTCCAGTATTGAAAGTATAGTTTTAAGCGAATTTATATGTTCAGTTAATGATGTACTGAAAATGATAATGTCATCCATGTAGACACAACAAATTTTATTAACATAATCTCCCAAGATATCGTTCATAAGCCTTTGAAATGTACTAGGTGCATTCTTTAAACCGAATGGCATTCTCATGAACTCGTAATGTCCATTTTCGGTGGAAAATGCTGTTTTATGTTGGTCTTCTGCCGCAATTTCTATTTGGTGAAAACCTTTTGCTAAATCTATTGTTGAAAAATATTGGCATCTGCCTAGTTTATCTAGAATTTCGTTTATAACAGGGATTGGATATTTATCATCTGTAGTTACATTATTCAATTTTCTATAATCGATTACAATACGGAATTTTCTTTTACCGCTTGCGTCCATTTTTTTTGGAACAACCCATATTGGTGAATTATATGGAGAATTGGATTTTTTTATAATTTTTTGATCTAACATTTCTTGTATTTGTCTATTAACTTCGTCTCGGTAAATTATTGGGTATCTGTAACTTTTAGTGTATATTGGTTGGTTGTCTGTAAGTTTTAATTGATGCTTTATTTGATTTGTAAATGTGAGATTTTGGTTTTCTTTATAAGACATACGCTTTAGTTGTTTTATTAAGGTTGATAACTGATATTTTTCTTCGGAGTTTAAATGATCCATTCTAATGTTGTTAGTCTCTTTAAATTCTGGTGTTTTTTCTTGTATTGAACATATTTCTTCTGGAATATTGTAGTCAGTTTCTAATGGTAGAATTTGATTATTTAGTTTAATTGTTTGGTGGGAATAATTAATTATAGCGTTGTTTTCTATTAGTACATCGTTTCCTATAATACCGTCATAATTGGATTCAAAATTTACGATAAGAAGTTCAATTGCTTTTTTCAATTTTAAATTTTGGAATGAAGTTACTGTTATTTTATGATGAATTTGTGATTCTCCATGTAAGGTTTTTATTGTTATTGTGGGTATATTATCTACTCCACTACAATTATTAGGAATAAATTTTTCCTTTATAAGACTGCGGGATGCTCCCGAGTCAATTAGTAACTTAAGGCTTTGATTGCCTATTGTAGTTACTTTAATACATGGTAAACCTGGTCCGAGGCCATTATTTAAAAATTTATAATTTCTCCAAAATTTTGCGAAGTACTTGGCTCTGATTTTGAAATAGGGTGATGGATTTGTGCCTTAGTTTTTATTTTTGAATTTCCTCCATCCTTAGAGGGATCGTTGACTTCAACGATGTTATTATGTCTGTAAGTGGCTGAATTATCAATTTCCATTGGTTCTGGTGCTTGTTGATTATTATAATTTTTGTTATTATTATAAGGGTAGTTTGGGTTTGCATAATATGGTTGTTTGTAATTTCTATCTCTAGGTGCATTATATGAACGTGGTTGATAATGATTTTGATTTGTAGGGGGATTATTATTATTTCTATAATCATTTCTGTTGTATTTATGATGATTATAGTTACTGCTATGTTGTGTATTGTAACTATGGTTGTTTGGTCGATTTTTATTATTTTGATAATTGGTATTTTTATTATGTTGGTTTTTATTGGGGTGATTTTTGTTGAAATTACTTTTATTTTTATGATCTTGGAAATGTAAATATCCTGCTTCTACTAGTATAGAGAATGCTCTATTTATAGTTACAGGTTTTTGAGTAGCAATTATGCCTCTCAATGGTTCCGGTAAGTTGTCACGAAATATATCTAATGCCATACTATTATTGGTATTTATAATTTCATTTTGCTGAACTAAATTTGAATTTTCGTTTTTGATTTTATTATTTAAATGGTATAAACATGTCATCATGTAATCATAGTATTGAGAAAGGTTGGTGAATCTAGCGTTAACAAGTTTTTCGTATAGTTGACTTTTGCTTCTTGGGTTATCGAAATATTGAATTAGTAATGTTTTAATTGATTCCCAATTATTTGTCTGGTGAGCATCTATTCTTTCTTTTGCTTTTCCAATTATTTTAGATCTAATTATGTTTTGAATAGCTATTTTTACAGGTGTTTCAAGAGTTTCTATAATAGGTAATATACTGTCTATAATTAAAATAAAGTTGTGTAGATCTCGCTGGTTTCCATCGTATGTGGGAAGTGCTCCTAATAGGTTGAATGCTCTTTTTTCGTTCATCTCGTTTACTTTGCGTGCTTCTTTGCGTGCTTCTTCTTCTTCTGCCATTTTTAGTATTATAAGTGTACTTACTGTATCGGTTTCTGATTCTGATTCTGATGAGCTGCTATGTCTCCCTCGTCCACTTGACATCAATTTGTGTGTAGTTTGTTGTTAACGTGTCTTTTTTAATAACTTTTTTAGTTATTATAATTGTTATGCTGAATCAGTACTTTGTACAGTTCAGCGAGCGAATTCTCGGAAAATTCTGCTCGTTCCCAATGCTAAGGGTTTTTTATATTAGTGTATTAGCGTTACGCTGTAAGTGTTTATGTTTTTAATAACTTTAGTTAGCTATTTTTTTAGACTGAATCAGTACTTAGTACAGTTCAGTGAGCGAATTCTCGGAAAATTCAGCTCGAACCCAATGCTAAGGGTTTTTTAGTGTTTTTAAATGCACTGTAAGTTTTTAATAACTAACATTAGTTATTATATTTGTTAAGCTGAATCAGTACATATGAAGTGTACAGTCCAGCGAGCGAATTCTCTTAAAATTCTGCTCGAACCCAATGCTAAGGGTTTTTTAGTGTTTTTTAGTGTTATAATTACACTGTTTTCACTGTTTTTATTTTTGCCGACTGCGCCAGTTAAGTTCTCGTGGTCGAGTTTGATTAAAAAACAAGTTATCACTTTCACTTCCAAGTATTTTATTTTCTTAATCTATAAATTGGAGTATATAAATTCCACGTCATTTATCTTGTAGTAGTTTTTGTACAAAATTATTATGTGATCATTATATCTAATTAGAATTCGATCTTTTCGTTTTACAATAATTAGTTTTCTATTTTTCATTATTTGAATGGTTTTAACTTTGCACTTTTTGTATTAACACGTTTACTTGATTTAGTTTGAAAAACACTTGGCACACACACTTCTATTTCTGATCTGCTGCGATCCGATCTGATCTTCTTGATTTTATAGGGTTGGAATTGCTGTGGTTGCAGAAATAGCTAGATGCGATTTCTGCAACCTGATCTATGCGAATTTTGCTTTGATCTTAGAAATTCCGATTTGGGTTGATTTGATAAACATTCTAAGGTAAACATTTTTGTCTTGAGGAGATATGTTTATATGAAGATTGTTATGATGGTTGCAGATGAGAAGTATTGAATTTGTTTTGAAAGATATTGATTTATTCTATCGTCGGATAAAGATTTAGACCGGATGTCGGTACTTGAGGGTTAGGTGCTGACGGTGCCATAACTTAACCTTGCTTAAATTGATGTTTAGGTCGCTACCGGCGCCTTGAAATTCCATCCTTATCGCTACGACTTTGATGTAAGTTTTTTTTTTGTGAAGAAAAAAGCCAGGTAATTTTTACTGATTCTTTAAATTTTTGTCATCTGTAAAAGATTAGTTTCCTAATGAAAATCAAATATGGCACAGCGCATTATCAATCATCATAAATAAAGTATAAAGGATGGTATAGGAAATTATAAAATAATTTTAACATTCTTCAATATTGATTTATAATTGGACTAGATCAGTTTTTTAGGCTCTGCAACTGTTTTATTAATTCATCGTAATAGTATCGTGTATTATAATAAAATTACAATAATAGTGTGTCACGCGGAGGTGAAAGAAATAAGAAAATAATATATTTTAGGACTATGAAAACTGAAAATTTTTGCCGAGAATATAAATATAAACAATCTAAGATGCCATGGATTATCAAGATCGGGAGCTTAAGTACCAGAGTAAACAAAATTGTCAAATCAAATTCGTTTTTTTTTTAATATACACGATTTAAAATATACTCGATCGACTTCCATAATTTTGAGTTAAACCTTCGCTCGCCTAACAGCAGACTCACATTACAATTTTCTTTATCAGCACATGCGCATCTCTGTCTGTTGTCTATGTTTGTTCATAAAGAGTTGTTATAAAAGGTTCAAGCCTCAAATAAAATGGAGTGATTTGCAAAGTATTTTCAAAAACTAGACTTGTTTATTCAGTGAGTTTTAATCTTCGTTATGCGTCCTTTGTGCATAGTTTTCAACCTAAGCCTTTCCCTTCATGTTTTCCCTTCATACTGAAAACCGACCAATATTTTCTTGACACTAAAAATGGGTTACTTGGTTTGGCATATGCGGTCCTCTCCTTTCCTGGTTTTCATTCTATATCCTCAATCGTACCTGCCAAGCTGTATGAATGGTTTTTCTTCTTCTCCTTTTTATTCCTCTTCTGGGATCCCACAAATTTCCAATTTTGAACCTCAATTGTTTGATCTGGTTAGAAATGAACTTCATCTAAGTGCCTACGAATGATCTTAAGCTGATCCGTGAAATCTTAACTGTCAATGATTTATTTTTATTGCAGTTTGATCTCACAGTCTTAAATGCACTTTATACCACGAACTCATTCTCTCTTTATGTGTCCAAATATCTAGTATTGTCGTCTTCTATCAAACTAAAAAAATTTGACGAAAATTAAAAAAATAAAAACAGCTTTCATCAAACCTTGCATAAGAAGAAGAGCCAAAAATAACGTCTTAGTTTTGAAACTCACACAAAACTAACTTCATTGGGAAAATTCGAATGCAACGTCAATGAAACAGTGAAACTAATAGAAATCGGTTGTAAAAAAAGGTTTTTGTAAATTCTTAAGGCTGGTCTTGTCTTCAATAACACGGCGAAAATTTAGCTTTAAATTAAGCAAGAGTCGTACTCACTTCTTAGCGTGAAAAGTTGCTTGGAAGTTATTTTCACTTTGAAAATACAGATGACCGTGGCACATGTCTCCAATCATAAAAAAGTGACAGTTGATGTCAATAAGTGTTTGAATTTGAAAATTGAATTATGCCAATGTCTTTTCAATAGCAAAATTGATCGAAAATTGCAATTCTTGGCATTTTGTCTGTCAGAAATTATTTCCATTGTCAAAAATTTCCCTCCAAAGAATGACAATATAATGAAGATTTGTCAAAATTTAGCTTCACGATTAATTCAGTGCCAGCCTTTAGGCCTGCGTTGCAATTAAAGCAACATAATATTATAGCGCAACGTTCCAGGTAGAATGAATTATTTTTTTGTTTGACAACAGTGTTTCCGGGAAAGTCCACAGAAATATACTGGCAACCTGAACCCCAAGATGCTGTTTTCAATTATGCTTTTAGAAAAATACGTATTTTTTAAAATTTTGTTTTTGGCCATACTATCACAAATTTTTACTACCGTATTTTTACTAGCATTAAATTGTCAACATGATTGAAGGACTTTCCTGGCTTAAGAATGAGTGCTTTTTTGGGAGCGAGTGTCGAAAAACCTTCAATAGGTACCCTGCGAACGATACAGGATTATGTGAGATTCGTACTCACCAAAAAACCACCCGCCTAAACCGTTTTCGCATTACTTCAGCTTGACCGTGCTACTAGCATCTACCAAGTGTACCACCGGCATACTTCCATTCTGTGAGGCTTTCAGGGGCCTATGAGACACCGTTCTTATTTTTTCAACCGCAATATTAGCTCCATATATGCTGACACAGCTGACCAGGCGTCATCTGACTGTAGCATCATCTCTATGATTGGGTCCAGAGTCACAGAGCCAACTGCAGAGAAAAGCATGTGTCGCTCCTTTCTGAAGCGGGTGAAGCAAAGCGTCATCACTTCCTTAGCACAATACTTGCAGAGCTCCGTCCTGACTTTCCCCATTCTGTGAATATATATCCTGAAGTAACCGTGGCCCGATAGGAACTAGCACAGGCAGAAATTTATTTCAACATGGTCGCGATTGAGCCAAGGTTTTAAGGCGCGAATAAGCTTAATCGTCCATGCTCTCCTCGAGCTCGTAACCCAGTGCTCCTCCCAGAGCTCAAGCGTTCGCACTCGTGCTAGGGCAGCCAACATTTCCCTTCCCGCTTTTGCTCTGTTCAAGAACACCTCCCTGCGTTCGCTCTCTAATAGATCAGTTTCTAATAGATCTTTACAGACAGCTGTATTTGGCGTCTTTAACTTTTCACTAGTTTGCCAGCTTGTTTAGTTTTATTACTCGCTAAGTTTTCGTCCATACTTTTCAATTGCTTGTTATAATATGTATTTATTGCATCCATAGATATAAGAAGAATGGATACGAAATGGGCCGAGAAAAATGAAGCAATTTTCGACCTCTGGTCGCAATGTGTTTGTGTAAAACAACAACAAATTTCATTCAGAAAAGTTGATGTATTTGGAAATTTGTGTCCATGTATTAGTTTCCCCGCTATCCCAACTACCTCGTAAATTGGATGGATAGAAATGAATGTTTACATAGAGAGTCTACAGCGCTGAAGAGTGGAGCGTGCGGCATTGAGGGGAAAGCTGTTTTACAGAGAGTAAAATTGCATGTGTAGTAAAATTGCTTCACTCACGTACGGGTTCATGCATTGTGATTGCGTGTCCATTCTTTATATGGCTATGATTGCATCTAATGATCTTATTCGCTATTCGTCGGAGCTTTTCATATTGTTCTTTTGTCGTCCTGGTACTCCTTCCGATAAACTCGATAAACTGTTTGTGCACCGGATATTTGTTTTCTAGCATATCCTGGCAGTTGTTGTCAAACCAGTCATTTTTTTTCCGGCGAACTTCCTTCGCAACCACTTGTTTCAAAACGGTTTTGATTGTTGCCTTCATCTTCATCGAGACCTTGTCGTCAGAGGTTTTTGCAAAGTTTTCTGCTGCTGACGCCGCTCAGAACGCTCCGATGTCGAACTTCCGAAGGAGCCTGGCCTTTTTAGCATGCGTTTTTCACATACGACATCGATATTTCATAATTGGCTCCTCAAAATGTACGGCCATCAAGTGTGTTAGAAGCCCATCTTCGCTCAATAAAAACATGGTAAATTTGGTTGAAAGTGTAGTTATCTGGTGATATCCGTGTTATTTAGTGGATGCATCTATTTGAGAAGCACGTCAAATTTATAATTATGCCTCTATTGCACGCAAAGCCTATCAGGCGTTGGTTGTTGTCAAAAGTTTCGTCGCAGAGACTGTGCCCTTTAAGCGTTCCCCGATGTATTTCTTCATTGGCAGCTTTAGTATTGAAGTCACCGAGTATTATTTTGACGTCATTTGAGGGCAATGAACCGAATAATCTTTCCAGGTGGGTATAGAATGCGTCCTTCGTTTCCTAGTCTTGTTTTCTGTCGGGAGTTGGACGTTGTTCAGCCATATTTTAAACAATTTCGCTTACACAATCGTTCGTTTACTGTTTTAAAGTCCATCACGTGCGATTTGAACTCACAATCCACGATAAATGCCAATCCAATTTTGAGGCTTCCTGCAGGCTTCCCACTTTTGAATACTTTTTGAAAATTGGCTGGCCTGTTGTTATAATGCTTTAATAGTACTAGGCTTATTGAGTGATCTGTAATTCCAGGATCCAAATGCGTAGTCTATATTTCATTTCATTCCATTTCAATATATTAAATTCGTCTAATCTAGACTATACACATACAATAGAAATTAACTATTCTTATACAGAATTCAATTAAGTGATGCTGTAGATAAATGAAAATCAAACATATAGTAGGTTTCATTAAAGCATCTACTTATTGCAGTGACTGGTTCAATCATAATTGGTCCGATGTTGAGGGATAGACAAAAAGCTCACCCGCCTGACACGTTTGTTATAGATGTCAAAATTCAGTTGGCTTAATAAGTAGTTTGAGTCAAAAGTTTCGCAGCAAATAATACTTTGGAATTTTGGCGTCGAGAGTTCAATGTCTCCATTCGTAAAACATTTAAGCGGTCTCGACAAGGAGGTAGATGTAAAGGGTCATACCACAAAAGACCGCGGAGGCAGAATCGTAAGAGCCTCTTTTGGATGGACTCAACTCGGTTAATGTAAACTACAATACTTGCGTATAAGACAATATGTCTGATTAAACTGAAAAAAAGGTCTTAGTTAGAAAAATATCGTTGAATTCCCTCGAACGTCTTCTGACAAAACTTCAGGTATAGCTAGCTTTCACTACGATTGAGTCGATGTGATCATCAAATCTGAATAACTGATTCTGCAATACTCCTAAATCGAGTACTTTCGCTGATCTATTTAAAGATCTACTCAAAAGTGAGTATTCATAGATTACAGGATAATTTTTGTGTGTGTAAGATATAATCGTACACTTGTCAGGATTAATAAGGAGATTGTTATCGGAACACCAGCTGGCAAATCTGTTTAGAACTGCTGCAAATCATTGTAGTCGTTAAGGTTTCTCACAACTTTGAACATTTTAGCGCAATTGGTATCAAAATGACTGCAGAATGAAACCTACATCATTAATAAATAAAGCAAACAGACTAGATGACTACCTTGTGGAACACCATAGGTGGTTTTAATTTCAGATGACTAGGCACCGCGAAAGGATACACATTGGGTTCGACTCATCAAGGAAGAATCAATCCAATTTAAAACCAAGCTAGGGACTTGAAAGGAATAAAGCTTAGCTAAAAGTATAAAGTGATCAAGCTTATCAAAGGCTTTCGTCAAGTCTGTGTAGGCACAGTCAGTTTAAAGAATAGCTTCAATTAAGTTGGTTACTTGGTGAAAAAATTCAAGCAGGTTGATTGTGGTTGAACGACCTTTCATAAAACCGTGCTGATATGGAGCCATAATGGATTTGCAATGAAAGGCTACAATATCCATGACTATGGCTTCAAGAAGTTTAGCGACGTTGCAAGCGTCTTTTCTACTTCCTTTCTTGAATATAGGAGTGATGTTGGAGTATTTCCACAAATGAGGAAAGATGCCAGCTTTTATGGATGCATTGAAAGTATAAAACAGCACAGGTAGCAGTGATGACACACAATATTTTAAAACTAAATTAGGTATGCCATCTGGGCTAGATGTTATATTATTGTCAAGTTTATCAACAAATGCGATAATGATGTCCTCGTTAATTTTTAAATCTTTCATCTCCAAAGAGGAAACTGTTGACTTCGTCAAGTAGGGTGAAAAGTGTTTGGAGTTTGGCAAGTCCGTACTATAAGCTTTACGAAAAACAGAAGCAAATAAATTATTAATATCAAAGGGATCATCAATATATGAATCGTCAGATTTAAATTTGAGTGGCAATTCATCGTTATAAGTCTTAGAATTAACAAAATTCCAAAATCTCTTAAGTTGAGCTTGAAAATTGAATTTAAGCTGTTGCATATGTCTCTGATACGTAAATGAAACTTGTTTATGATACAGATCTCTTAATGCAGAAAAAAGTTGGTAGTCAGACTCTGAGCGAGTCAAGTGAAACTGTTTCTAGGCTTTGTTTTTCGAATTTTTCAAATGACAAAGCTGTGTTGAGCTTGAAAATTGAATTTCAGCTGTTGCATATGTCTCTGATACGTAAATGAAACTTCTTTACGATACAGATCTCTTAATGCAGAAAAAAGTTGGTAGTCAGACTCTGAGCGAGTCAAGTGAAACTGTTTCTAGGCTTTGTTTTTCGAATTTTACAAATGACAAAGCTGTGCTGGTATACATCCAAGCGAAACGAACCTTGCTCTTTTTAAAAGAAGATAGTACGCACAACGTAGCTTTATCCGGATTAGGTTCCTGCAACACAGAGGAATCATCATAGATCGCAACCAAGTCAAGCATTTGATCGACATTAGATCGTCCAAATTTATATTTAAGGATGTTGTATGTTTAAGGATTCCCTCGACATATTTCATTTCGTCATCTGCATTGGTATCAGGAGTAAACCTGGATACAAATATAGCTCTGGGTTGTGCGACACCTCTGAGAGTGCTGTTGAAAATATTCAAATCATTAGATATCTTAGAAGGATCTAAATCGATTTTGGCATCGACTGCTTTTGAGTTAGTTTTCTTAGGTTCATTAGATGTGAAGACTACAGATTTTTCGCTTTCGCTTTCCACTCACTCATTGAGTGGAAAGCGAAAGAGGGAGCCCTAAAGCGATTAGAAAAAATGTTGTAAAGTTTTGAACATTGGTTAACCAGTTTTTCGCGTTTTTTCAATCAAAAAAATTTTTCCCAAATCGTCAAATTTTTTTTTTGTTCTAAATTTAGGCCAGTGCAGTCCTTTATACTCAAAACTAATGAAGTATTTTTGGTTGTTTGTTCACAGATGCTTATTTTGTCCAGGAATTTACGAGGCGCAATTTGCTTTTTTTTAAAATGTTAATTTTTAACTTCAATAAAGATGTATGTAAAATTTCAAATCGATATCTTGAATAGTTTTCTTTTGGTAGCAGTTTAACAGTGGACTAACTCCTTAAGAGAATTTGTCATTAGAATTTCTTGTATTCACAAAAATTCAACAAAATAGCAAAAAGTATGTATGGAGTCAAAAAACCCCTTAAATCAGTGGAAATAAAGTTTGTTTTAACGGTTTAGATCAATTTGGGAGAACTAATGTTAGCATAATCAGCAAATTGTTAACCGTTAAGCAGAACTGAATGTACGGGATAACTGTTCAAATTGGTTTCGAATCACATACATGAAAGTCAAATGTCACGCGTGAAAGTTATAAAATGCATGGACGACGAGAGTAATAAAATAGTATTATAAAATACTATATTGTATTACCCGGTCGTTTAAGTTGGTTGAATCTTATCCTAAGGCTTCTCCGTTAGTTACGGAATGATTTCAAATTTCCGTTCTATCACTCCAACCCCTAAGGCTGGAAAACCGGGCTCCATTTAGTTTCACAAGAACGGCTTCAAGACATTTTTCCATGGTATTTCCATTTCTGTGTTAATTTTACATGAAGGGAAACTACTTTACCTATAGTTATTTTTATCCTATAAAACTCCCCGAAACACTTAAATATTTACTTTGTGACTCAAGCAAACAACTATAAAACTGCCTCTCTTGACGAAATGAAATTTTATGATTAACGTTCGTATCTACAGTGAACTTCTTGACCAACAATTTGCGAGGCAGATACTTGAATACTTCCATACATAATTATATTCAATTTGCTACGGTAATAATACGATCCAAAATCAGTGTTTATTTTTCTTCAATCATAAAATTTCTGACCTATTCTATGTTTTCTATCGTGATTTTGGCCCGCATGCTGCTTGCGAACTAATCTTTCTTTCAAAAAACGTATTACGACCACATGAGGTGTCCCATAAAATTTTATGATTCATTATCGATTTCATTCGAAGGATCTTGAATTTATTGACACTATAGGTATTATTCAAGCAGTAAATATATTTTTTTAATGTGCTTGAAGTTGTCATAAAAGTTGATTTCAAGTTGATAGTTCATGTACATAAAGTGTACATCTTACCGATTGAAATCTTTTGTATGATATTAAGGGATTACTACGTATTTTTCATGCGTCTTCTATCCTTGAAAGGAGATATTTTTTTGAAAGATGATTCGACTTAACGGAAGTGGTCAGTTACTTTTTAGAATAATGACTCTGAATGGCACGACTAGAGATTGATAACTACAAGTGAAGTTTCAAAATAATATTATAGTTTCACATGCCTAAAAAAACCCTCCAATTAAAACGTATTTGCATTAAGGTCAATCACCCAACTGACCAACGGTACAGCCCTTCTGGGAAGATCCTCACAAAGTTTTCTGTCCCTAACCACTTTTCATGTCATTAATTTGCAAAGATGCCACGAAAACAGAATACAATTCCTCCAGCCACTTCACGAAAACATCTTAACATTACTTATCGTGAAAAGATACCGCGAAACATACGGGTCATCCTTAAAACTGACCCTGCGATGTCCGCGGTCAAGACACGGCGTTGGCTTTCACCTTGACGAACCCGTCGTGCTATTGTGTCGTTATTGAGATTATGCATGTTTATATCCTTAGTTTATTGGACAGGCAAGATCACTGGGTCTGATCGCGATAAAAAGAAATGGTCAGCTATCGTTGACCGCGAATTCATTCTGTACACAGCCCATGTTTTCACGCTTTTATGTCATCTAATGAGGGATCGAAGAAAGCGTGAGCAACGTACATGACTTGAGGCTTATTTCTTGGCTTAATCCACAAGACGCCGTCGTTGACCACTTTCGCTCTGTTCACATACCGTGTTTGCGGTTACGTTTGTCGATTTCTACGTTGACGTCGAGCATACTTAATTATACTCCTCTTTTCGGGAAAATTTTACGATGCGGCGACCAAAGAGCGATACCGTGAAATTTTCAGCCGAGGGGGTTGATGATACTCGTGACAATGGCTGACAAGAATAACACCCAACCAGTTACTATAGTTAGGACATGAAATGAATCTTAATTACTTTGAAAATAGTTCACGTACTTATATTGGCGAGGGTAGTTTACGACAAGGATGAATGAACGTGATCTGGAATAAAAAGGAGCAAGAAATTGATCTTTTTCTTGACATTTATGATCATTTAATTTTAATAAATGAAGGAAAACTATAGCAAAAACATTGTCGTTTACGCTGGGAGAAAACAATCAAAAGGAAAGGGATTTTCAAAGGGTGTTTATGTAAATGCACACAGATGTATAGCAAAAATGCTCATCATAAGGAAGTGGTGATCTGATTCCTGTTTGTAACTGGAACAACCAGAAGACGACAATTAGTTCCGCGTGAATGAATTTCGTCTGCTAATAGCTACCACTGCAGGAAGTCTTCACTCTCGATTGATTTCGAATAAGTAAGCCCTGCAATCATGCGAAAATCTTCCAAGGCTTAAATATGCATAATCGACTGGAAGTGGAAAAAACCACATAAATCATTCATATTTTTGCATTGGCATGTGAAACGGACAACTTGAAAAAACCTCAAAGTATTTTCGTGAGCTAAAAATGCTTGTTGCTTATGCGATGATCTGTGACTAACGGAAAGGGTGATGCAACCCTTCCTTTTCAATTGACGTGTGCACGAGGATATTTTCTGGTGCAAAGCTATTCTGATTGAATGCAAAAATTGTTTAGTTAAGATGACAACTGATTGGTAATGTGGTCATTGATCAATGAAAATTTTGCACTCGTATCTTCTGATCCTTTTTTTTCGATCGATAATGTATTCAAGGATGTGTGGAGAACGATAAATTAAAGTAGTTCACACGAGTATCAAGAGTGAGATAGGTGTGATTAGTGTCACATTGAAGTGAATTGTAAAACATGGGGAGATGTTGCGAATTTGTAATTTAAAATGGCATGTAATAGGATAAGCAAAAAATGAGGGTGAACTCGGAAATTAAAATAGAGCACTCAAGTGCTTCAAATTTCATCATTTAACTGGTTCAAAGCAAGTCCCTTTGCGTCTTTCTTGAACTTCAAGCCACACAGGTTCTAATTGGCAATATTATTATTCCTATGAATTCACAAAATTTTAACACAGCCAACAAATCGACTCCACTACTTAAACAAGGAAATCTCCTCTCGTTTGCTCATTTGGCCAGCAATATTCATAAACGCATCATTTCGGAACCAAATGATGATTTAACATAAGGCCGTACACATTCTTCAACCGAAAAATTAACGCAAAGTGTTAAAGAGTTGTTATGAAACCCACTCAGTCCCCATGCCAATCAACCATTCGCATAATACCCCATGGCGTTCATTCCATGATTTTATAATCCGCAAAACGATAAAGTGTCACATCCCTTTGGCCGCCGCAGGATATCATTCTATAATCGCTTCCGTGATGAGTGTTAGAAAGTCAGCAATAGGATTTAAATCGCTTCATAGATTTTTTTTATTTCTGTACTATTCGCCAGTTTTGGTTGCAGTCAGATGCAATTTCAGGGAGGATTTTCGATTAAATTTTAATGCCACATGCCTTTGGCACCCTCTCTCTTTCTCTCTCTCTCTCTCTCTCTCTCTCTCTCTCTTTCCCTTTGACAATCAGAGGACATCCGCGGCATTTTTTCAAATGGGTTAAATCAGATGAAAGTGTGCAGTACAATGAGTTTGTAGTTATGATTTCATTCAAATCCATTTAGGTATGAAAATGTCAATCAAGCGTAATTCACTGGAGTAGGTGTTGAAAGTTGGTATGATGGACAATGGTAATAGTGATTTTGTTTTTCTGGATGAAGTATTTCGTGTACACCTAATACGAATTGGTAAAAACAGCTTGGGGACTAATGTAGTTTAATCAAGTGAAAGAAAAATGAATAAAATTGAAATGAATTCAAGTGATTTGGGTTTGAAGGCAGCTACCAACTAATGCAGTAAATTCAAGAATAAATGGAAATAATTGATCACCTGAAAAATACTGAAACATTTTGAAATTGTTTATCAGAGCCTAAAAAACTAATTAAAAAAAACAGACAAATAAGAAGAATATGCTACAAAATATTTTATTTAAAGACAATTCTTCCTTTAAAAGCTAGATATATAGCCATGAACATGGAGAATGGTTCACCTCTTACTTAGAAAGAGACTCAGAAATGGTATACGGACGACTCGAAGATTGGCTCTGGGGTGGGAGCAAGGGTCGTGGGACCCAGGCGCAAAATGCACTTCCCCCTTCCTAAGGAACTCGCTATTTATGAAGCAGAATGATCTTCCACGCATGTAATAAATATAAGGAACACTTAAAGAGTCAGCATTAAGCATTATCAAAAAAGAATGAGAAAAACAAACATAAAGAGAGCAGATGAGTGGTTCAGCAATCACCAAGTTTAGAGATTACGTCAAGATACAAGAACATAAAATAAGTTATTGACAAAATACAACCTATTGCTGTACGTGGAGCTGGCGACATGTTTTGATCGATGCAAGGCGAAACCAAAGGCAACCCATGTCAAAAAAGAGGAAGAAAAAGGCCGATGCGGACAAAGATCACCCGACATCCGCTCTAACCGACCAGCTTGAGCAAAACAAACAGGACAGAGAAAGCCAACTAAAGGACCGACTGAATAAAATAGTAGAGCAACTGCAGGACACACAAAAAGAGCTAGCAGAACAACGACGCGATAGCAAAAAATTAATGAAACATAACAAAGAGCTAGTTAAACAATGAATGACCAAACAAAAGAAACAGAAAGAAATCGGTCTGAAAATCCTTAGCAAAAGAAAAAAAGCATACTGCATCCTCTTCCTTCCAAACCAATTCCCCCAGAAGAAATGAAAGAATACCTATAACGTCAAGGCTTCCAACAAAACGAAGCATTCTTCCTAAAAATTAAATCAGGTCCCTCAAAGCTTTTGAAAAAACTCTTCCTAAGAAATGAAAAGGATATATAAAACGGACAATGCCATCTAATATACAAAGTCGAGTCACTAAATCCGCAAGCTGCGCAACCCTAGTGTCAGTTTGCATACTCTGCCTGCAACAGTCATGCTCAGGCTCGTTGGGTCAAATACGGCGAAGATCTTCATCACTTCTCAGATTGCAAAAACTCGAGTGACGCAAAACCAAAGTGTGTTAACAGTGGAGGCGAGCCATCTACGAGCTTTGAGGCTGCCCGCGTAACCCAAGGAACTTGAAGAAATCATTTGCAAAAGTGGTAGGTGGAAATTCAATTCCATCCCCTATTATAACCTTTTATGAATTTATTACGAACGAACTACGTTCTACAACAATTAATACAACCCTTAACATTAAATTAGCAATACATTGAATTTGTCGTCTGAAGGACTTGAATCGAATACTAGCAATTCTACGAACATCTATCTAATAACTCTGAGTAATCATGGCGAAGAGCAGCTGTCGTATTCAACGCTGAGGCGTTGCCAGATAGTGTCATTACAGTTCTCCCACGCTTAATTGGAACTCACGTTATTTGTAACAGAGTCCTTGAGGAACTGCGGTGGACGTCGTACTCTAGCTGATGAGCGAGGAGCTGGAACTGGAACCTCTTCGGCCTCTAACTCTGGTGTTTCGATTTCCTGTTGGCACTGCTGTTGAAGTGATTCGACTGGGATATTTGCCAGATGTTCTGCTGACGAATCTTGATTGATGAATGATTAATGAATCTTGATGTATTGGAGGCGGATCATTCTTGGTTTCTGGAGAAAATGATACTGTTTTCCGCATTGGCAGGCCGGTTGATCGTAGTTGGTTGATGTGCCGTTTAAAAATGTAATTATTATCCAACTTTAACAGGTTGTGTAATTGACCCAGCTTCTTGATTACTACTCCAGGCTTCCAAAGTTGCTTGTTGTTTGTGTAATAACGCGCCAGTACGCGGTCTCCCACGCTTAATTGTCGCGCTCGATGTGTTGGAATTGTTGTCTTCGCAAATTTTGTTGGCTTGAGTGCATCTAAGCGCTTGTAGAACAGAAGATTGCAGTTTAGCTGGAATTACAACTCGCTGTCCTCCAAATAATATTCCATTATCGATAGTAAATTCGGATTCTGTCGAGTTATCTTCTTGCACTTGTTTTAAAACGTTGGATAGTGCTTCATCTTCACTTGTCTCCTTTTTGAGAGTTTGAAATGTTAAATCTGGTGTTCGAATGCTTTGAATGGATTGTTTGCACAGCTGATGAACTTCTTCGTTGATGCTACCATCTGTTGTTGATGTTGTCTCTATTGGAGCTCTTGACAGAAAATCAGCATTGCTGTTATCTTTCCCCTTCTTGAATTCTACGGTATAATTGAACCCTGACAAGAACGCTGTGTATCTTTGTGATCGAGGTGATGTCATGCGTGGTAACTTTGCATTTTGATGCAAAATACGCACCAATGGTTGATTATCTGTAACCAGTTTGGAAGGACGAGCAAATAAATATTGAAAAAAATGATCAACAGTAAAAACTATTGCTAACGCTTCCCTGTCCAATTGGGAGTAATTTTGCTCTGTTGGTGTCAATGCTCTGGAAGCAAATGTGATTGGCCTTTTCCCCTCTGGAACAATGTGTGACAAGACTCCTGCGACTCCGGTTGGACTAGCATCACAGGTGAGTACCTCTGGTAACTGATTGTTGAACGGCATTAGAATGTTGTCGCTTGCTATCTCTTGTTTGAGCTTGATAAATGCTTCTTCACTTGCAGTTGTCCATTTGAATTTGATTTCATTTTCCAGAAGGTTGCGTAATGGTGATGTTTTTATGACAGATTTGGAATGAATCGCGCGTAGTATGTTACCATTCCAAGAAATCGGCGGAGTTCATCTTTTGTTTTGGCCGTGGCATTTCTGTTATTGCCAGCATGTTGCTCTTTGATTTCATAATTTGCTGTGTGGCCTAAGAATTCAATGCTTTCTTTGAAAAATGAGCATTTCTGTCGATTTAAATGAAGGTCGAATTTGCGTAATTGATCCAGGCATGACTTCAAGTTTTTCTTGCATTCTTCTTTTGATGCGCCATGTATAATTATGTCGTCGAAGTATGATTCTGTTTTTGGAACGCCGATTGAATTTATCAAAAGCTTTGCACAGTAGCTTTTGTCTTGACTTATGCCCTTCATTTCGACATAGTTTTGGAAACGTTGTTTATACAGCCTGAACGATTCCTTTTGTTCATCGAAAGATTCAAAATTTGGCAACAGAGCGTTGTTGCTGGTTGTAAATTTTAGATTTGCGCTTGAGTTTGCTGCACTCACTTGCGCTGGCAGGCCTTGCACTAGCCCACGAAATGCAAGCATAAATTCATTAAACTGGTTTGCATCCATTGCTTCACCTCGTCGCCAATTTATTATAACCTTTTATAAATTTATTACGAACGAACTACGTTCTACAACAATTAATACAACTCTTAACATTAAATTAGCAATACATTGAATTTGTCGTTTGAAGGACTTGAATCGAATACTAGCAATTCTACGAACATCTATCTAACAACTCCGAGTAATCATGGCGAGGAGCATCTGTCGTATTCAACGCTGAGGCGTTGCCAGATAGTGTCATTACATCCCCCCAAACCGGCTACATTCAGCTCCCTAGCCAAAATCAAAATCTAAACACACCAATCACAACCACTCCCGAACACATAGGCCAGTTCGTCGCCATCATGCAAGAACAATTACATTCTATAATGAAAGGCAGAATGGCGACAATGATTCAAAGTATGTTCACAGGTCAAAACTCACCAAACACACGGAAAGGAGCCCCACTAAGCGATTTTTTTTTTATTCTCACTTGACATGCAAATTCCTCATTGCCAAAAAGGTGAGGTGAAGCAATTTTGGATTGATTTCAAAATTGATATCATGCTGCAAGAAAAATTCCTCAAACCCGGTGACCACCTCCGGATCCCCAACTGCATCAATGCAGGAACGATAGAATGACTGGGGTGGGGATGAGTCGCTGCAATCCTTGTCAGAAGTGTGGGAGTCGCTGCTTGTTCCCAGTCTCAGACGAATAGAAGCTCTTCGATAAAATATACCGCCAGACACACTAACAATGCTATGGATATTTTCAGTTTTCTGACCAGGGTACACGAGATGTGGGTAAAAAAAAGTGTGTAAAAAGTCGTTAATACCACCATTTGTACACAAACTAAATCTAGGTACCGGACGTAACTAGGATTCGTAGCTGAGCACAAAACTGCTCACAGAGCAAAGTGGAGTAATGGTGAATCACTTCACCGGTTCCAAACTGAGCTCTGTTTCTCGTCGTCAAGACTATCAATGGCGATCAAATAAAGCAGTTATGCTCTTAGAGGCGAGAGAGTCCCTAAATAAAATAAGGACATAGAACAGCTTTGAGATTATATGGGTATCTGGCCATCAAAGACACCAAAGAAATGAGGAAGCTGATATCAAGGACAAAAAAAGAGCTAAATTGCCCTATTTTGCCCTGTTGGGGCTTTTCGAAGAATGATCCGGACAGGGAAATCAAAACATGAACCAAAAAATGTCGAAAGATACTGATTTAATCTAGAGGGTTTGAAACACCCAAAAAACTAGCTCAGTTTCGATCCAAAAATAGCAAAAGGAAACCGTAAAAGTAGCATAAGGGCCCTATGTGGAGCTTTAACAAGCCATCTTCCTTGAAAAAAAGTACCTACACAGAATAAGCAAGAAGAGAGACAATAGCTGTAGATTCTGCGTAAAAGAGAGTGTAGAGCATCTTCTCGCACTTTATCCCCAGCACTAGCGAGACGAAGATTAGAACTTCTTAGGTCTGCTCTTCCCTTTATCTTAGACATTCGAAGAGCCTCGTCTGGGGATATATCGGAGTTTATAAGAAGTCGGTATCCTTTAGAGCATAATGACCAAGGAGTTCGCAGTGTTAAGGATCATCTAGGCCCGCTCCATGCACGCATTCATTCATACATAGTCGAGAATGTAATTTTGAATTAAATCCATAAACAAATTTTGCAAACCAATTCATAGAAATAGCATAAGAACTTGATTATGATGAAATGAATGAAAATGCATTAGTCGTATAAAAAACACAATAAGATATATTCTTAACTGAAACCAAAAAATCGTTTCAATTTGATTAAAAAAAAGATATTTAATTCAGTACTTTAAAATTTTCGAATGCAGCTTGACCCTTGCGTCTCATACTTTCAACTATGATTTGACACCTGACCTTTGGAAAAGAATACAGAGCTTGCTTGATATCGTTCCACATTTTATCAGTATTTATTATAACACATTTTTGTCCAATCCTGATCTTAACATCGTTGCAGAGATTTTCTGTTCGATTCAGATTATAAATTTCAGCTGGTCAATCCAAAGCATTGATGTCTTCTTTTGAAAATCAATCTTTTATTAGCCCAGTTGAATGTTTTGCATCATTTTCCTGCATATACATCAAGTTTATTGTCATTTCATTTTTTTTAAACATCTAGGTACTGAGGTTTATACATTTTTTCGCTTTACTGAAATTAAGAAATTAGGGACTGGAATTAATACATTTTTTCGCTTACAAGAAGTCCTACACCATGCTATGAAAAAGTTTATCAAATTATTGTATTACCTCTTCTGTGCTTGGTGGTATTCTGTGTGTTTATTATTCAATATTTGACCTTTCAAAGCACGCTTTTCCAAAATCGCATAACCTTATCTTTATTATTTTTACCAAGTTCAAACGTTTTTTATTGTTCTTTCCCAGTAAGGGCAGTTTTTTCTACTTGTACGTCCTAAAAGTGTAGCCTCATTCAATCGCCTTTTTACTAATCCGTCTGATATTTTTGTAACTCTTAATTTATTTCACTTGAAATCTAACTTGATGATTTGAACAGATCCTTTTTACAATTCCCAATTATCGCTTAATTTATGGAAGCTGTAGTTTTTTAATTTCAGTTAAATAAACAAGATTTTCCTTTGCTAAATTAATAGCCAGCAGACGATTTCCCTGGAAATCTTCAACATTTCAGATTTTTTGTTGGCTTATTTTTGTATTTGTAATAAATATTTTTCTCTTTTTTCCATCGTACAGTACTTTCCTCTGGCCATGTTATCAATGAAGTTAACTTGCTTGCTGATGATCAGAAAATTATAACAGACCGGCTGGAACACTTGATAAATTCGTTTAATTATCGCCTATTACAATTAGTGATATTTCAACGTCCAGCCATAACACTCTCCTCTCAACATTGCAGAAAAACGTGTCAATTATAGCCGAAATTCTTAAAATTGTAATGTACATTCATGCTAGAAAAAATGAAATGAAACCTGAAATATTCCTAATAAAATGTTGCATAATTTTTCGATTTATTTTTTTTACGAGTGTGCTATATATATTCAATTATTTGGCAGACATTGATTTTCCGCTGATAATCTTCTCTTTCTTCAGGTCTTAAAGATATCGACATTAGGTGTTTTGTTATTGTTATGTTGTTATTTTATTGTTTTATTTTTCATATTTTTTTCCAAAATTACTATCACCACCATTGTTGCAAAACCTAGTTTTCGTTAAAGTTAATTTCAATCGACGGCAGATCGACAATATAATTGGAAGACCTGTGGTACAAAATGTATTAACATAAATTTCATTTCTTATTTGAACTGTGTTTGAAATCTATCGTTAAAATATGAGCCATGATAAACGCCTTTTTTATATGACAATACTTTGACCGTGCATATCATTTGAATTCTCTAAATGACATATTTTACCCACTATTTTTTATTCCAGAAAGTAATTCAAGTGCATAAATGTATGATAAGCAGAAAATCATTTTTTCTAATAACTCTCCACTCGAAACACACACGTGTTAGATATGCTAGCTTCGTGCTGCTTTCACTTTAGGTTCACAGTTCCCAATCATTTTTATACTTACCCTATTACGATCGCAAAATTTTTGAGCAACGAAATCAATATAACAACAAAAAACAGTAACAAAAACATCTCAATAATGCAAAAAATCCTGCGAAACTATTTATTCCTCTTGCGAAGCCAAGAAGCAAGCTCAAAAAATATTGAATGAATTTGATGGACAAACTCACACTCCCTGGGTTGTTTCCTTTCACACCAAAAAAGGGTGAAAATTAATCGGAAGCCGATCAGAAAATTATAGGTATTCCGCAAAAAGCCATTGACACAATATCTTTTCAAATCCCAAATGCTAAGTACATTGCTTTTCACTTAATTTTTTCTTGGCACCTCTCTACGCCGACCATTATACAGAGACAGGATATGAATACCTTTAGAAAGGAGGAACTCACTGCGCTGGTTTGAAGAGCGAAATGTGGTGAAAGGGGTAGTTATAAGCTGGCTTTAGAACCTACCAATTTTCGCGTTAGACGCGGTGCAGTGTATGCACATCTAAGACATGAATAGAGCATTCCCTGGAGTGTGCATCGCACCAAAAGAAAATTAAATAAGTACAACCATTACGTTAGTGGCTGCATTAAGATAACCACAGGTTATATTCGAATAGAAATAGTGATTTACATCAAATTCACTTCATAGCACCGGCTAACCAGAAAGGTACTTATATGCTAATTCATATATTTTATTAACAAATTGGCTACTAAATCGGTAACCAATACCTTTGGTTACCTTTTCAAAGCCAATGACTAGGACGACAACATTGTTTATTAGCCTTGTTTATTATGTCTTCCATTCAAATTTGGGATCCCGAATCGGGATAATCATATTTGTGAATGGAATCCGGTGGAAAATTATGACCTCATAAATAAAGAGATTTGCCGTCGAAATTGCTCAAACGTGTTTATGCATATATTATGTGTTTTATAGAATAGTTTTCATATTTTTTCGGTACGTGTCATCAGCTATTGACATTACTTTTAGTTGATGTCCGACTTTGCAAAGGGTAATAGTGATGACTGCGTATATTTTCGAAAGAAAAAAGTTTTAGGTTTGTAAAACATTTTTAGATAAAATCCACTTCACAATGTTCATCTATCATGTTCGTTGTGACTGCATTATGGGGACTCTTTCTTCTTTTCTACATTGATATTGACAATTGATAAAGTGAAGGCGCTGCATGCTGTTGCTCTATGGCTTATTGAAATCACCTGTATATATATATACCTGCTTTTCAGGAATTCAGAGTAACCTAATCCGTTACCTAATCAATTCATTTTTGCAGTTCACTTTTTGTTGTGTATAACACTAGTCTTACTATTGGAGTGTTCGACTATTGATTGTCGATTTATCATACTAAATAGAAAATTTATTCATTTATGAAGACTGTTCCATGTAATTCCGCGCTTGAAAATCTTCTGACCTTTTTCAGCGAAGTATTGCTCCAAATGCTGTTTAATAGCATCAACTGAGCTGAAGTGGTTTTTCGTTCAAGGAGTTTTGCAACGATCGAAACAAGCTGTATTCTGACGGTGCAAGGTCTAGTGAGTACGGTGGATGTGGTAGCACAACCTATTCAAGCTGCAACAATTTTTGACGAATGACTAAAGAACATGTCATGTTGAAACACAACTCCTTTACGAATGCCCAATCCTGGAAGCTTCACTTTGATCTCGGCGCTCAATGTATCCAGTTGCTGACAGTACACGCCCATATTGATTGTTTGGAGCAGGTCAAATAAAGTACTCGCTTCGAATTCCACCAGATTTTTAGCATAGCCTGCTTTTGATGCAATTCCGTCTTTCTGGCCAGTAATAATTCGTTTCAGGAAGTCATTTTATGAGCGCAGACATGTATGTGTTAATTCCAAAGAATTTCTTCAAGCTCGTGCGGAAGCAAATATTTAGCTTTCAACATATCCCAGCTTGTGCAAATGCTCTTAAAAGGTGGAATTCAATTTATTCAAAGTCTAGCAAAGCATAGCTTTACTTGAAGAAATCGCCCAGTGTATTTCACCCTAAATAAATAAGGAGAACTAAGAGAAGCAATATGTTAAAAGAAATACTACTTTAAAAAATTTGTTTTTCATTTCATTATTTATTACCAAATAATATCCTTTTTTAATTTTTTTCAATGTTCTTTATATAGAAAAAAGTGACCAAAATTAATTCTGTATTACTATTTCATAAGAGAGAATCTATGTACGTTCTTTAAAACATTAGTCGGGTAAATAAGTGAACAGAATATAAAAGGAAATTAAAATATATGTCTGCCAATACTAGCGATAACGTCTATCGTAATCGCGACTATCTTTATATTTATCTGAGCTCCTATCCTGTACATATTCACGGTCACGCTTTTCTCTACTTCGACTGCGGTCCTTGTTTTTATGCTTCTTCTTATGTTTTTCTCGTTCGACACGATATTCATGACGATCTCGCGAACGAGACCTCACAACCTCACGTCGATCATCGCGAAGAAATCGTTCACCCACATCGCGTTCTCGTCTACCGCCGAACTCACGATCGTCCTGCCTTCGGCGATCACACTGGTATTCACGTTCGCTTCGATCACGTTCTCTGTCACGATCTAAATACCCGCTGCTGCCTCCGCGACCACTGTAACTTCCACTACCAGCAGCAACTGCTGCTCGTGGTGGGGGCACAACTGGCGCTGGAGTGCTTTGCTGATGTAGCTTGTGGAAGTTTACGTTATTCGTTCGGGCATAGTCTGCCAACCTTTTCTCAATCTGCTTTTCAATTGGTACCGGAATGCGGGGGAACAGCGTTGAAAACCAATCTAGCTTCGTTAGAAATTGATAAACCATTTGCCCGATAGTCACCACCTGAAAGCAATCAACAGAACAGTTAATATTTTTCGCTTTTTACATACCAAAGCAAACATTACACATGGTCAACGTTGTCATTGTGAACGGAACCCACCTGTCCTCCACCAGCTTTCACATCGATCTCTTCCTCATCGAGCAAGAAGTCTTCGTACCAATCGTACAAATCAGCTGGAGGCTGGGTGAATCGAATGTACATAAATCCTGCCAGAAGAAAGTGGAAAATTCAATTAATTTCTGTATTGCCTTATTAAAGCATACCTGACCGGCTTATTGCAATTTGTTCGAAATTCAGAACATTCATTGTACTAAAAATAAATCGAAAGTGTTGGTTATGACCCAATCGACTTACCACCTACCTAGTGCCCGAATATATGGAGAATCGGTGTGAGTAATTAGCCCATTCACTTGCTTACGTGTTAATCGGAGTGTGTAGAGTTTGTATAATAGACAGAAAGCTGTTGAAACAATGCCTCCAGCACCTACACCACGCACCTGAAATTATTACATATTCTTGACTATAGCATAAGTGTTATATTGAATGCAAATTGGAACCCAGTTTAGACACTAATACCATCGGCAAGAGATAATACAGATTTGCACCGATTCCGCCAATTAGAAAAAAAAACAAATTGAATATTGAATGAAACATTACCTACCCCGCCACACATTCCTGTCTGGCCTGATGTCTTCCTCGAACCTCGTTCCCATGGTTCTAAATGTTTCACCTGATAGTATATTTCGTCCACCACTTCATGGTAAGTCTTCAATTGAAACAAGTGCACTGCAATCAAATTCAAAATAATTTGCAAACTGATCAATTCAAGCTTCTAACGAAACTAATTCAAAGTAATCCGTTAATTGGTACCTTCCCTTCGATCGGGGATTCGTGTCCAGAATTAAAATTTACTGACCGCCCCCGCATACGATCACGTACCTTTGAAATAACTCGAACCCTGAATGTTCGCCAAAATCAAAGGATTCAAGTTCATCGACGCTTCATTGCCCCACAGCGGCAAAACATTATGCTGTTTACTTAATTTTTTCAGGGCAACTGTATGATCTGAAGAAGAAAAACAGAGTAAATCGTTTAGAACCGCCACTCATCAGTGCTTGGAAACTTCCATACGCCACAGGGAAACTCAACGACGATGACGTGCTCCACAGCGCTCAAATGTCATGCAGCATGTTCACACTCACCTTCATTGTATTCCATTTTTCAGCCGTTTATGCCCGATTAAATGCTAAACAAAAGCAATTCACAAACTTTTAGTGGTTCACTTTTGGGTTCGAAACCATATTTTTGTATGAAAATGATGAAATTATAAGCAAAAACTGGCCAAACGTCGACTTTTCACTTCGCCAACTTCTCTGCGGGTCGCTTTCTGAACAGAAAATCAATATGGTCGTAGAGGGTGATGCGAAATGTGTTGCAGAATTAGGGTGCGTTCATGAGCTGATGTTTGTGAGCTCTGAGGAAGGTGGCTCTGGATGTCTGGGTCTGAGCATTGGCTAGATTGAAATCAAACAATCGAAATGTCAAGGAATATTATGGAAAGTGACCTGCAGAAAGTGGTGTATCGACAAAAATCGACGAAAGAAACGTGCATTTAATTAGAAAATTAAAGAATGGCGAGCGGTATAGCTGAAATCTCATATAAGACCGCTGCTAAAATTTGCAGACTGTGTTTGAAAAGCTGTGAAAATAGCGTAGCCATATTCGATGATAGTAATGTAATCAACGAACAAACATTGAAGCAGTGCATAGAGGGGTTCAGTATGATATCGGTAAGTATTGTAGACTTGTTTTACTGCATAGACATAAAATGTTCTTACTAGCTTACCTTTGAAAATACCCGTCTTAATTCTTGTAGCTTTCGCCAGACGATAATTTACCAGAAACAACTTGTCAGCAATGCTTCAAACTGCTTCATGATTTCTCTGCCTTCGTAATACAAGTTCGAAAAAATGATGACTTTCTACGAAATATTATAGAATGCGAATATATAAGGAGCGAAGATGAAAATGAATCAAATCTTAATCAAAACATAGAAGAGATTAGTGAAAATGCAGTAACAGAAGAATCAGCGAATGAAAACCTCAACACATACGATTATATCGCATCGAACTCTGACTCAAATGGAA
This sequence comes from Nemotelus nigrinus, assembly GCA_947369275.1. NCBI lineage: Eukaryota > Metazoa > Arthropoda > Insecta > Diptera > Stratiomyidae > Nemotelus > Nemotelus nigrinus. Next base: position 149,722,517 of record OX376373.1, read on the forward strand.
GTGTCGACCCCGAAGAAGAGACACTCGCACCAGTTTTCGAAATAGCTTACATTCATCCTCCCGAAATGCACAATGAGACGACTGAAGTTTCAATTCTAGATCCAGATGCTGTTCCACAAGAACCAATAAAATGCTCATATTGCCCGAAAACGTTTGCCAGGAAACGGTATAAACTCGAACACGAGAAATACCATATTCAGGACGGACGTAAATGTCCGCACTGTGATAAGCGTTTCCATAAGAAATATAATTGGAACAGGCATGTGAATTCGCATACACTTGAACGGAAATTCACCTGTACGGTGTGCGAGAAGTTGTTCATTACACAATCTGAGCTGAATCGTCACATGAAAGTTCATAATCCAGCCCGTGATTATAAGTGTGACATGTGCGGCAATGAATTTAAGGATATAACCGCAATGAAGTTTCATATACGCACCGTACACTATAAAGAACGTCCGTTCGGTTGTGCGAATTGCAGAAAATCGTTTACGACATCGTCAAAACTTCGACGACATCAAAAAACCTGCAGTGAGACGAAATTGATTACGACTATACACTATGGCTGTAGTGAGAAATTCACAATTTTGGAAGGTAGTTTGCAAGACGACGTATCAGCATTGGGACATAGAAATGAATATGAAATTGATAACGAACAGAACATATGTGAGTTTCTGATAGAAAGTAGATGATAATGAAGTTTGTCGATTGATAAATAAAATTATGTTATTAAAAAGTCACAATATATAAGTATTTCTAAATAAATATTATTGTTGATCATGCAATAGGAGGTCAGTAAATTGATTCACCTCGGATAAATTACATTAATGAGATTAGTTCATGCATCGATTGCATCCCATAGATTACAAGTTATCGCCATCGCTGTAGTAAACTACCAAATTCATCACAACTTCTAGTATCAAATAAATTGCACCAATTGTAGCCTACGAGTAACATGCCATAGAAGGCTATGATGAATTGTATTGCAATAGCTACAGAAGTATCCCAATACAAATGAGAATAACGTCTAAATTTGCGTGTCGACGCAGTTCGATTCACTCATTGATAAATAGTAAGTTAATCAATTGCGTAAATCAGATTTTGATTGAGGCGTTATGTAGGTATGAAACAGGACTACATGCCAGGTGTTTATTTAAAGAAAATAATGAATAAATAGAGATAATAGAAACAACTTTATTGCACAAATTAAACAAAGAGCCAAAAAAACTATTGTTACATATCCAAGAATTCTTCAGGCCAAGCATGCAAACAACTTTGCATTATGCAAGAAAACGAAAAAAAATGGCAAATTGCTCTCAAAGGGTCTAGAACTACAAAACGAAACAGGCACATACACACATGCCTATATGGTTATACTCGCCGTCTAATTGTAAAACAAATTGTTTAAAGTCAAGTCACTACAAAGCATTCATAAAAACTTTGTGATAAAAATAAACAACAGCAACGAACATCCAATAGCCGAAGGCAATAGCAACGTGACTGAATGATGTGGACGACAGTTGAACCATCTACCAGTCTCGCGTACGAGTAACATTTCCTATAAGTACTATGGAAGCACTCCAGTGACCAGATCAGTTGAATAGTGACTATTACGTTTGGCAGCTACTACTGAAACGATATTCCGATAGTAACGCGTTGATTAGTACACTGAAAGTCGGAAGTATTTAGGGCGATATTGTTAGTACAAAGTGGAATTGTTAAGTTGATAAAATAATTAAAGTTCATTTTGAAGATGAAATTGCAAGTTTTGCATTTTCGTGAAATTGATTAAAGGACGTGAAACCGTAAGTGCGACATTTGAGTCAGAAGTGGAATTATTTTACGAAAGTGACTATAGTGACAAGTGTTCGCGGAAAAACATTGAAATAAAAGACAGTAATATAAAAAAACCGTTTAACCGACGCACTGGTATTTCAAGGACTGAATCCTGAAATGTTCAAGTTCCAAGATATGGAGAATGTTGCAGGTGGTGAAAATAACGAAAATGAAGATTCTGGGAATGCATTGATGCAAATGCTGACACTGTTGCAAAAAATATGAAAAGGAAGTTCCAGATGAGCATGACCCAGGGAACCAACCAACTCAGATGCTTTGATAAAAAAATAAAAAATGTAGACGGGAAAGTAGAAGCGGTTAGGGAAGACGTTGAGAAGACTTGGAAACCGCCCCAATTCTTCTGACTGCCGACAACATCACCTCGAGAAATGTAAAAGCGCCAATATTTGATGGGCAAATATCTTGGAGCATATATAAAACATAATTCGAAGCTGCCCCTAGAAGCAACAAGCTGGAGTGAGTAAGAACGAGTAATAGTCCTGATTCTTGCGCTACGAGGCCCAGGAGCCGAAGTTCTTCAAAATGTTCCAGTTGAGCAACACTCGAACTTTGCAGCTTGGGTTAATGTACAAGATGTGCGATACGGGGATGATCATCTGAAGCAAGCATACAGGTCGCAGGCGAAACCAGGCGAAAATCTGCAGCAATTAGCGCAGTAAGTTGAAAGTCTAGGACTATTGGCCTACCCATCATGCGACTCAGAGCATCAGGATGACACAACCACAGAGGAAATTATTTTTGTTCTACTTAATTATTATTTCTAATATTTGCCACGTCCCAAAAATGCCTTTAAAGCAAGAAAGTAAACACATCCGCGTGTTAGCTCTTGTGGTGGAAGGTTGTAGCCGGAAAATTGCTGAGAAATTTGCTTTTCTCCGAAGGACGATTTTTCTCTGGAATTGATAATACGTGTATCAACGTGTCTTAAACTGCGGTTTCGTGTTCGTTGCGTTGTTTTGAGTCACTTATGTGTTTGTGTTGTCTAGAGTAAAAATTCGAGGTCAAACCCACCATAAACGGGTGTTATCGTAAACCGATGGCTGATACGAATCGTCATAAGCCAACATAATCCTTGTCAAAAGGGATCTAGTATATATAAAAAAAAGAAAAGAAAGTAAACAGCGCTTAACTTCAAGCTTAGCACTTATTGGTCAATATGTCCTGTAGATTTCGTAATGATCTGATCAGAAGTTTCTTAATAATATTATCACAAATCAAAAATTGATGAAAATTATTTGCTTACTTGGGAAATGTCTAAAAAATGATGAGACCGTCTATCGAAGAGTAGTGAAAAGGAATTTAGGTGGTGTGCTTGTAATTGCAAAATACTATAAAAGTGTTGCCAATAAATTAAATAATTTTGTTTATTTTTCAAGCTTAAAAATGCGTCCCTATCTGTTTAATTATCAGAATGGAGACATCAAACCTCTTTATGACTCTTCCGATCCCGTCATCTCCCTATATTCAATCCAACCAAAAGTCCTGGCATTATTGCTAAGATCGACGAATGTAAGATCGGCAAGCGTAGGAAATATCGCGGTCGGCTTGTAATTGCCCAATGTTTATTTTGAGGTATTTGCTGTGAAATAAGGATGGCGGGTGGCTGGTTATCAACACCACACATTCAATCGATTTAGTAGATCCGGTTACTGTTGCCCATGTTCAAAATATCGAGAGTTTGTGGAGGTATTTACGAGATGGCATTCCCTTTGGCCGCAAAATAGCCTATTGGCCCGGTCACATAGCAGCTTTTTTGTTTAAGCCCCATTTTGATTACAAACACGTTTTTTTTTTTCATTTTATGGCAACCATGTACCAGATCGCTGATGATGATTACGTAAAAGACGACGCTGCTTCATCAGCAATCTCTTCATCAAATGTAAGTGAGCTCTGCTTAATTGAGATGACCAAGTACATTTTTTCATCTTCATATTTATCTTAAATGTTCATCTCTTTATTTGAAACTTTTAGTGTAGAATTGTATTTGTTATTATGATTGGCAATGAATTATAATTATTCCTATTCATCTTCTTTTACGTTTTTGATATAGTGTTCATCCATCGACCCAGTTCGCCTTCATCTCCGCATCCCCATTCTAAAACCTTTAAAAACTGCTCCACTTCACCGCTCCCACCCTAAAGATACTTTTAAAATGTGGGGAAACAAACATTTTAATTTTTCATTTTACATACTGATTTTTCAGTTTTATCTTTTTACAGAAATACAGAAATTCAATAAACTTCCCACTATCGCCAAAGGGTTAGAAAGGGTTTCGGAGGAAGCGTCGAGAGAATTTTTTATTACTTTTTAAAGTAAAACATTTTATTTTATCATGTTTGATTTTTTTTTTATTATTTATTGGTCTTTAACATATTTTATCATTATGTTTTCCTAAAGTGTTTACTTTGAATAAAATTTGAAGTATATCTTATCTATTCTTGTCTATCTCAAGTGAAACTGCATTACGTTTATTTACATGGCTTTTTCTCATTCATTTGTTTTGTTTTTTCAATCCTAAACTACATTTTTAAGTTTCTTTTTGCAACTTTCTCTTCATCACTTTTATTGTGGCATGTTAGGGATGTTTTAAGTTTATAATTTTTGTTTAAGAGGTTTCTATCAAATATTTCCAATTGTTATTGATCACTTAACATAAATGTTGCTTGCGTCTATGTTCTTCCAAGTATTCTCATTGTTGCGATTATATACACAGAATTGTTTTCTTGGTCACAATCATTGTTGCATTATTAAGAGCACGGTTCACAGAAACTTGAAAATATACAATATTCTTGAACACCAAGCTCCACTAAGCCTTAAATTAAAATAAATGAAACAGCCTTCAGCGAGTATAGTCATTTTTATGTGTTGTTTTTTTTTTTGTGAATGAAATGTCGATTTTTTTTTTGCTTTCATGGCGTGTGTGTGTGTGTTAGTTGATAAGTTGGTAAATTACAGGAATGTATGTTTTATTTTCGAATCGATTTTAAAGTTATAACGATAGCAACAATCTCATCATTTGATTAACCATAATGCACATAGTTTCAATTTTAGCTTTTTTATGCATTTATTTAACTTTTTTGCTTTTAATGTGAATAACGATCTTAGTCGCTTAATCAATTTTTTTTTTAGGTCCAATATTTCAGGCGTCCAAACCCAATTTGTTTTTCATTATTTACAGTAAAATAGTTACAGCTAGACGTATTCAATGCTAAATAACATTTCTCACAATTCTACATTTCTAAATATTTAGGCCGGGCCTATCATTTACATAATTGAACTGTACGTTTTCAAAACAAATGCTAATTCTATGGAGACGAAACTGCTATTAGTAGCAATCAGGGTACTTAAAATTAACAGCAATCGCAACTTAAAAACACAGATTTGATTCGTAAATAGTCTGTTAAATTAAAAAAATGTTAATGCGAATCAAGCTGCTTCGAAGAGCATACCTTATTGCGCGGTAAACTTACTACTTACAAACAACAAATCTTCTGAGCGGTTTCTGAGCGACTACATAAAGATAATGGCCATTTTTGGAACTTCGGGTTCGGAACTAGTCATACAACAACAAAGTTCCTTTGTTGTTGTATGAGAAATAATCCAGTGAAAGTGGATTGTTTCTTAAGCAAATAATCGTCAAATGGATATGTTAGTTAGCAAAACCCTCAGAATAACTAATCTTACCGCACTCTACTTTTTATGGTTGCCAATATCTGTTAAGAGTGAGGGTCGGAATTTCCTAAATTAAGTTGAACTTAATCGAATCTTTTTTTTAAATTCAATCTGACAAATCAATCATCCATTTACTTTAACAGGCAATGTAAAGTTTGGAGTAAATCAACAACTGTTTTGAGTAAATAATAGATTTTTCTATTAGAAACATAGCATAAATACCTACATGCCTTTCTTTCTCTAGTATGAAACTCTAATTTTCCACTTTCAATCTTGTTATATTCAGCGCAAATAGCTGCCACGGTTGCCAAATAAAACTAGCTCTTAAAACCAATCACACTGTATAACAAATGATTCAAACCTAAGATGATATATATCACTTCTTCTCGATATCTCTATATCTCTTCTTTCACGGTTACTTTCGTGCATTCGTCCTTTTCGATCAGCCGAATGCTTTCAATAAATAATTTACACAGGCGAAATTGGCACAGGCATCATAGTCAATATTGCTCTCACGACGATGATAATGCTGATAGTATTCAAATCGCTAGACATTTCCTGTCCCGTTATAGAAATGAAAATTATGGAAGTGCACTGGCGTCTTTGGACTCGAGCACATGTATAAGAAATCATCACTTTGCAATTGTGTCTGAGTTAGATTCGGTTCGCTGGCGCTACGGTGTATTTTTGGCAACGTTCTCAGCATATTCTCGAGCATGTTTAGAATTAAGCGAAAGTTTGGTCTTTCGTTCGGATCAAATTTAATGCAGTCTTCCATCAAACGATTTAGAACTTGGGGCGAATCTTTTCGAACCATAGACATATCGGGTTTAAGCTTGCCGCATCCCACCATCCATAAAATTAAATGTTGCTCTTCCATACCTCGATATGGCAAGCATTCGGCAAGAAGTTCATAAAGAACTATACCGAACGAGTAAACGTCACTGGCGAAAGTTACAGGGTTCGGACCTTGCATACGAATCACTTCCGGAGCCATCCACAGAATACTTCCGGATGGCTTCTGCGTCTGCTTCTCGCCCGACCATTTAGTCTTGGCCGTTGCTAAGCCGAAATCACCGATTTTTACAGATAAGTCCTCGTGAAGGAAAATATTGTTGGATTTCAGGTCTCTGTAACAAGCAGATATTTATTTATTTATTTATGAATCTAATTTACAGATACAAGATCCAATTACAAAATTAACAAAATAGGAGTAAAAATAAGAAAATGATAACTCAGCAATGTATCGGAGACAAACAAAAATATTTCACATATATTAATGGAATAAAATCAGTAGCAATAGTAAATTAGGATAGAATATTAAAACATAAACATTATAGACGATCAGATTCAAACAAAACCCATAAAATACGATTTATAAAACTGGAAATAAGTTCGGCAAAAGAATCAAACTGGTGTTCATTTTAATTTCTAAGCAACGTTGAACGAAAAATACCTCTGTACGTGCAAAAAGAACAGAAAAAGTAGACTGAATTCTGGTAGGATGATCACATGTCCGTATGCACTGGGAATTAAGAATATTAGAGGAAAGTATTCCAACATAGAGTTTATATAGGAAGCATTCATCCAAGAACAACCTGCACGGATGCAACAAAAAAAGGTTCAGGAAGCGTTCTTCATAAGGACAATAAGGAAAATTAAACTTATAAAGGAGTTATCGGATAAACCTACGCTGAACGGATTCCACTGCATCTGACTTATAAACAAAATGGGGGGACCAAACTGGGGGACAGTATTCAAGTATGCTACGTACCAAGCCATGTGAAAAGACGGACATAAATGGAGATATGGACTGTGCAACGAGTACACGGTAGATCAAATATTACCATTCTTGAGCGTTTAGATGTAATGTACATAGATATCAAATTTTAGTTGAGGACAACAGTCAAACGCAAAGTTTGTAGTCAAAGCAAATAGGCACAGGTTTGTTTGTAAAAGACATAGCGACACATTTGGGAATATTAAGGGGAATGCAATTCTCAGTACACCAAATGATTGAAGCAGTTAAGTCCAATTGAAATCGCAGACAATTATTAATGGATGCGATACAGCTTAAGATCTTAATGTCATCTGCGTAAAAGAGGGAAAGGAACTGACACAAGGTCATTACTGAAAACAGTGAACAAGAGAGGACTAAGAATGGAACATTGAGGAACACCAAATGAGAAATAAAAAGGTGAGGAAACATAATCCTTGAAGATGCCACGACAAGCACGATTAAAAATATAGGAGGAGATCCAGAAATGCCAAATTCACCAAGTTTATTCAATGACACACCATGATTGATCCTGTCAAATGCCTAAGCAAAGTATGTGTAGAAGATGTCAACTTGTTGCACATTATCAAAAGAATCGGCAACGAAATTCACAAACTATATTGTTTGATCAGATATAGATCGGCCTTTGCTCCTTCGACAGGAGATGACTTATGGCACCATAGACCTTGTTGTGGATCATTCGTTCAAACAATTTTCGAAACAGGAGAGAAGTGATATAGGGTGATAGTTGCAGACACTCTCAACATTCCCTGATTTTAGAATCGGAAAAATATTCGCAGCTTTCCAAACAGAGGGAAAACACTATTAGACAAACTTAAATAGAACTAAATAGCAAGAGAAGTAAATAAATATAAGAGAAGTGACTTAACAAACGGATTTGGAATTCAATTTGGACGAGTGCTGGTATAAGGGTCAAAAAGGGATGTTAAAGTTTCAACTTCAGGTAGAAAGGTCACTTGAAACAAGTAGGTAAAAAATGAATGGGCATTCCTGTTGACCAGGATTGTCTAAAGGTTGGACAAACCAGAATTGCCTGAAGGTTTAAAAGAGAACGAGAAGTCAGCGAATAGCACACATAAATATTGGGGGCATGCGGCAAAATCATCGTTTAAAGTGAAGCTATCTGGGAAGTGTTAATCGTTTTAAGGAAATTAATGTAAGACCATAAAGATTTAGGATTATTAGAAAGGAAAAAGATCTCTATGTGAGCAAGGTATAAATTTTTCGCGTTTAAACGGGTTCTACGGGATCCATACGTATTAGTTTTTACTGCTGCGTTACTTTTTATACGGGGTCAACGGCCACCAAAAGTGACCTTTCCTAAATATCTCAGTAATGGTCACGTCTTCAGAAAAACAATGTATGACGAACTTGTAGCTTAAAAAATTTTCTTTTTCTTGTAACCATAACCGTTTTTGAGATATATTGATCTTAACATTTGTAACTAACAGTATCCACTTTTTCAACGGCATGTTTATATTATCCGATTTTGATTACGACTTGGACTGTTTGTGAGTTTGTTTTCCTATTTTTAAGAGTCCCATAAAAAACATGTGAAAAAACTTATCTACCACACTCCAGGATACTCTTTTCTCCGATATAAACTGTATTGCGGCATCATGTATGGGATATTCCACGGAGGAGCAGGGCAAGACAACAACATTGCAGGCGAAAACAGAGGGGGTTGATGAGGATCCGGATTAAAATAAGGATATAAACATGAAGAGAGTGAAGTATTATTGGAGGAAACATTGGAGAAAACAAAGACCAAAAGATGATTTTTAATATTCGCAATAGATTAAGTTGAGACAGAGCACAATAGGACAGGAAAAAGTAATGGACACAAATGAAAAATTCCATTTAGTAGAGGGCAAGTTTAAATCTCCAGAAATAACAGGGTAATGAGAAAAGTTATTTAGATTGTAACTAGACATATACCTAAAGAAACACTAGTGAGTGGATAAAGGAATATTACAGGGAGTTTATACAATAATAAGCAGTAGGCAGATGTCATGCGAGAGAGGAAACGAACCGCAAACATTCAGGAGGAAAGGATGTAATAAAATCGTACAGTGCAAACTGAAACGAATGGCTATCAGGACTCCGTCTCCATCTGCTTTCCGTGTTTTTTTCCTCATTGAAAATATCAACAGAGAGCCAAGTTAACGGCATAGAGATAAAATCATCAGTGGAAATTAAGAAAAAAAGCTTGCATTGTTCCTTTTTGGTTCTAAGTTCGCGAACTTTCTGATAATATAGGCTATAATGTATAAGTAAAGTAATATCAGTAAGATTTATGGTGCTTGGCTGACTGGAGCTCGAGTCCGATCTTCCCGGAAATTTACGGAACACAAATGATGTGCGAAGGTCTCGATTAGAACGCCAATGGGACAGAAGTTATAGGAACCAACAACACTACGAACAGATGATAGAATCATTTAAAAACGATCGTCTGAAGTAAGTTTTCTTACACAATCTGCTGCAATCTGTTCAAACCAATGCAATTGAAACAAGACAATTACCTATGAATTATATTTTTCGCGTGTAAGTAATCCATCCCTTGAGCCACTTGTCGGCTTATATCGATCACTGTGTTGATTTTGAATTTCGTTTCATTCACGTGAATATGTTTGTACAAGCTACTACCCTCACACCATTGCGTTACAATTGCCAGCGATGGCTTACTTACACAGCCCATAAACAGCAATATATTACAGTGGCGTGTCTTTTTCAGCATGGCTACTTCGTTTTTGAATGCTTGCAGTTGAGCGGGACTTGGTGTTTTAACATTGAGCGTTTTTACGGCAACTGGTCCGTGCCAATGAGCTCTGTAGACAGTACCAAATGACCCCGATCCAATTCTAGGACCGATCAGAATCTCCTCCGCTTGGATGTTCTAGAAAATATATTAATGCTTATTAGTTTAAAATATTACTCTTGAGTATGGAACATTTACCCAGTTTTCGTCTGAGCTTTTCGGATCCCGCGGAGACAGTAAGTTTTTATTACTCTCATCAGCCGACTTTGCACGTTGTCTCTTTACGTGCTTTAGGGTGTTAGTTGGTGAAGCTTGAGTTGAATGTGAGTGTTCATTGTTTTGTGCCTGCAAATAAATCAAATAAATTTTCATATTAGTCGAGTCGATGTACCGGAAATCGACTATTTATTACAAACCTGAAGTGGACCTCGTGACTGGGCGAGTATCCTCTGGTGCTCGGATAGCGGCTTCACACTGTTGATGCATACGTTAGGTGCCGAATTGGAACGATCGTGCTGATTCAGAGAATGTGGATGTCGAGACTGTAAATTACAGAGCACTGATTTTGTAAAACTACCAACCATTAACATCAAACTCTTACCTGAAAACCTAACGCACCACCCGTTCCTGGATGTAAAATTCCTACCGTATTCTCTGGATTCTGCGCCAACAAAATCTGATAATAGTTATCGATAGGATATCGTTGACACAATGTCGGTACTTGATCAGCACAGCGTTGATGAAAACGGAAATTGCATTGATTACAATAGAAACCGGTGAATAGAAGTCGGCGACACCCTTCACAAAATGCCAACGAAAAGAATGTTTTTCGTATGAATTGATGTGACGTGTGCGTTACAATCGAACATTTTCCTTTCACTTTTACATAAACCTCTTCAGCCTGTATCAGACTGATGTCGGTGTCCCACGGTATGGGAGTATCACTGTCGGATGCTTTTACCTCACACATTTCACAGTCCAAGTTACGACGTCGTAAAGCCTTCAGCAGGGCATCGCTTAATCGAACACCAGGCGTCTTTTGAACAGATGTTCGCTGTTGATTTGGTAGATGAGCACGAAGGAAAAGTTTTGGCTGACGAACAATTGTGCTGCAATTACTTTCGGTCTAAAATTGAAATCGAAGAACAAATAGAAGTTAGAAATATTTTTTTTGCGTACGAGAAGAAAAACAAGACCTTTCGTAAATAAACAGAAAGATAAACGCATTATATATTAAGAATAGAAAAATTCATTGATTCAAATAAACTAAATTGATTATAAATATGTCTGCGGCATTAAAACTCTTCGCAAGGATAATTGTTAGGGCAAACCTAAAAAGGCAAAACACACATCTCAGTCTGCTGTCTAAAGCAATTCAACAAAATAAGGTAGTTTTTATGAAAAAAGTTAGTTATAAAATTCATACAAATTAATATTATTGCATCCATTTTCACAAAGACAAAGAAATATTGCCGAAAAGATCAAAATATCACGGTGCTAAACAATTAAATTCTTACACATGATGAAATGGCCTGGGAAAAAATGGCTGTGGCTATATCATGGCTATGAATTCTACAAACCAAACTTCCTGTAAGAAAACCAGCATCTAAGCCAGGGATATCCAGATGAATCAAAATTTAATTTAATTCAGTATCATGGAGTAAACGGAACAAGGCTTCTTCTTAAGTATTTCATTCATACAATAAAACCCGGAGGAGTCTCTATAACTGTGTGGGTATGTTTCTCCTGGCAGAACTTCGGCCCATTATGAAAATCGAATGTCACATGGATAGGCTCCAGTATAACAAATCCTGGTAAATTATATCTTACCATATGCAGCAGAGGAAATGCCACTTCTTTGGAAGTTTCAGCAGCATCACTGTCCAAAACATACTTCACAATTTGTATGTGAATGGATCAGAGAGAGGCAAATTGAAGTTCTGGATTGGGCTCCTGAAATCGCTTGACTTAAGCCCAATATCAAATCTGTGGAATCTGTGGAGTCAAGTGGCTGTAGATGGAATAGAGGTTCTCCAACCGCAGACAGTTCTTTGAAGCAATACAATAACAGTGAGTACATATTCTAAAAAGAAGCATCGAGAAACTATTTTTTTGTCGATGAATCTTTCTATGAGTAGTTGAATGAGTCTTTGCTATATACACTATTTTAATTGGCTTTTCTAATTCAATTTACCGCGTTTGGTCAGTTAACCAGCGAAATCCTTATCCCGCCGATTTTAGTCGGTTAACGTCATTTAGCCGAGGATTATTTGGAATGTCGTTCGTTGAAGTTTGTTCATCATATTGTTTTTGACGTATTTATGTTTTCGATGCGAGAGTGATGAGAGTATCCATTGAAAAATTTGTGTGTATATAGAAAATGAAGTGAGATTCTTTGTTTCCAAGTGTTCTTCCTATAAAAAATGAAATTACGTCTCTCTTTTTATTTGCAATTTGTATCAGTTTTTCGGGAAATTCTGTCAAACAAACAGACACAGCACCGTATTCATCTTGAGAACAACTAATATTTATTAGCGTACTTTATTCTAACATTTTTACTGCACACTAATATTGCATTCACATTTATCAAATACACTTATCATTCAGTATGCTCCCTTTTATTTTTAATTCAGTGTTGCTGCTGCATTTTTTTTTCATGATCCAGAGGAGCGTGTTGTAAATGCTGGTTTAAAGTTCTTTCGTTAAAAATTAAGATTTCCAAACCAATTTAGGATTTTCCACGTCTTTCAGTATTATATTTTTTGCTAGACAGCATTGTAGGCTTGTATTTGCTCCAATCCAATGGACAAACCTTCTTCTTCCATGTTTGCTTCTTCGTTGAATATGTTTGATGTTCTTGATCACGTGACCATTCTATCGTGAATGACTTCTTCTATTATTTCGTCAAAATCTTCGACAATCAGGAAATAAATTGAACCGTTTGTAGTGGTAGATGCAAGGTCATCGTTATCATATCAACGGAAACGGGGAATCATATTCGAAAAACAGAATGGAAACGATTGACAATACGGACATAAATGGCGATCTATCAAAGCTTACGCACATTACGTCGTACAATTCATTGCAAATAGGATCCTACAAAGTATTTTATTTTTTTTTTGCTTGGCAGTGTATACTACCAGTGAGAAATAGCTCTTTACTCATATCTGATTTCTTTTTATGATCTTATCGTGTTTTTTTTTCAATGCTTTCCCTGTTCAGCTCTACAGCTAAGGGAAATATCGTGTATTTTATTGTTATAATAAACCGAAAATAGCAGTATGTTTACTTTGTCTGCACTCAATGCATTGAACTGCTGTAGCAATTTTCCCGTAGCCTGTTACTTCGGTTCTTTTTTGTTCTCGAAAATATTTTCTTTTTCAAACCAATTTCAGCAATGACGTTTCTTCTCTTTTTGAAGAATTAGTAGACCTTTCCGGGTTAGACGACATTTGGAAAAATGAATAATTGTTGGAAAGAAAAATCTGCACGATGCACAACTAAAATCAACTTAATTAGTGATTTTAGTTTGTTACAACCAAAGTGAAAATAAAGGTGAACAAACGTATTGAGGTAACCACAGATCCCTAATCATGAGTTTCCGTAATAACCAAACTACGGATTTAACCGAGAGTGAACGAAAACTTCCTTAATTCTGCTGCGAACTAAATTCGTTTCATATGAGACTTAGGAACAGGAGCGACCGTAATAGTTATGTTCTGAACCCTGTGATCTAAATAAGGCATGTCATAAAAAGTGATAGATTAACCGAACTAACAGTATGATTAATGAAAATCGAGGATACAGTTGTGATTCTCATCGGTTGTTGCTCATTTAGTAAAAGGTCTGTTCGCGTACTCCCATGCATTGCGATACATTGCAATGCACCACTATGAAGTCGTTTTTGTACGCCGTTTAGCTGAAAACTGAACATTTTTCCTCTTTGATGAAATACAATGAGATTTCAGTCGATCTGAGCTACTGAGAGAAACTGAAAAGTGTCAAACGGTGTGGCGCGAGTAAATATTTTCAAACGACATATTTTTTGCTTAATGTTATTATGAAAGACCAATATTTTGTGGCGATACTTTATCATCGCTTAGGATGACTTTATAATCACTATTGTCATAGCTTAAGAACTACATATAGCTCGGAAAGTACGTGAATTGCGAAACAATTGCGAGAAGTAGATAGCAATATCTAAGTCCAAGTTGGAAAAAGACACAAAGTACCCCGCCAAGCAACCCTGCTACGATCAAATACGTTTCTCCTTCCCACAAGGCAATTCACATGTGCTTTGCCAAAGAGACTATTTTAACGAATGGTGATTTATACAATATTGATTTTCTTAAAGTATTTTCTGAGTATTAAAATGGTAAGCGATAAGGTAGTTAACGCGGAATACTACTTTCGATACCATATGGCGAGTAAAAGGAATATCTCCGACACTTTTATGCAACCCAATACAGGGAATTTCGTTTGCTGCCAACGAATGTTCGCAGCGCTTACTGTTTCTTGATGGGATAATACGCACGCCAACACACTCTCACCTATCAGGTCACACGGATATATACATTCTCACCTGTCGTTTGTCAGTATGCTTTTCTCACTTTCGGATGTGATAAACTGAACTTATTTTGGTTTTGTCTCTTTTTACGTGCCAGCTGATGGTAAATCCTTCACTCCCTGCCAATCTCTCCCATCAATCAATCACGTTCTTTCAGTGCTATTTATTAGTACTTATGCTATGCTATTGTTCTTTCAAAAACAGACAACTGACACTTTTGGTTGTCACCGTTCAGGAAATGCAATGAGAGCGCTTTTGCACTTTTCATGAATTTCCCCCACCACATGATTGAGGAAAATTCAGCTCATGAACGCGACTGAAAATACACGAACAGACCTAAGGATATAT
This sequence comes from Nemotelus nigrinus, assembly GCA_947369275.1. Lineage (NCBI taxonomy): Eukaryota > Metazoa > Arthropoda > Insecta > Diptera > Stratiomyidae > Nemotelus > Nemotelus nigrinus. Next base: position 149,737,517 of record OX376373.1, read on the forward strand.
TAGGCGTGTTTTTTGCTCCTCTATCCAGCAGAAAATAGAGTATACGCATTGAAAACAACAACAACACTCCTGTACCAGTGAATTCACTAGTACAGGAATTCTATTCCTCGTTTGTAGTTCAACTGCTGAATTATAGAATGTGCTGATAGAAAAAAGAAAAGCTCATGAGAATTTTTCTTTTTTGCTGTGAGGTGACTTTGGGGTTTTCATAGTTATGTTGAATGTTTTAGTAGTTAAGAAATTAGAAGAATCCCTCATAATGTGTAGAAAGTTAAAAGAAGTAATTTTTGCTAGTTCTTTTTCTATTTTCTATCGATTGTGGTAGTGTATATTCGTTATGTTCTCCCTTTATTTTCAGCTGTTGTGTGCAACCACAGCGAAAATAGCAACCTATGTCAGTCTAAGCGAATGCACTGCTGTTTTGTGCTAGATCGTTGTTTTTGCGGCATAGTTCTATTCTGCTCTGCATCGCAGTAAAAAAAACACGCCTTATGCCGCTTACCTCTTTTCACTTTCTACACATTATGAGGCCTTTTTTTGATTTCCTGACTAACAAAACATTCAACATAACCTTGAAAAATCCCAAGCCACCTCACAGCAAAAAAAAAGAAACTACTCATGAGCATTTCTTTTTTCTATCAGCACATTATATAGTTCAGCACGGGAACTACCTCTGCAGAACAGAATTTCCGTACTAGTGAAATCACGCGGACAGGAGTGTTGTTGTTTCCAATGCGTCTGTTCTGTTCTGTGCTGGATAGAGGAGCGAAAAAAAACACGCCTATTATTCATTTTAAGCGTTTTCAGATATATTCTCAATGTTTTTAAGTATGTTAATATTAGGTGCATTTTTTTTTTGTTTCGGCGCAGAACAGAATAGAACAATGGCGCAAAAAAAAACGATCCAGAACAGAACAGCTGATGCAATCGCTATCCAAAACAGAACAGTTGATGCAATCGCTATCCAGAACAGAACAGCTGATGCATTCGCTAAGGTTGCTATATTCGCTGTAGTTATGCGTAAAGCAGTTGAAAATAAGAAAAGAAAATAACGAGTATAAACTACCACAATCAATAGAAAATATAAAAAAATACTAACAGAAAATTACCTCTTTTAACTTTCTACACAGTATGTGGGCTTTTTCTATTTCCTAACTACCAAAACATTCAATATAACCTTGATAAATCCAAAACCACCTCACGGCAAAAAGGCGTAACTACTCATGAACTACTAGCACACGCTATGAGTGAACCCATGAGCTACCTATGCAGAACATAATTCTGTCGCAGTGAATTCACTGGAACAGGAGTTGTTGTTGTTTCCAGTTCTTCTGTTCTGTTATGGATACTGGAGCAAAAAATACGCCTATTATTCATTTTAAACATTTGCACTTTTAATTATGTTAATATTATTGTCACAGACCATTATTATATTTTCGTATTTAGAGTAAATTTCATCCATATACTCAAAACAATCCAATCTGCCTTCGGAGGGGAGCTCTATATTGAGTTCCGAATCTTAAACGATTATCGGAAACTAGTAATTCGACAATGATTGTTTGTACTGTTTTTCGCTAAGACCTTTGTCTCTTCTCTTAATGAGATGTCGAGAAATTCAATGATGCGGCGGTTTTGGGTGCCAGGACATAAGGACATTAAGAGGAACTGTAAAGCGGACCAATTTGGAAGGCTGGCACGCTTTTGCCCGAAACTATCTGCGGCTGCTGATCGGCATTGCGATAGCTTGTTAAACTGACCATCAGACAAAAACTCTTAAAAGACGCTCTGAAGTCTTGAGTGAAAGAACTTTCCTGTGTGATCGCTTGAAAATTGTGGAAAACTTTTGACATTTGTCGCCCTAGGTAACTTCTCGGTTTAGGAAGGAGTTCCCTCCACGTAGCAGTGGCTGTGATAAGTGGGCACTGCCTTGTTGGCTGGCGTGCAGCATGGCTGGCGTGCATCATGACTGGCGTGCAGCATGGCTGCCCTTACGACGACATCTGCCGGAGCTGTAGATGAAAGGATGATGAGGAAACAATTATTCACATCCCGTGTGAATGCCTGGCCCACGCTGGAAGAAAGATGAATTCCCTTGGCTCATACTTAACTTGGCTAGTCGAAATTGGTTCTGTGGACTTGTAGGCGATCACCCAGTACATCAATGATTAAGGGTGGCTCCCCGCTTAGTAATGTTTGTGCACTACATAATGCGGCATCAAAATGGACACTTGTGTGCCTTCTTCGGAATCTGTCTGAAGGAAGCACCCACGGAACTTAGCCTAAGAACTTGGAATTAATATTATTCCTCATGAGGATCGCGGTTCCTCTTACAACTGAATCTCGGCAATTGAACACTGCAGAGTTTCCTCCGACTTTATAAAAACTAATTTATTTTATAAAGCTAAATTTATCTTAGGATAATATCAGAAACATTGAAAATAGTAGCTGTAATTTCTAATTCCTAAAAATTGTTTCTAATACTCTTTATATTTGCATAAAACAATTTAAGAAAATTTAATGGCATGAGATTTAGGAGGAACAGTTAGTTTTCCTGATCAGAAACTGTACAGCATTTATATATTCGTGGAAACTTTTACTTTCCGCTCTATGATTAGGTGTGTTTTGCTTTGTTTAGTGAGACAATTTACAAGGCTTCAAATCAGCTAAATATAAATGTCTAGATTTTTTTTTTACCGTTAGTCGGAGGAGTGTGAAAAAGTATGGAGTGGTGTGACTGACTGTGCTCAACATTATAAAATAGTTTTTGGCTGGGTAGAAACGCAGGTTAAAGGAAATGTTCGAAGGATATGAACGAAGAATAATAACCCCCGATGTACATAATTTGCACGTTAGAATGAAATATTTAAAATACAAAACTAAAAAATATTATTCAAATGTTTAAGCATAATCATACACAGTCAACATAAATCTAAACTGCTCCTCCCTCAACTTGGTGGAATTTTCTCAGTCAAGGATGCCTTTACGTCGATACGATAGTTGTCACCTGATGACCAGGACTATTAGATTTAAAATAATTTTAATGGGCAGGTGATAGGATATGAACTATCACCTGCCCATTAAAATTATTATCGACAACTTTTGTGTCACATTAAAAAAACTAAGACTTCTATTGTTATTTTCTGTATCTGCAAATCATTTAAAAAATCTGTTTCGTTCTGCACAAGAACAACCTGCCAACAACCACTTCTAAATACCACCTGATTGTTGACATGTCAGAAAGTTCAATGTCGAGTCGACAGAAAAAGCGAAAATTCATGACTTTGACAACGCTACAAGGACTTATCGCATTCTACACTATTCCTCTTTCCTTCGTCGGAAACGTATAGCATTCACAATTTCCACTCATACAATCTCGACCGGCTCAGGGGAAAATTATTTGTCACACTAGTCGCACATATTCCAAATACAAACACAGAGAGACACAAGTGAAGGACCAAGGACATTTTCGCCGTACTTCGTCCGGATCAAGGTAACCGAGAAGGATGAAGAATACCCGGGACAAGGGCAATGCGCGCATAAAAAATGTGTTCTCTAGACAATCAGCATTTGTTTGAATAGGCTACGCTATCTGGATTTTACTATTCACCTATCTACATTGTTAAGCTTTTGGCAAACATGCAGTTTTTACTTACTTCCACATGTTCTTCTTGGTGATGGTCTGACGATTCCTGAGCCTCGGCCTCTTCCGTCTGCACCTGAATTTTCTCGGTCAGCTCCTGTTCCTGTGACTCAAGTTCGTGCAACTTTGACGTAAGTTCCTGGTACTCCGTAATGTACATTGGTGGAGGTTCCTGGAGGTTTGCAAACTTTGCATTTAAAGCATCGATGTTTTCGCGCGTTACATGAATCACAGATTGAATATTCCGTAGTTCCTCGGAGAGTGGATCAAGAAGCTCGTCACTGTCATCCGTTGACGATGACATGTTTTCTGTGACTACAAACGAAACTGCCGGCCAAGGATCACGACGACACCGATGAGAACACTGGTCGATCCCCTTCAAAGGATCGCCGATGTTCGATGATGATCTACTACAAGTGCTAACACAAGCCAAACCTCCTTCACGGCACGCTGATCCACTGCGGCTCTCCTCTTTCTGCTTCGAAGCTACTTGAATTCCTACCGATCCTGAGTTGTTGGCTTTCAGGCTATTTAGGAACTTTTCCGCTGTCAATTTGTTCGTGTAAAGCACAGGACTGATATAATCCACCGAATTTGTTGACGAGACGTAATCGCCGAAATGCTGAACTGCCTTCTTTTCACTTAAATATACTGCCATTGCAACATTATTGCAAATAAAACAAGTGATTTATGCACTAGTATCGTACACCGACGATTCTGCCAAAAGTATTAATCAGACGTGATTCTTTACGTTGAGCTCAAACACCTGTTCCATAAATTACTAAGCATCCACTCGCTATACGAGATACGGGAAAAATCTGGAGCTCCTACCAGTCAGACACCAATTCACTGCGGCGAATGTTTTTGACAGTAGCGCTTGACATTTGTTGCGGCAGCAACTGGCCCGCAGTGAACCTCAAACCACCACCGGTAGTACTAGAAGCAGTTTTACGATAGGCGTTTTTACGATCCGCGATGTTTTTGGGTTCACAAAACTTTACAGATCGATTGCACTTTTTTCCAATCACTTAGAAGCTAATTTTTATTGATTCCGCTACAATCTTACTCAAGGCTAAAACGCATTTCTCATAAATGCATCGGTTCCCGATGCTAGCTTTTAAAATAAGTGAAAACATGCGTGAGAACAGGGGAAAATTTCACTTGTATTGCACACGCGCGAAATGAAATGGTTCAAGTCGTGGATAACGTAAGTCTTGAAGGGGTGAGATTTTCTCAGGTTTCCTCTTGTGACGAGAATCACGAAACGCACTTTGTACCGGCGTTTCACCGTCTATTTTATCACTTTCATATCATAATCAACCTATACAATTGTCGGAGATTCATTTGCTGCTGAAATTTTTAAGTTTTCCAAGTATTTACACACTTTCCGGTTAGATTTTCCCAACAACTCAATGTGAAACTTCCGCACTGCACAAGGATGAAAAATCAAGTGAACAGGCTCTACTACAACTTGTATGTGTTTCCCCGTCGAGCTATTGACTGTCGATTCGGTTTGTTGTTGCTGGTAAACGAATAAGCTACGGGTAGTAGTACCGGTAACGTATTGAGATGATTCCCCATCTGACTGGGGGTTGTTTTGTCGGTTTCGACATAATCGTATAGGTCTTTAGTTTCCGTTCCGCTATTGTCGTTTATCGCTGTAGCTTTCGTTCGGATATACCTGTCGCCTTACACTGATGACGCGAACTGTTTTCCACAGTTGAGGGTAAATAGCGTTTCGAAATAGTGTTATATGTTTTCTACTCCAAGGTTACTAGAGCTCAGGGACAACAGGGATGCTATTCGGATTTTATTGTTTGTATCGAAAATAGTACGGACGAGAAATCGATGTGCATAAAAGGTGAACGTTAATGATAGTGATATGCATCATATAGTAGAGGCGATTTAAACTAAATTAAAGATAGAAGCCGACACGAAGCTATATTACTTGTGAAGAGCAAAATCCCACTAAATATAGTTATCTGTGAATGATACACAAAAAAAGTAGTTTTTCAAAATTGCTTTCCGAAATTTCATAGTCGTTTTTCAAATTCACATATTTGATTAGGCTGCAGAGACATCTACTATCGATTTAAATTCGTTCTAAATTATTTCCCTGTACATCAACCTTCTCATTATGAATTTGTGCACTTGCTTGTTAAATGCCGAAATATTTCCCCTTTTGCCGCGGATACAATTCCAATTTGAAACAGAATTGAGATTAAAAAAGTCGAATATAAATAGGTTTGCTTAAAAATTTACATTTGATTGTTTGGATCTCATACCTGCTTCAATTCGGTATTGTGCACTCACCTAAAGTTAAATGTGACTTTGATTTTGACCAATACGAAGTCAATTCGACGAGTCTGATCTATTCAGCGAAGTGAACGAAGACTTGCGACGTCGTCATGTTTGCAGCTTTGCAGGTCGTTCACGTAGTCAGCGGTATCCAGCAGCATTAGCAGTGTAGTCGGCCATTTACGAATCGGAAGAAACACCGACACCTTCCGCGTTCGGTCCTTAATTCGATTTTTTCCTGCAAATTCTGATTTCAAGTTAAGCAAAAACTGCACAAATTCCTTCCCTGAAGCGTGAGAAAGTTAATAGTGATATGATTGGATCCGAAAACTAAATTGCGAAGTTGATATGAAGAGCTAAAATTCTCGTGAACGGTGTAGGTTTTGGATTTGTCCCATAACACGGTCGGTTTCGTAGTATTTGTGCAGTCGATGCGGCAGTGTTTGTTTCGATACGTACGTAAGCCAGTTGAAGGAAGAACATTTTTCGTGAAATCGGGAGTTTTAGTGCGACTCTTGTGTGAATTTTAAACACTGAAAAGTGTTACGATTTACTTCAAAGGATTAATTTGAAGAGGTGAGCGCTATTTAAGGATATTAAATCGAATGCGAGCAGTATGGTGAAGCCGTGAAGATTTGAGCCGTGATTGTTTATGTCGCTAAAAGTGTCAAGTCGATGATTGACATTTGACGAGTTGTGTACGTAGGTGTACCATTGGCATGAGTGAGACGCACAGACATATCATATTGAAACAAAAGAGAAAAATGTAGGGATGATAAAATTGAGGGAAAATAAATCGATAGTTACATGGCACGCAGTTGGTCTTTTTCACAGATTAGCTTTGAAGTATTAGAGCGAAAGTGTCGACAAGAGTGCTTAGGTGTAGATGAAGTACAGAGCTACACGCTGAGAGCGAAAACGAGACGCTCTATCGTTTGAATGCGTACAGCAGGCAGAAAATTAATCGATATTTACCTCGCAGATTTGTTCTTTCTCATTCACGGGATACTGTGCGCAATAAATATTCATTGATAAAACAATAATAATTGGCAAACTAGAAGAGTGTACTGATGGTTTTCATTTTGCTTGTTTCTCCTTGATTTCCGTTTGAAACAGAATTTTCGACTTGAAAAACGGTGCCAACGAAAATCATCGTCATAAATTATGGAAGATCCAAATCGAATGATGGCGCACACGGGAGGTATGATGGCTCCCCAAGGATATGGAATGCCTGGCCAGGATGATGGAACGAATGCTGGTGGCGAGAATGACGTTCGCAAGCAGAAGGACATCGGCGAAATTCTACAGCAGATAATGAGTATCTCCGAACAATCGCTGGATGAGGCACAGGCAAGGAAACACACTTTGAATTGCCATCGAATGAAGCCTGCATTGTTTTCGGTATTGTGCGAAATTAAGGAGAAGACCGGTAAGTGTTAATTAAGACAATTGTATTGGTTTAATGTACAGTCACGAAAAATTAAGAGCCGACTTTAATGTTTACTTTAAATTTGTTTTAAAAATCATGACTGCATATTAAGAACAATTTGAAATTTGAAAGCAAAACTATTTTGCCTTCAAGCGACAACTGTTGCCATAAAACACGGGCAATGGAAAGACTATAAGAATATTGCCTGTTGAGACCATCGTCCCTTAAAATTTATCAATATTGTATAGAAACCCTGATCGTGCTATCAACCGGTTGCTATTATTTCTTTATTGACGCATGGTGAATTTATTTCTAAATTATCAAGCTAACAAACACTTATATGGCTGAAATGAAGGCTTCTATGCAATGAGCTGGACTATGCTGATTGGAGATCGTATCATTCCTCAGCTAAAAAAATTATCAGCTTCAGATGGACGAACGACAAAGATTTATTACATAATTATGATAAAATAAAAGCCTCGGTCTGTAGGACTTTATATTTGGCGTGTCATATGCAAAACGCATAGTAGTCCGGGGAGATCTAACATGGTGCTTCGGAAAAATTAGGGGAAAGCTGAATTTTGGTGTGAACTTTGGTACTGGCGTGTTGAATAAAATGTCAAAAGTCCCCATCGATCCGAGTGCTGCGTCACTTTTTATACGGAGTCAAAGGTCACCAAAAGTGACCTTTCCTAAATATCTCAGTAACGGTTACGTCTTCTGAAAAGCAATCTATGACGAATTTATAGCTTAAAAAATTTCCAACAAAAAAGATTAGGTAACTTTTTCCTGTAACGATAACCGTTTTTGATATATATTGATCTAAACATTTGATACTTACTCTTTCTCACGGCATGTTAATATTATCCGATTTTGATTACGACTTGGCATGCTTGTGAGTTTATTTTTCTATGTTTATGAGGCGTGTAAATAAAAACATGTACACAAACTTATCTACCAGACTCCAGGGTAGGTGGAAAAGTGTGCTCCGAAAAGTTTCCCCCTCCCCCTTTGCCATAAAACGGTATCCCTGAGCATCCATCCCAAATCTTCAGAAATGACCTCGTTGCCTACTCTTCGCCCACTGTTAAGCAAGATAGGATCACTTTTTATCCTGTTAATTGCCTATTGTTGACATCTAAAGACCAGCCCTACATCCACCCCCCTACCCACCCCCGCAAACGAACCATCCCGAAATAACCGGTTTTTTTGTTTTTTTTTTTCATATTGTCTTATCCCATGAACGATCAGGGCAAGGTCACGTAATTTCAGGTGCGAATTGGTTTCCAGACCTGTCATGTCCCTTTGGCGCTATGCAGTCATCACAGGATTGGTAAAAAACTGATTATTCGGGGATAATCTGCAGCGGGTTGAGCTCCTATAATGTCAAGAATGAGCGTTTACAGAATTATGCCATGATATTATCTTGCTTTTTCATACTCCTAGGGCCATGATATGTTACATAACCTATTTTCACCTGCAATGTTGTTGTTTTGTCCTGCTTCTTCGTGGAATATCCCATACATGATGCAACAATACAGTTTATTTCCGAGAAGAGAGTAGCGAGTAGATGTCCCTACAAGTTTTATGGCAAAGTGGGGCGGGGGGTGGTGGGAACTTTTCGGAGCACACTTTTCCATCTACCCTGGAGTCTGGTAGATAAGTTTATTTACATGTTTTTTTTATGCGCCTCTTAAACATAGAAAAACAAACTCACTAACATGCCAAGTCGTAATCAAAATCGGATAATATTAACATGCCGTGAGAAAGAGGATGCTGTTAGTAACAAATGTTTAGATCAATATATCACAAAAATGGTTATGGTTACAGGAACAAGCTACATAATCTTTTTTGTTGGAAATTTTCTAAGCCACAAACTCGTCATACATTGTTTTTCTGAAGACGTGATCGTTACTGAGATATTTAGGAAAGGTCACTTTTGGTGACCTTTGACCCCGTATAAAAAGTGACGCAGCACTCGGATCGATGGGGACTTTTGACATTTTATTCAACACGCCAGTACAAAGGTTCACACCAAAATTCAGCTTTCCTCTAATTTTTCCGAAGTTTCGCCTTTTTTATGTCGGATTTCAGTGGACTATAGGCCCTGTTTACACATGCGACCATGCGTGTCATCAGTTTAAACCAGTTTTTTTTTTAGAAGACAGGAGTGAAATGGAAGAGGGAGGCTACGTTGATTTGTACTTCCATTTCACTTTCACCTTCTAAAAAACCGATTTAAACTGATAGACGCATGTATAACTAGGGCCATAAATTCCTCATTAACGAATTCCGTGCTAGTGTAGGCTATCTCAATTTATTTATTTATATATTTTTCGAATCCCTTTTAACTGAAAATTAATTATTAATTTTAATTAATAATTTAATTACAAAAATAAAAATACTTCACAACAACTAGAACGAGACTAAAAAAATTAACAATGCTTAGAATTCAAAAGATACATATTTCAAACACCAACGAATTAAAGGAATACATAAAAGATAATAAAGAAGAAAATACAATAATAACAATAATTAAATATGATGAGAAGCTTTGATTTGAAACGTTCGTTTTAGATTTAAATTGAGAGAATGTTCATGGAAGAAAATTAAAATCCTTTTGGAGTTAAAGTAAAGCTCAGTCCGCGAGGAGGGTAGAGAAAACATTACCAAAATCTATTATTATGGAAACTATCAAAAGAAGACCCCTATGAACTTGTACTTGTAATATTTTCGAAGAAATTTCTCATTTCCCGTCAAATCTGGGTGAATGTGATCCGGTCCATGATCCGGATCGTATCGAATTTTACTTACAATGCCAATGGTCTGAATTTTATGTTGTGAATTATTCCGAAATCTCGATTTAATTCTGCTTTAAATCTGTTGTTGACAAATACACTCTACTGGGCTTGATCGATTCGATTCCAAGATAACTCCAATCAAGTGTCAAAGTAATTATTTAAATTTTGAAAAATGGAGCTTACTGGTAGTTGTGGCTTTCTGCTTCAGCTATCGCCAATGCAGCTGTCGGTGTTATTGCGAATAATGTAATATTTGGAAGAGTTTCTATTGGCCTAAAAAATAAAAGTTATTAAATTATTAATGTTTGTTTTAAACATATTTAAATAATCTCACCGATACATTGTAGTTTCAATTAAGTGCAACTGTCAATCCCCTGAAGTTGCAATATACCATCACATTACCAGTGCCATGTTTCACAATTGAAATTAGATTTTTGACATTGAGCTCCTCATTCGATTTGCACCAGACTTTTCCTTTTCTATCTGGGCCAAAGATGTTTTTGTTATCGAACCGATTCTAAAAATGGGCGGCCTTATTTTTGTTCACTTTTGAAAAGAGCTTTTTGTTATATCAGTGGCTTACACTTGAGTTTTGGCCATGAAAGTTGTTCTCACGTAAAATATTTCTGATGGTTTCATCACTTACTTAAATTCTTGTCGTAGCTCGTCTACTATTTTAGGCACACTGCTTCTAGAATTCTTCATTTTGCTATTGACCGCCTGGCTGTAGCGCATACAATTTTTAGGCGTCCAGAACGGGGCTTACTTATTAAAGAGCCCATTTTTCGTACTGTTTTATTACGTACTGCGCATTAGACTTTATCCATGGACTTCCTTTCACAATACAGTGTAACGTGCGTATCTAAAGAGAATTAGAATATACTAGAAATAAATGTTGAATTTTTTTCAAGCTTTCGCGTATCTAGCACTGCATTAGTTTGTAAAGGAATGTTGCCATTTATTTATACGGATATTTTTGATGTAATAATTTTAAAGAAATGTAGAACAATTTACTAAAGTGAATTATCAAAATGAGTGGAGACATTTTTTTCTTTTGTCCATCAACACATTATGAGTCTCGTAGCTGCTTTGAATCCAATAACCATCCGACTTTTGTATGGTACCCGAAGCGATAGGATTTCGTGGATCCACCACTGTGGATTCTTTTTGCCTACGGACCTAGTTGAGCTACAGAATTTCGCCGCAGAATTATTAAATGCAGCATGTGGATCGTTCACGGTCTTATTCAGATCTTCTTGATTGGCGCGAGCCGGAATCGTGATCAAGTTCAGTGTAAAAAGCTGATCGGAATTCCTCCCAATCAGCTCTTTTTCTGTTTAGGTAAGGAGTTAGTTCTCTGTGTAACAATCCCCCTACTGTAAATGCCGCGTACAAGTGGGCTGACAGTGAACAAACCGTAAAAACTCTAAATTTCGTGAAAAGGTCTGCAGAGTGCTCACCTATCAGTTTTATGACTAGAACTGTTTCATAATTGATTATGTCTGCTCGCATCTGCACCTGTATTTTTCCACCTGCTCATTTCCCGATTCAGGATATCAAGATGACCACATAGCTCAGAGGTTGTGACAGCACTGCCCGCATTCTCTGGTGCAGATGTTTCTGAACAAGGTTCAGGTTCATTAGACGGCCGTTTTTCACAGCCTTCTATTTGCGATCCTCCCCTTCCGTAGGAACTGAATTTTTCGTTGTGAAGATTTTGAGGTCAACGTTCAGATGAACAAAAAATCGAACCCGTAGTCTATCGTGTAGCCACGGTCCTATAAAAATTTAAGGAATTCCTCATATATACTGATGAGGGCTTGGCGTCGGTCCTCGAATAGTTTACTGATCTTGGCCACCTTCCAACCGTCTACAGGCACGTCTCTGTTGCTCTGTCTTATGTCCTGCATAATTTCTTCATTGAAGAAGTTTCGGCAAGGATACTCACTGAAAGCGCCCGTCACTTTTACTGATATCGATAACTGCCCTTATCAGAACCTCTTTGGTCAGTTGTACATTTAAAGGCTTCCTTTTCCTTTGCGGACAGTGTCACGGGGGGACGTTTTTTGAATTTCTATACGCCCGAACAGATTTACAATTTGATATTGATTTTGTGCCCGAGATATCGGCACCTGAAGTACCTGCTGGGGGTGCCTAAGTCAGCTTAGTTGCCGTTTCTCGTGGCTTCCGCTCGTTGCATACCGGTTTCTTCTCTCACCAGCGCCCAGGTATGTTGCCTTGGCACTGAGAGGAGTGAAAACAGAGGAGGAGATGGTTTTGCAAGAAATCCGGGGAGCAGGCTGGTAAGTCGCTGCTCCCGAACCAGTGGGCAGAAGTACAAGCAAGGTTGTCTGTCGACGGTGGAGCAGGTTCTTCAGCTGTATCTCCTCCGGTTAACAGTGAAGTACGCCTTCCAGCTACTTCTTCTACATCATTAATACAGTCCGCTGTGGAATAAGTCCCCTCCTTGACATTGTAGGCAGAGGTTGAATTCAAATCGTTAGACTTCTGTTCGATAAGCTTCGGTTTCGATGTTTTCATTATTTCGGGAACATCGATGCTGTCGGATCCAAACTTAGGTCCGTTATCTTAGCTTGATTGTGTAGTCACCAAAGTGATCCCATGGTTATCTATGCAAACAAGGGATAACATGCAAGGGTTTTCGAAAGTCTTTATGGGAACACGCGCTCAGACGATACTAACCAGGAGTCTAACCCAACTGAATCTTAATGGCAATGAAGCTAACACCATGTTCTGAGACTTGCCACGGTTTTATCAGGCCGGAAATGATGTTAATCCGGAGACGTTCACGAGCAGATTTCACTCTGCCGTTACTCTGTCGCACTCCTAGTTGTCTTATGCCGCGTCATAAGACGACTAGGAGTGCGACTCAGAATGGATCAGAGACGAAAGGTCGTGCCGGGTGATACTAGTGGTTATGCCACACAAGCAACCACCAATAGAGCAGCTACTCGTTTGTCATCACCAGAAACATCGTAGAGGCTAGATAATTTGGCATTACGCAGGATGCACTACATGGAAGCCATCAAAGCAACCTAAGCAAGATATTGAGGCAATAGCTTTTCTCGAAAGAAGATGCTAGATAGCCCATCGTTTTCAGCGCATAATTTCTCTTTTAAACATTTAAACATAGATTCTAGTACAACTAAGGAGCAGAATCATTGTGGTAGTAAGTTCGATAATCCTTTTTTTGTCAGTTTTTTTTATTTAAATTTCTTAAATATTTTATCATTGAGTATTTGACAAGTTATGAGGTCATCCGTATGCAGGTTAAGTGTATGCCAGTTGAAAAAATTGAGAGAAAAACATCAAATCATCACTTATTTGTAAAGTAGCGATAGCTTGTTAGCCGCCTTTATGAACTCATGGGTGTCAGATTTTTCGGGAGCATTTTTCCAGCTCATAAAGAATGCCATTCTAGCGATCATTGCGAATTTCGAAGAATACAATGCATATTTGAGCAATAATTTCATTTAGGCCAGTCTTTCTTATAGCTGCAAATCAGGTGTTTGGTCAGTAATATATTTCTGTTTATTTGAAATGAAACTGGTAGGTGAATGAATGATTTTGAAAGCACAAGAAGCGGGGATAATGGAAGCTGAGTGTGTGATTGTCTAGCGTTGAAGGATTAACATGCGGAAAATGAAAAATATCTAGCGAGTGAATAAAACCATTTTACTCCAGAGTACTAAGTTTCAGGTATTTAAAGTGTGGTGAATTGATTTAATAAGCTTTATAACGTAATTTTATCATTCTAGTCATTTAAAATAAACCTGCTCATTTGCAATTATTTTAAATACCATTTTTTCTTTCAGAAGTTAAATATTTTAAATTCTTGACAGATATGGATATTTCGAGCGTAGTTTACTATCGGTCTAACCCTATTATAACCTAACCAACTTATTTATACTACTTAGTTTAAATGTATTGATTAAACTAATTACTTACTAATTACTTAAGTGAATTTTTGTACATTATTGTGTGTATTAATTCCTTTTTTCAATTACATTACGTTTGTTAGTGATGCACTGTTGTACTCGTTGATGTTTAGTCGTGTCTTCATTGGGGTTTTCGGTATGTTATGCTCTTGTATGCATCTGGTTTTCATACCTCCTTCGGCACCTCAACGGTGTCCCATGTAATATTTTATTCCTCCTCCTCCAGGTTTTGTTTTGCTACTGCTGATCGCACTAAAGCTTTGTTTCTCTTCTTCGCTGTTTCTCTCTTGTGTTCAGTCAATCTAACACCGACTAACCGCTTTGTTTGACCGATGTATGTATGTTTTATCGCATTTCGGGCATGTAATCCTGTAAATTCAACACGTCCTTCACGTAACCTAGCCGTGAAACCAATTTGTTACCCTGAATTGTCGGAAAATACTTAATATCAAAACGTCCAAGAACTTCCCGAACCTTCTTGAAAATTTGCAAAAAAAAAACTAGAAGACCTTTTATGGCTGTTTTTTTTTCTTGTTTTTCTTGTGTAAACAGCGTCGTTAACTGATCGGGCTGTCCCTTTGGTCTTCTTTTTGATAAAATTTCCAATTATTTTCTCGACAAATTCATTTTTGCTTGGTTTTTTTTTCAATATGTTTGATCTCCGAGTAAAACCTTCCTTATCCATGAGCAACTGTTAATAGCCGGTGAATCAAGTTGTAGGGTGCCATTTTGTGAAAATACCAATGACTAGACATGGATGTGCGTGAATTTGCATTAGGTAGAAAGAAGACCATCTTATGATCATCAAAACCAAGAAGAATATCGTTTTATTGTTTTCTCATTTCATTAAGAATAGGAAATCTTTATATGATTTGTTCATCTTCTCGAAAGTTTCTGCCAAAAATATTTTTTCACTATGGTCAGGATGTCGTCTACATACCTCATCCATCAACTGAGAACCGAACTTTCTTCGTGAAGTCGCTTTTTCGATATGGCTATAAATATTTCACTCACAAGTGGTAATAACCTTGAAGTACGTTCCTCTGAATGTAAAATAATTGTCCCTCATGCAAATTGAGGCTAGCTTCAAATGATCTTTAACTCTCTTCCTCCGCTCCGGTGACATATTCTTCTCTAATAGCCAATCCTCAAAGAACATAAATGCTTGTTTAACTGGCATGGTTAGAAACAACGCCTTGACTACAAATGGCAATGATACAACTAGTTCATCTTCCTCTTTTGTTGTCGCTTTGCCAAGCCGCTTTATCACCTCCTCTCAATTTCTAATTCTGATTTCTATCACCATACTTTTCTAACGCTCTACATTCGGCACAATCCTCCTTGTTTGTGTGTTTGTAAGTAGTGACAATTTCCTTCTTTGTTTATTTTCAGGACCCACTTAATTCTTGGTAATACTGGGTTTGAGATTGAGACCCGTAGCTTGTTGTCTTATCCAATAGTCTACTTGTCCTATTTTGTTGGGCACTGAAGAATAAGAGGGCATATTACACTCGAAATATCGATATCTGTCAAGAAATTAAAGTATATCTGGCTTCTAAATGAAAAATTGGTCTTTAAGTGAAATTTATTTAAAACAAACTGTTCCTTTTCCTCTAAACTTTTTTTTAAAATCTTTTGTTGGCTTTTTCCCCCCTCTACATTTGATTGCAATCATACAAACTTGATTTTATTAGCCACAAATGGCACATTCGAATGCTAAGCATATAATTGAATCAAAATCATCCAAATAATCAAACTCAATCCGAATTTACACCCAATAAATAGAAATGAAACCACTTTTTAAAGCAATTTCGGTAGGGGTTTCTATAAAAACAAGCACTGTGAAATTCCTATTTTTATGTTCATACATATTCATACATAAGTGTACAATTCTTGCAAACACAACGTATATTTACTACACACAATATCCGGAAGAAAGCAAGGCAAACCAAGTGAAACGGGCTCGTTCTTTTGATTTTACGACTCTTTTACGATGTTGCCGGCAACAACCATCAGAGAATGGTCGCAATTGCTGGCGGCAAATCGTAAAGTAAATTCTATGTACTTCAGCTTGTTGATTCTTGTACGATCGATCTAAGCTGAAGAGCGACGGAGTATTATGTGGTTTTAAAGACGAGTATCTAAGAAATGAGATGATAGCAATTAAATTGACTATGATTTTGATGTGGATTAGATTGTGTACGGAGTTTTTAATTGACGTAATTTGGATTTGGGGCTGGGGTTTATTTATTAGGAATTTGGAAAATAGTTTGGAGAAGTGATTAGGTATTGCTGCATTGGTTTTCCGTTAAAAACAAATAAAAAATACGACCTGTACCTGACGATTAGTATGGTTATGTGGGGTAATTTGACACACGGGATAATATGACACTAATGGCGTAACTGTCAAAATCGCAGCAACAGAAGCGCCGTTCGTATGGATTTATTAGTTTTTGTATGCGCTCATTTTTATAAAGACATAGAGCGGTTTATACGCATTTTTGATTCTGTCTGACAAAAAATATAATTTTGGGTTTTCAAGAGTTTTCATGAGTTTTCATTGAGTTTTTTGGTGCACTGTAATTCATATTTTTTTCTACGTTCTGACAAAGGTAATTACATTCAAAATGTTCGTTGTTTTTTCCTCTTTCGATTCGTGATATTTTATCTGCATATGGTGTGGGACGCATATATTCGCACCAAAATGTTACTTCGGAATAATCCGACACAAAATTTGTGGGGTAATTTGACAAATGACAGAAAACTTGTTATTTTTTAGGTACTTTTCTGTTTTTCCTCCATTTTTTTTCACTTTTTGTTGTTGCAATGTTTCTAAAATTGATTAGAAAGTAGTAACTAACCAAAATTATGATGGAGAAAAGAAAAAAAAATTTTTTTTAAATATTTTTTAAATTAATTTTTTAATTTAAAAATTAATTAAATTAATTTAAATTTTAAATTAATGTCACATAACAGTGAGAATAAATTTTGCTCCATTTTTGACGTCTTACCTTTCCGAAGCTTCAACGCAATTTACAATTAAGCTATTACATTAATAATGTTGAATACAATTTGTTTATATGATTAATAACAGTATAATGAGCAGGCCTCCCCAACAACACATTAACTTTTGAAAAACTCATTCTGCCACATAAAAATGAAAAAAAAATTAAAATTGAAAAAAAAAAAATTTTTTTTAATGAATTTTTCCATCTCAATTTTTGTGGAGTAACTTTTTAAACCATTTCGAGCAGTTTTCATTAAAAAAATTAAAAAAATGGAGGGGGAAAACAGAAAAGTACCAAAATTTATTCTCACTGTTATGTGACATTAATTCCAAATTTAAATTAATTTAATTAATTTTTAAATTAAAAATTTAATTTAAAATAAATTAAAATTTTTTTTTTCTGTTAAACGTGTTTCTCCATCATAATTTTGGTTAATTACTACTTTCTAATCAATTTTAGAAAAATTGCAACAACAAAAAGTGAAAAAAATGGGGGGGGGGAAACAGAAAAGTACCATTTTTTATAATTGCCGTGTTCCATTTTTACTAATTAGTACTCCCAAGTACTTCCAAGTAGACCACAAATAGAACGCCATCTTCGTTCATACGAGCCGATTCTAACCTGTCAAATTTTACACAGTTTGCAAATGCAAAACAGTTGAAAATAAAGGGAGAAAATAACGAGTGTAAACTATCACAATCGACAGAAAATATAAAAGCAACTAACAGAAAATTACCTGTTTTACCTTTCTATACATTATGAGGGCTATTTCTAATTTCCTAACTACGAAAACATTCAACATAACCATGACAAAATCAAAGCCGCCTATTGACAATTAAATAGCCACCTCACGGTAAAAAAAAGGCGTAACTACTCATGAACTACTCGGGAACGAGAGCGCGAGTAGTTGGAAGTAGCCAGAAGTACTTGCGAGTACTAAATAGTAATAATGGAACACGGGCAATATAATTTTATGGAATTCTATTGCGTTTCTTCATTGTTTTGACTCCAATTATGTGTTTTTTTTCTTGAATTATGTTAATTTTTAGTCATCATGCCATGGAATTATATAAGAAAAAGCGCAGCAACACCAAATATGTTTCGAATTTGGTTGAGGCTATCAAATTGATTAAAAAAGATCGCAAATCGGTGCAGGTTGTAGCGGGTCAGTATAAAATGTATGCAAAGACATATCGTCATCTTGAGAGGATTGATAAGCAATTTCCCGATTTCACAACTGTGACTGATGAGCAATTGACTGAATTTTTTAGTTCGGTTTCGGCTAGTACACCAAAAGTGGGATTTTTTCATCTGTTTTTTTTTTGTGTGAATTTATTGCTGATCGTGGATTTGTTTCTAGGTTTTTCTAATGAACAGGAAAGTGGCCTAAAGAGATAATTAACAAAATCAAATTCTTTTTGTTATGGTTTGAGCTGAAATGAAGTCAGACGTTTAGCCTTCGAGTTTGCCGAAAAAATAAATACATCTGTTCCACAGTCATGGATTGAACATAAATCCGCTGGCTATGATCGATTTGATGCATTTGTCAAACGTAATCATCTTTCTTTAAGAGTGCCACAGTATATAAATGCGAATAGAATGAAGGCGTTTAATAAGAATGATGTCGATGGTTTTTTTGACCAACTCAAAGGTGCCATACCACCAAATTCATATGTTCCGAATCGAATTTGGAACGTTGACGAAGCAGGGTTCTCTAAAGTTTCACCGACACCGAGAAAAGCTGTGGCTTCAACTGGTTCGAAGTTGATTGGGAAATGTGCACCTCAAGAAAGAGACACAAACGTCACTATGGCAATCGGAATAAACGCTGCGGGCCATTACTTTCCACCATTCTATTTTTTTCCGGAAAAACATGAAATCTGACTTTATGAGTCATGCTACACCGAATGCTGTTTGTTATGCAAACGGAAGCGGTTGGATGACGCATGATGATTGGATGTGATGATTGGATGATTGGATGAGCGGTTGGATGACGCGGTTGGATGACATAGTTTGGCTACCAAAAATGATCCTCTATTAACTCTTGATAACCACACTTCTCACTTATCCATCGAAACTATCGACTTGGCCGTTGACAATGGAATTGTCATGCTCTCTCGTCCGTTCAATTGTAGCCACATAATGCAGCCGTTGGACGTTGGCGTTTTGGTCCTTTGAAAACCTTTTATAAGGCTCAATGTGATGCTTGGACGATGAATCATGCTGGCAAACTTCTAAAAAATCAACATATCCCGGAAATTGTCGACAAATGCTTGGATTTGGCATTGACTGCGATAAATATTAAACCCGTTTTTCGAGCAATTGGAATTTTCACAATAAGGCTGCTTTCACATTATACGGTTCCGACCGTACGGCAAAAAACCGTACGGTGATATTTAGCTTGTGACAAAAAAACCGTACATAAACCGTATAGTGTGAACGTGTTGCTCATTCGGATTTATGCCGTACGGTGAAACCGTATAGTGTGAAAGCAGCCAAAAACCTCATATTTTCACCGAGGAAGATTTTCAATTGGCATCGATTTCGGGTGAAAATGTTTGGGCCGTTGCTGATACACCGGCAAATGAAGATGATCAACGGCATATTTGGACTCGAACTGATCCCCCCGTTGCAATTGAAGAAGCCACAACTTCAATTTCAGAAAAACTTCTACTTCTGGTGTTTCATTCGAACGTTCTCTTGAGCAGATTGGACCGATTCAACGCGGCACGCCACGAAAAATGTATAATCGGGGGCGTAAGCTGATGAAAAGTGCCGTGTTAAACTCGGCAGAAAAGAGAAAAAAGCTCAGTAATTTAGCCGAAAAGATACTGTTGTGACTTCATCGTGTTTAAATTAAGAATTGATTAATTGTTCAAATGGTATTGAATTTGTTTAACTTTTTACTGCAAAATTTGTATTAAATTGTCTGATCATAGCAAACGTAAAATCTGTCAAAATGAAAAAATATGAAAAACATTGTAGTTGAAAAAGTTGAAGAATTGAAATGAGTTTTACATGTTCAATAAAATTGGTTAAAATTGATAGGGGTTTTAAATTTTTGGAATAGTTGGTGGAACTTTTTTGTAGAATTGTGGCATCAGCCAAGATTGGTCAGTTATAGATATTTGTCGTTGAAGCATTCCTGTAGGAACTTTGAGTTGTCGAAAGTGGAGCCTTTTTCATTCCTGTAGGAACTTTGAGTTGTCGAAAGTGGAGCCTTTTTCGTTCCTGTAGGAACTTTGAGTTGTCGAAACATTGTCGTGGAAACCAATCTGCCCTAAGAAATAACAAGCGGGCATCATATCGATCAAAGACAATCACGGAGTTTGTGAAGATTATTTAAACCCTTATTCAAGAAACAAATCGTTGCAGCGTTACCGCAAGAAATTTTATTGTTGCAACTTTGTCGTATATCGAATATATACGTTGAAGAATTCAAACAGATACGGCAACGGTCTTTCACACAAGCCAAAAAACCAATCAAAACATCAACACCGGCTAAGAAAACGTCAGCGAAAAGAAACGTCTTCAACATCATTTGAATCAGAAGAGGACTTCTGTATCATCTGTTTGCAAGCAATGCCCAAAAAATGCACAAAGTTTAATACATTCGCATGCATGAAATGCAAACGTAAAGTGCATCTTAAATATGCCAATATGACACGCAGTTTTTGGATTTGTGCTATATGTGAACCCGATTGGGAATAATTGAACCATTTTCTATCGTTTCTAATCATTTAGTTAACATTTTGGATCATTTACATTGAAATTTTATTCGCTTTTGATATATTCTGGCTTTGTGTCAATTGTGTACGATTACCCCACATTTTTTCATTTGCTTCAAATTGAAAAAAAAAACACTTTTTTTTTTCGAATGGAATCTTGAAATCGAAAGGTGGCAAAAGTTGCGCCTGGTCTCAACCTTTATGAATGTACCAAGGAGAGATCTAAGAGAGTTCATTTTTTCGAATACATTATTTAGTTGACACTTGTAATAATTATCACCTGTACATGACCAGTTTTTCATTGAGTTGCTGAAGACATTGGCTCCAACAAAATGTCTGTAAAGTGATATAGACGAAGTCTTATATTTCCTGTCACGAAAAGGGGAATAATAGGTACATAAATTAATCGAAGCGCATGTAAGCATGCATTCATCGGAATCAAAGCTCACTTAAAACTATTTTAGAGCTAGCGCCATAGTATATCTAGATATTTCAGGTACTAAGCTAGTGTTTCGGGAAGCCGGTTTCCATTGAACACATTCAAATAAATAAAATATTGATTTTGAAATGGATTTTCGCTACTATTTTTGCTTACAAAAATCAACGTAGTATTCATTTTAAAGCTAAACGACGATACCCTTTTATTTTTTCCATTTTCTTTTGTTTATTCTAGAACTGGATGTGCAACCTACCGGTTCTTATTCATACGCAAATCAATTCCACTTAAAGTTGTGCATTTAAAATGCTCATTTAAACGTCTATGCTGAAATTAAATATCCTTCTGCCAGCGATATTATACATTAAAATATTCATTTCGTTTTGCTTTTGCTTTTTCTTCGTTCAGATTGAAATCATTGCACACGTCTGTGGACTTTGCCGAAGAAATGAGTTTTTTTCACTAATCAGAAAATATATTCGACCTAAAGTATGTAAAGTATGACGATTGAGTAACAAAGCCACGCAGGCAACATCTCAAAAAAGCGATAGGGAAACATTGGGTTTTGTTGCTATTTGTTGGCTATGTTGTTTAGGGTTTTAAAGCGCAGTTTCTATGAAAGTCCTGACTTGTCGTTAGTGTTTCGTACCGGGTTTTAAATATAGTTACAAATGAGTTTACTATAGATGCTAAAATAGAAGCGGATTTAATAAATAGATTTAATTTTGATTATCACAAAAAGTATTTTATTTCAAAGTAAAGCTGTACGAATTGTAGATGCTTTGTTTAGAGCAAGTAATAGTTCTTATCTAGCTACCATATTGCAATTTCTATACTTCAAATATAAGCAATGTTGCATTGAAATGTTGAACCCCGATCTCCTTCAAAACTTGACGCGCTAAGATGAAGGAAAAACAGAAAAGCCAACAATAACACAAAACACAAGAACAAAATCATAACACCAGATCCAGGCGTCTTCTTCGATATGTGTATCTTTACCTGCTGTTGCCGCTGACGATATGCACCTTATAAAGATTTGACTTAATATCAATGAGTTGAAGGTTGTTTACCTGTTTCATTTTTCCCATCCCGTGCGTGTAATATAACCTGCACGAATAGAATTCAAGTTGAAGACATACCCGGATTATAGTCTATCTGTTGGTCGGGAAAATAAATAAAAAAAAAATTATTTTCATACATTCTTCGAATGTACATAACCTACACTGCATCATGTTGATAGAACACCGACTAAAATAATCTTTTTGAAACTAAAACATTTTTTTTTCCTTTTCAAAAGTCATTGTGTCGGAAAATATTAACAATAGAATTATATATAATGTGATTATAACCAAAGCAGACCTTGACTGGTTAGTTATCAGCTTCAAAAAAAAAAATGTCGTAATATTTTACACAGCCTGCAATGCAAAGCACTTAGTCGAATGCTTTGAAGTGAGAAAATAATTATTTTTTTCGATCAGATTTAGAACTATAAGGTCCAAATACACCTCGAATTATATAGATCTGGTGTCATGAACGAGCAAGTTGAATGGAATTTGATAAGATAACATGTGCAAACGTATGATCCAGATAAAAATAGGATATTTGAAGGGGAGTTCGATAGAAGTGATTTCATGCGGTGTAATGCGTGAAATAATCATGAGCATATTTTCGGCGTAGCAGATAATCTCTCGATTTGCAGTCGACTCTTGATTATCCGGTAAACTCAAAACCGTGCGTGAAATATCATCGCCTTTATAGTTCTAAAGAAAAAACGATAGAATTTATCGCTCTGAAGAAAAAGTTGGAAGAGTTTCGCAGACAGTTATTACTTGCACTATACATATTGTCGGCTGACATTATATGTTTGCATCAGAAATTTCGTCTATTCTTTTCTCAAGATGGTAAAGGCATCTACAAATCCTCCATTGTCTAATAGAACTAAGCATTTGAACTACAATTTACCCAATCAAATATAGTAACCGAACTGAAAGACGGTTCTGGCCATCGGTTCAAATCATTTATCAAAACAATAATCTCACGAGCATTGTGGTGACAATCCAAGTTGCTTTTGTTTTCTTCAATACTGCAATATTAACTGATTCTAAAGCATTGACCAAATACTAGATGGCAATCTTGATGTTAATTTTTTTTTAATTACCATATATTCCTAATCTATTTACACTTGATTAGTGGTCATAAAAATTCCATTCATAAGTGACATTTAAAGTTTCGAATTACTCCTTCAAGTGGTAGCTATTTAGCGAAAACATTCTTTCCACAAAATAAGTTTATATCCTTATGTGCAGGGCAGTTGTCTAATATCAAAACAATTTCGCATTTTGGCAATGTTCCCTTGGCTCTGTAACAAAGTGATTGTTGAACCAATCCACAAAGATATCTTTCCACGCTCGCTAGTGTGATTCTTTGACTTTAGCAATAAAACATTTAATCTCTTGAAAATCGAAGGTGAGCGCTTATTTAAATCACGAAAAGTTGGCACTTGTGGCTTTCCATCATGTTCAAGCATGTTAAGTCAGTAAGACGCTCCTTCCATCCCTTTAAGACTTCTGCGGAATGTTCATTGGACGCTGCCAACATACTCTGCCGGACACACTTCCAGGATATCCCTTTTTTTTTTATAGTCGTACATTTGTCCAGGTGCCAGATTTTATTGTTTTTCGCTTGTTGTTTTAACGTTAAAAATTAAATAAACTAAAAATACTGATGAAAATATAATCCACGGTATCAAAAAAAAATTAAAGTGGAAAACAATCGGTTAGCACCTTCCACACTCCGCGAAAACTGGCTGAGACACCCCTTCCAAAATTAAGTTTCAAGATGTATTTGTTCTACAGATACTGATTTAATTATTCTTAAATGATCCTAGTCACTTTTCGTAACAATGCAAACTGTCGCCTCTCGTAAGCACTTTGGAATTCCCCTTAACCTTTTTGTAGGTACGACAGGGTTGGGTTTTTTTGTGAAAAAAGAAAAACTCTTTTGCTTTATTAAATATTTTTATTTGCTCATTATTAGTACTTCCCCATTTTTATTCACACCCTCTAACATACTTTGTTTTTTGTAGTACAGTATCCTGTTTTACGAGGATTAGGTTGGCTTATAACGATAACGCATCAGCCATCGGTTTCGATAACACCCGTTTATGGTGGGGTTTGATCTTAATATATCACTTGACAACACAAACACAAAAGCGTCTTAAACAACGCGACAACGCGAACACGCAGTTGAGACACGATGATTCACGTTTTGTCAATTCCAGAAAAAGACCTCCTTCGGAGAAAAGCAAATCACTCCGCAGTTCTCCGGCTATAACCTTCCACCACAAGAGACAACACGTGAATGCTCTAACATACTTGAAGGAAGAGATTTGTACAAAATATTTGAAAATTTCCTTGGAAATTTATCCTAATCAATCTTCATAGCATTCTTAAGGCCTTACATGTTATCAAATATTCGTCCGCCTTGGTAAACTGTTCTAGAAAGATGTTCCCAAACATTTTAAATCCGGGGAAACTGCCGGCAACTGAAGAACACGGACGTTATTTCATTCTAGATAATATTTAACTAGCGGTTGTCTTATTGTAAAATGAATTCTGATCCGAATGACAATTTCTTCGTTCAGGACCTTTATGTAATCGTGACTGGTCATTCTTCGACTAACAAAGCGTATATTCATATTTAGCATATTCCTCTCCAAAACTATACTCCACCTCTTCCTTACTGACGTAACCAGTAGAATTCAGAACAAACTTTCCTTAATTTTCATTGAAGCTCTGTGAAAAGTCCAAAGGATGGAATTCTTTTTCAAAATCAGTTATGTGATAGAGGAAGCAGTTGTCTCCGTTAGTGCACGCCACTGCTGTGGATATAATCATGTCGTGAAATGATATATCTAATTCTATTATGATGCTTGAAAGTAACAAAGTGCCTAAATCGGACCTTCTTCCTCTTACTTTTCAAATCAGATGTGTAGGACAACTTATCTCGCACTTCATATTACATTTAATAATTCTCTCTCTTCTAGTCTATTTCCATCGTATTTCCATCGTATTCATCGTATACGTTCAATTTAAACTTAAAGAAGTGTCTCCATTCTTTCTCCATTTTCCAAGTTCTTCGAGAAAACCATTTATGACAACATCTCTCCTCTGGTTGATGCTCGTTTAAACAATCAACAGCATGGACTTAAGAAATTTCGTTATAAAATTACTATTACTTTGGTATTTGGAATTTTATGCGAAATGAAGAAAGGTTATCAATTTGACGCAGCACGTACATATTTCAGCAAAGTATTCAATCGAGTTGATCACTGCATTTTGATATCCAAGTTGCAGGAGCTCGAGGGAGCGGGATCTCTATTGAAGTAGCTTATTTCCTACCTCCATGACCGCTTACAGTATGTAAAATTTTTCAACTCTGGTTTACCTCAAAAAGGCTTTTCTTTTTTTAACATTTTCAAATCAGACCTATCAGGGGTTTTATCTGACATTCCCCATTTAGTCTAAGCAGACGATCTCAAAGTTGATATGTCATCAAGTCAACATCCGGCGCCTCCATTTTTAGTCAATGCTAAACTCACTCTTCTTGAACAGGCATGCATTATCTAGCGCTAAAGCCACCATCGGACAATAGCAATGTGACTTCATCCCAGGTAAATCAATAATTGATCATGTTTTACTATGCGATGGAAAAATGCCTGGCACTCAATATCCAGCATCTGCAGGGAAAACACCTAGAGTTGATCAAAGCTATACTGCCGTCCTTAGCATAAACGCCATATCTTCGTTCTAGTAACTTCGCAAATATTCAATGATTAGTGTTTTTTTTTTGCAGTATGCAGATACATGGAAAGGGCATTTTTCACTATTGATTTTAACATACTTCCACAAAAGATAGGTTTTTCATATTTTGTAGAATGATGTAATAGAGTAAGAAGTTTTCAAAACCGGTGTTGACTCAAAATTGAAAAAAATCGGATAGGGCGTTTATGATAAGCACGGTAGTATGGGGTAGTGGAACATAATTTCGAAGAATTGAAACCTATCAACTATTTTGGGTCAATTATAGCAGCCGATAACAATATAGAGTTGCTCAAATCCAACAAACCCTACCACAGTTTGTCACGGCTGTTCAAATACCGAAATCTCGTCCGCACCTCAAAGCCTCTGGTGTACAAGGCCATGGTCCTGTCAGTACTCACGTATGGATGCGAGACTTGGATGCTCTGCAAAAGGCACTCTGACCTCTTAGCCGCGTTCGAGAGGAAAGTTTTGAGGAGAATCGTTGGCACCATATGTGAAGAAGGGCGATTCCAGAGACGTTACAACCATGAATTGTACGTTATCTACCTAGAAGCATATATAATTACAAAAGTAAAGCTCTGTAATAGCTTGTACAAGCGAAAATAATCCTGCTTTCGCAACGATAGCGGAGGAGATCTTGTTTGCGCTGAAGACCTTGTTTGAGTTGGTCATATAGAAAGAGCTGGAAAGAGCATATATAGAAAGAGCTGATCATATAGAAAAATGGAGGTTAACGAGTATTTTTGAATCTTATTCGGCTTCGATTATTGTTTCTTGGTGTGTATGGTACCATATTGCCCTCAAGCCAGAGCTCCATAAACCATAACGGGTGAAAAATAGCTAAGACCGCCTATTTATTGTGGGTACAAAGATTTGAAACAGAGAGTCACATCCTCACTTTCACTTAACTGAACCGAAGTTCAGGAGAAAGTCTGAAAGAAAAAGAAAAATGCGGAGAAAATGCATCCGAGTGAGAGGGAGACCTAACAGGAGACAGATAACATCAGACTTCAGAAGGAGTAGGGAGCCTACATCGCTCTGTAACTCTGGACTAAAAACAAAGCAGCCGGAAGTTCCTCACTAAAAGAGCAACATGCTAGCCAGCACAACTCCGCTGGTTTTCTGATGAAGGACTGGTGTAAATGCCCGCCTCTATCCTGTCTGGCGAGAGCTGCGATCCTATACAGGAATACCTCTATTCGAAGGGGCGAGTTACTACCAAAAAACTTGAGATCCCATCCTCCCATGGTACCAGTCACCTGATCGTGATGGAATGTCACTTGTTCCCTCAAAATTGTACAAGGTCGGGAATGCTTCTATGCCGGCACCAGTGTAGGACGTTGAATGAGGAAGTTTATTAATTAATCTTTATCTGGTTCCAACCCCTATTCAAAACATCTTAGTTCCTACTGTATAAGATAACACCAACTGGGTTTCCGTTTGAAGATCGGACCCTGGTGACATATAAGACAAACGATCTATTGGCTACTTGGTGTTTCCTATAATCAATGTTATCGCTCGATTCTTCCTGCCCTAGTATTTTCGGGCCTTACCTCCCTTAGACTCATTCCAGCCCTATTCAGTTCACCCTTAGTTGATTTTTTAGCAAAATTTAACTACGAAAGTTTATATTATATATTTTGCTTAAAGAAAAATGTATCAACTTATAGTCATGCTCAGGCAGTGCTATGTGAGTCTGTGCTATTTTGTGGTGATTCAGGTCTTCATCAGAGTGTACTGGCGTTGGCCAAAAAGAGAATCAACAAAAATAAAAATTGAAAGGAAACATGCTAAATAAGCTACTATTTATAATTTAAATGAGAAGAAGAACTCAAAAAATACCCCCTAAGACTGACCAAACTGAATGGACGTGATGGCGGCATCACATCAACCTTACGCAATCCAATAAAAGTTTGCTGAATCCACAAGATATCTAGTCATATGATGGTGCAGCTTCTACATAAAGAAAGATAGAGTACCTTCGGTATTACCAAACTTACTTATTCCACGGCCAATCTCCAGTTGTCACCCCGAGCGAAGAAATTCGAAAGAAAGGTAAATACAACCGAAGCTCCACCATTGGCATATTAAAAGCCTAAAAGGAAAGGAGGGGACGGGATAGGTTATTGTGGCTAGGAGAGATAGAGCTATATACGAAACTACTGGTGAGAGACAACATTTTATATTGGACACCAAACATAAAAATCGCAAGGAAGGCGATTCAAGGGCGTATTAGTATAAATGGATAAGAGAAGTATAACTCGACGTTGTAGGAGCTATGGGCTAGTGATCATAAATTTATATTCCCACCTAGGCGGGTTCACCAAAAACAGGTTTACGATGAACCCCGTTTATTGCGATTTACAAGTTGGGGGTTGGCAGGGCATCTCAAATATACCCCTAGTCCGCATTAGCAGAGCACTCTTCTTTCCATTGTCAACAGATGTTCGCTACTCTGTTGGCCTGCGAGTGAATGCTTGAAGATGGAGTGAATTATTGCAGAAGGGGTGAATAATCTTCTTATTATTCATTTCAATAATTTCAATAATTTGTTTCCAATAATTTGCATTTGTCGCTAGCACTGGTGTTTCCTATAATGGTTTACTCTATTAATTTTGATCCCTTTCCTGTTGAAAATCTCTCCTCGAACTAAAAAAACGTACTAAATAAATTCTTTCAATTATTTTTATAGTCCTCTCAATTCGCAATACGCAAGAAGAAGAACCACCAGATCCGCAACTAATGCGTTTAGATAACATGTTAATAGCCGAAGGTGTTGCTGGTCCGGAAAAGGGTGGTGGCAGTGCTGCCGCTGCATCGGCTGCAGCAGCAGCTCAAGGTGACAGCTTTTTTGGTATATTCAAACAATTTCCAAAAAAATCTACTGAATTTCGAATTAGGTTCTTTGTCTATTGACGCTGCAGATAATGCGATTGAGCATTCTGACTATCGAGCGAAATTGGCACAAATCCGTCAGATTTATCATCAGGAGTTGGAGAAGTACGAGCAGGCATGCAATGAGTTCACGACGCATGTGATGAATTTGTTGCGGGAACAAAGTCGAACAAGGTAAGGAAACTAGTGTGTGGAATGCGGTGTGATAGACTAAGATATCAAAACTGACGATTTTCCACAGGCCAATCACCCCCAAAGAAATCGAACGAATGGTCCAGATCATTCACAAAAAGTTCAGCTCAATCCAGATGCAATTGAAACAGTCGACTTGTGAAGCGGTCATGATCTTACGTTCACGGTTCCTAGACGCTCGTCGGAAACGACGCAATTTCAGCAAACAAGCTTCCGAAATTCTAAACGAGTATTTCTACAGTCACCTGAGTAATCCGTATCCATCGGAAGAAGCGAAAGAGGAATTGGCTCGAAAGTGTGGAATAACGGTTGGTGTCGAATGAAATTAGACTTTTTACGAAATTGCATCGTTATTGTAACAATTCTTAATGGTCCACTCTCAGGTCTCGCAAGTGTCAAATTGGTTTGGAAACAAACGTATTCGCTACAAGAAGAACATTGGCAAGGCTCAGGAGGAGGCGAATTTGTATGCCGCTAAGAAAGCAGCCGGCGCATCACCGTATTCGATGGCTGGACCACCGAGTGGCACAACTACACCAATGATGTCGCCGGCACCGCCACAGGATTCGATGGGCTATTCTCTCGGTTCCGGTGGCTACGATCAACAGCAACCTTACGATGGCAGCATGGGCTATGATCCGACCATGCATCAGGATCTGAGCCCTTGAGGACGGTATTTCGATAAATTCTAAATTTACCGACATCCAATACGTAGATGAAAAATGAAATTGGAATAGAAAACCGATAGATGTGCATGCTATTATAAATACAAAAAAAAACACACACACAAGATTAGGCTTAAATGTTTCTTTAGGTTTAATTTATTAAAAGCAAAAACAAAAAAGAATGGCAATCAGTTAAGGCTGTTCTTTACCTTATAGTAGATTTATTATTTTTTTTCGGTCGTATTGCATTATAAGTGTTTAGAAGAAAAAAGAGTTTATAACGGTTTCGTTGATTAGATTTAAGTATATGATTTACTTTCAATTTTCCGAAATTGTAGTTTCTTCTCTTTTTTGAGTATTATTAGTTAGATTCGTTCATATAGTTTTTCTATTATGTTTCACCATTTCCATTTCCATGTCTCTTCATCTAAATCAAACAAAAGCTATACGTAATATTTGATAAGAGTAATTTTAAGTGAAATCTTGTTTAAAGAATAATAAAAACATTTTTACATAAACACAATAAAGAAAATTTAATAAAATCATACCAATCGTGTGAAAATCATGTATACCAATATCTTTTCTGAAAGTATCTTATAAGGCAAAATTTATATATATATCTCTATGTAGGTAAATGTTTTTTTCTTTGATGTTTGAATTGTAGCTTTTTTAAAATTCGCAGTAATGGGTTCGGAATCAGATTAGTTTATTGTAAAGGTAATTTGTTAAAATATGCCGGTCTTAAATAAATGCATCTTCCAAATTTCTAAAGATTGAATTTGAGAACATTGAATATCAAAAAATATATAAAGATCTGCCATTATTGTGAAATGTTGTCTTTTACGTTCTATATAAAAGCTTGTCATGTATACGGGTCGTAAATCGACATAACTTAAGCTGTTAATGGAAGATTAAATCCGCTTGAATAAAATATCCGTAAGAAAACTACATAGAGATTGAACATGTTTTTGGCAACTTTCTAAAAGTACTACATTTTTTCGTTTCGTTATACATATATAATGAATACAAAAAAGAAAACAATACGAAAGTATACTTGTCATGTATACGATATTATCATGAAGTTCCGAAATTTATTCTTATATATATTATAAAGCATACATTATATCTTGTAATGCAATGATTAGTATACATCAAATTTGTTTCTTTCTGCTACTATATGGAAATTTAAAAAGGAAAACAAACAACAAAAGAGTTACTAGTAAACGTAAATTTGATAAGATCGCAATAAATGAATAAAATTAATGAATAATGGAAACTATAATTTAGTAAGATACGTAAATAAATGAACAAAATATATTTAAAAAATGAAGATGATCTAAGAAGTAATAATGATATGTGTACTTAAATTGAACGAAATAAAAATTGATCCTATTGTACATGTGTGTGTTTTTCGTGAAGTTCAGAGAAAGAGTGACAAGGTGTTTCGCCATCATGAAAGTTCAAGTTGAACACTATGGGCCCTCTCCTGACAGTCACCTCACGTGAGAATTTTCGTCACGTGACCGGGCAACTGGTATTCTGAGAGTCATGTGAAGTGACTCTGGTTGAGATAACTACGAATTTGTGTTTGAATGGCAGGACTTGAAATTGCCGGTTACGTTTGAATTTTTCAATTGAAAGTCGAAAGCAACTGGGGAATTGCCATAGCTTTAAATGATAAACTTTTGTGAGAAAGTGCTGTAATAAGTAGGAATCCATTCAAAAGTAAAAGTAGAAGAGGTTAGATTAACAAGTTCATAGCGTTCGGTGAGGGTAGGTAGCACAACAACAATTTTGCTCCAAATGTTATTTTCAACGCTACCTATCCTAACCGGATCTCGGTAGAGGCGCAAAAAACGCAGCTTTTTATATTAGCTGCGTGAAATAGAAATTAGCTGCGGAAATGAAATAGAACAGTCGTTGGCTAAACTCGACTATGTGCTCTCCATAGCAGGTATACCATTTTACCGATAGATGTTATGTAGTTGTTCAGCCTCTATTCCTGCCGTTGGTGTGGAATTCGTTGCTCCTGTAATCAGCATGTAGGTCATCCTTTGAAGCTTGTTGAGCCTATTAACAGCAATTATTCTGTGGTTTTCTTCCGCCACTTTGCAGCTCCATATAGGAGGATAGGTCTCAGCATTTGCTGGTATGCGCATAGTGTCTGCCTTGAAGATAGTCTCCGATTGTTTTGTTGTCCAGTGTGCCTTAGTTGCCTTCAGTGTCGTGGTGTTTAGATGATTTTCCCGGTCGGATCCCCAGATATTTTACCACTTGCTGCAGACATACGACTATGTCCCTAATTTTTAGGGCTTCTATTTAGATTTCTTTCTGGATAATCGTACTATACTAGTTTTCAGTAGTTTTAATGAGGATTAAACCTTTTTATACGTGATGATTTGTTTCATCAGAGGCGAGCAAGGTGTCCGATCAGAGCCTTTCTCTTCTTCCTCAGCCTCACCGCTTCTCCTAATTTGGCACTCTGGTAAATGTGCACTTCCTATGTGTCTCTAAAGGTGGTCGCCATGCCTCCATGTGGAGTTCTAAGTAGTCTTATATGTCCTTGGTGGCCTTTGGATAGAGCTCTCCGTATCCTGGCAGACTCTGGGCTGCTTTTGCAATTTTTGCAGAAAGCACTCCAAATCTTTCTTCTGCATTGTTGGAAAAATATATCACAAAACACTTGGAAACATTAAGAGCAAGGGAGTTTGCAGCGCACCAGTCATTCAAAACTAGAAGACCCGATTGTAAATAACTACAATAATTTTGTGAAGCGGCAGAATGAAAAATTTTACGGTAATCAGCGTATAAAAGAGAATCGGATTTGAATTCATAACATTGATAACCAAACCGGATAACCAAACCAATAGATAACCAAACTGGAA
This sequence comes from Nemotelus nigrinus, assembly GCA_947369275.1. Lineage (NCBI taxonomy): Eukaryota > Metazoa > Arthropoda > Insecta > Diptera > Stratiomyidae > Nemotelus > Nemotelus nigrinus. Next base: position 149,770,276 of record OX376373.1, read on the forward strand.
AAGATGGATTCAACTATTGAGCCTTGAGGAACACCGTAAGGATAAGAAGGATAGAAAGGTAAGGAAGGACAGCCATTAAAAACAATACGACAGGTGCGTTCATGGTTGTTGGAAGAAAAAGAGGATACGAGGATAATTACATACCTTTTTAAAGAACACTGACTTAAAGAACACTGATCTCAGATCACTTCAGGCTGTAGATCGTTATCCAAAGAACAGGCGACGAAGTTGGTGAATTCGACTATTTAGTTGTCTTAGAATGTCGCTTAATGAATCCATGATGCTCTTGAGAAAATAAGTGACTAAAAGCACTATGAATTCTTTCATGAACGATTCGCTCAAGCAACTTAGGGAAAAAAGAGAAGAGGGATATTGAGCGGTAGTTGGCAGTATTACCAATGTCCCTCGGCTTTAAAATCAGAAAAATAATTTGGCAGCTTTCCAGCTGGAAGGGAAACACCTAAGGACAAACTTATGCTAAATAAAATAGACAGAAGAACACATAAGGAAGGTACAATACCCTTAACAAACACATATGGAATACGATTAGGGCCACTGTGTGCAGAGAGGTCAAAAAAAGATATAAATATTTCTACCTCAAGAAGATTAGTCATCATAATATCCACCTAAGAAGGCAGAGACGAAGCAGGGTTCCCGAAAGAAATATTAGGAGGGGAAAGCAAGAAGCAAAACAGTTAGAAAATATATTGAGGAAAAGAATATGTAGTTTCCTCCAGAAAGTGCCAGGAAATTTGATATTTGTTTTAAGGGAACGAGCATACGACGAGAAAGGCTTTGAGCTATTTGAAGAAAGATACCCTTCAATATGGGTGAAGTACCAATATTTCGCTTCTTCATGTGTTCTTTTAACAGCTACTCGCAAATGCCGTTAACGTTGAAAAGCTTCATCAAACTATGAAGTTAATTTCAGGGCTTTTACTTCTCGCGCAGCGATTTGGTGGCTGCCACAGAAAACCAAGATAGGTACCACGACGAGGACGACAGAAGGAGTAAACCTAGATACAAGAGAATTAAGGAGAGAGGAGAAGGAACATCAATTTTAAGCCCTCGAAAAATAAAAAACTACTCGCAGTCAAATAGCGAGTAGTTCAGCAGTAATTTGCTAATAATCAGCTTTGAAAAAGTTATAAAGTCGGCACGGCTCTGGTCTTTGTGCGTGGGTTATCCAATGAACAAAAATTGATGGAAAGAGGAGGATGATGATCAGGATTAACATAAAGAAAAGTTGATGACAAAAGGGATTGATAAGAACAAGGAAAGTTAGGAAAAATAAGTTTCAACAAACTATTTCTGTCATTGAGAACGCAATTAAACTGCGATAATATGAATGAACTTGAGTGATTAATTCTCCGGGAGCTCAAATAAAGCTCAAAAAAAAGTCGTCAATCGTTGCGCAAGCTGTAAGAAAGTTAACGAACCTCACTACACGTAAGTAATTTAGCTATGAAAATTTCACAAATCGAATGCAACTATCATTTTTCCAATAGAATTTAACAACATACTGGATTTCAAGGGCTATGTAATACCGTCATGTTGCAATAAACAAGATATTCTTGGATATTCTCGTACTAATCAATTTTTTGAAGTACAAATGAAATATTGAAATAATTTGACATAGAAAGACCCACCTACATCATGAATATTGGCTGATGGCATGAAAGAAAGGAGACACCCAAAAAATGTTCCTAACAAAAAATCAACTAAACCAACTTAGTGATCAGTCACAATATCTAATGACATTTCTCAAATTGAGAATTGGCTCGCTTGTGTGTGTCCGAAATCAGTTATTTATTTCTCTTAATTCTAATTTATTACCATATATTTATTTTGCTTCCATGAAGTACCTGGTTCGCCTGCTTGAAAATGGAAGCTGCACTTGGTCATAACTTACGAGAGCCTCATGTTGAATCTACTAAAATCATGGCGTATATCGAGAAACACAAACTGTTCGAGATTTTTCGGGTAATAATGTTACTATGATTTCGAAATGCATTGATAACTATTCGTTTGTCTCATCCTATAACTAGCGGGTCGCAACAGAGGCAACATTTAAGCGACCTGCGGACATCAAAAGATTTGTGCGAGACAATATCAAAGGAATTGCTGCTCAGGTATATCCGCAAAGACTATGCTTGTTAACGCCATCATTTTTCGGTTGTATTTTCGTATTTCTTTGAAAATAAAAGTAATAATATTTTTTTGTAGATAACGAACAATTGGCACATGAGTTTTGGAAGTCATATAATATTCCTGCAATTGTGTACACAAAACAAGTAAGCTAAAATTAAACAACTGTTGACTGTTACGATAATATTTTTCTAATTATATTTGTAGCGAAAAGGCTGTGATGGTGATTTGATTCTGGAGAAATTTCGAAAATTTCTGAAGGTATACAAGCTGGAAAAGAAAAATTTGATTTTCTTCAGTAAGTAAATACATTTACCGAAAAATTCTGCTTGCTCTATGAATATGTTAGTAGGGGCGTACACTATGAATATATTAGTATAACAATTTTCAAAGCAAAATTTTAATTTTCCGATGTTTATTCAGTAGAAGAAAAATTATTAAACTTATTTTAAAACAAAATTTGAAATGAAAAAAAGGTCTGCGCACTCGTTAAAAAAACATAAAAATTTATAAAATAATTCTTTATTAATATTTTGTAGAATATCTTCACTTATGTATAGCATCTTTTAGACAATTTGTTATAGATTTCAAAAAAAAAAATTGCAAAGTTATCTGGGCTGAATTTGTTCTTTTCTTCCACTAACTTTTCTTTTAGCGTACTTTTAAAAGCTATGCTGTGCTGTCTAAGTACTCGTTTCAGTTTTTCCCAAAGTAGTTGTACAGGATTTAAGCCACGTGACAGGGGAGGTACATGTAATTGGTGGGGTACATTATGCACGAGCCATAGTTTTACAATTTGTGCATAGTACTTGGGGTCATTATCCTGTTGGAAAGTATAATCTTTTATGTGTTTCTAGATAAGCATGCTTATCTATAGTTGACTCGATAAATTCCAAAGTCCCTACTCCAGTCGCCTCGACACTTCGCCAAACCATAACTTTACCTCCACTTTGTTTTACTGTAAGAAGTGAATTCTCTTTATCCTATTCTGCAACTGACTACCGCGCCCATTTACATTTAACAAAATACTATTTTCGCTCTGTGGATAGACAGAATCTGGTCACAGAAACTTTCTGGTGCATCAATTTGTTCCTTAGCAAAACAGATACGCTTTTTGCGGCTGATTTTAGAAACTAACGATTTGTTTTTATTGCGGTGCGACCATGACACCCGGCTTTCTGGAGAACATAGCCAGCTTCATCGCTTATTTCCTTCTTGTACTTTTCCTATTTTTGGGGCAATTATTCTCGGGTTAGATTTCACTTTGCTAATATAACACGATTATTTGGTTCTATCAATAATTTCGGATGTTCAGATCAATATTTCGATGTTATTAAAGTAAAATGTTTGACGACGACGAGGAATTGAGTTCGTTTGGAGATACTGAAGTGATTCATCCTTGCTTTATTTTCTCTGTGAGCGATATTGCGCTCAGCTATGAATCTTGACTACATTGGGTACTTAGATTTAGTTAGTTTGCAACTGGTTTGCACTAGCTGGCAAATTTTCTGAGCTGTGGGTATGTCTCTCATGCCTTGATGCGTTTGTTTTGCATGTGTGCCTTCCAAGTTAGTCGATCGTCAAAAGTTAGTTAGTTCTAAGTACATGGCCGTACGTTGCTATTCAATATTTTGTTCGTTCTCTGGCAGTTTTCGTGGTTGCTGTCTCCTTTTCTGGGTTTTGTCCGAGTTGATCTTAATCTTTCATTTGTGAATGTATTCAAGAAGCGTATTTGTGGTGAATTCCAGATATGAAGTAACGGCTTCTGCTTGTCGGGACGTGTGGAAGATGTACGTATCATCGGCGGTAATAGTTAAGCTACGGGTATTTTAGGGATGTGTGCAATGTGTATACTATACGATAGGTGAGATAATGGAGATCCTTGAATTCTAGCTGCGATTTGTCCTTCGGATGTGAAGTGTTTGTCGATTCCGACACATAATTTTTTGCCCTTGAAAAAATTTCCAATAGCCTGGATAAGAGAAGGCGCATTCGAAACTCATGCAGTTTGAAAATTAGTCTTGCATGTCACTTTATCCAAGGCCTTCGCTACATCAAACATAACTAACCCGGACGATTTTGTATGTTTAAGCCCTGTTTAGATGTGTTGGACGACCACCCTTGCTAGCTGGAGTGGTGGAGTGAAGTCGCTTGAAGCCAAACTGCTCTTCTGGGAGAATGTTGTTCTCGGAGACTTTTTCACTCAAGCAAGAAAAGATAACGGGTTCGGCCAATTTGCTATTGATGATAGGAGGCTGATTTGTCTCCAGTTCTAGGAAAATGTTAAGTTATCACCAGGTTTCGGTAGGATGATAATGATGGCTGCTTTCCAAGCATCTGGATTCTTCCTCAGACGGAATATGGCGTTGAATATGTCCGTTATGGTTTCTAATATGTTATCTGGTATTGCTGTCAAGCAAATGTTGGTAGTGCTGCAATCCCTGATGATTTTCGTCGTTTTAGTTCGTTCACTAAGATCTTCACTAACTCAAAGTCAGCAGACTTTAACGGTTCTACCTCCCGAAATTCAACACTGAGATGGATTGCGGCCTCTATTTCATATTTCCAGAATCCGTGTACCTTTGAAATCATGAATATAATTTATACGAAATCAGTTTTGTGGGAAATATTGAAGTGTAAACACGGCAGTAAAACTGTGAAAGTAAGATTGTGCTCTTTTCTACGAGCACATATTAGGGATGAATACAACAACGGCTGCCCGCACGATATGCTGCGCATTTGGTGACGATGTTTTGCCGCCGATCGCAAGTCTAACTTGTGATATGCCGGTCCCAAGCCCGGAAAAAGGAGGAGGGTTTGAGGCAACGAGGTAACTCTATCCTCAGTAAAACTTGCATAGTTGCAGCCTGATGGCTGAATTACATCTAAGCGTCTCAGGTCATTAGGGAGGTTTAGCCACGTTGTCAGACCTGCAACATAGTTGTGTGAACTCTGGCACGAGGCAAGTCTCCTGAAGCAACTATCGCCGAGGCCCCCCCATGGAAATGGTTGAGCGATGTGCCGACAACTCATCCTTGTAAAAACTTCCTCTGTCAAGAAACCTGGAACAAAAGCCTCGGATTGGACGGATCAACGACGACGACCACGCAAACGCACAACGGATTATTCTCTCGGAACCTGGAATGTACGCTCCCTGAACAAACCGGGGGCCGAAAAGGCCCTCCTTCATCAGGTCGAACAGTACAAACTGAGCATTACTGCAGTCCAGGAAACAAATTGGTTAGGCTGCGAGATCAATGACAAGAAATCGCATACCATTTTTACAAGCGGTAAACCATCGGGCCGCAAGGAGTTTGGAGTAGCATTCATAGTGAACAAGCAGCTTAAGTCGCGCGTTACCGACTTCAAACCCGTAAACGAAAGGCTGTGTGCGATTCGCATCAAGGCGCGATTTTTCAACCTCTGGCTCATCAATGTGCACGCTCCCACCGAAGTACAAGAAGACTCTGTAAAAGACGAGTTCTATGCCTGCCTTGAAACTCTCTTCGACTCACTTCCATCGAATGATGTCAAAATGCTACTGGGAGATTTCAATGCAAAAGTCGGGAATGAAAGTTGGCATCGGGGGACCACTGGAGGACACAGCCTCCACGAAGAATGCAATGATAACGGCCATCGTCTAATTGACTTCGCTTGCAGCAGGAACCTTGTTGTAAGCTCAACTTGCTTTCCACATCGTCGCATTCACAAGCAGACCTGGAATTCTCCAGACGCACATACCGTCAACCAAATCGACCACGTCCTTATTAGCAAGAGATGGGCGTCAAGTGTTATGGATGTTCGGTCGTACCGCGGAGCTAACTGTGACTCCGATCATTTCCTGGTGAAAACAACATACCGGTGCAGAATTTCCTCAGCGCACCAATCGAGATTCAGCCCTCCCAAAATCTTCGCGGTTGAGAATTTGCTGAACGATTATACGGCTCAGGTATATACGACCGCGCTTGAGGAAAGAATTTCACCAATGCTGCGCGACTCCAGCAACGTAGGTGTCCACGAGTTCTGGGAAGAGCTCAAAAATGCAATCAAGAATGTGGCAGAAAACGTTGTGGGATACAAAGCCCGACGTGCCCGAAACGAATGGTTTGACGAAGAATGCAGAAACTCACTTGACGCAAAGAACGAGGCCTACAGACAATGGGTCCAACGTGCAACCAGAGCCAAAAAGGAAAAATATGACGAGCTACGGCGAATATCCAATAGAATAATTAGGCGTAAGAAAAGAAAATACTTTGACGAGCAGTTGCTGAACATTAATGTAAACCTAGTTAGTAAGAACAACAGACAAGCGTACAGATTAGTAAATACGATCAAAAATGGCTACCAACCCAAGACTAGCCTCTGTAAGGACAAAGATGGCAATATTATCAGCGACACCGAAAGTATTAACAAACGATGGGCGTCCTACTTCGAAGAGCTTCTGAATCCGCCATCAAACATCCTGGCAGCAGAAGCTGAGCTCCATGATGATACCGTTGGTCAAACCCCATCCACACAATCCCCTACAGTAGAAGAAGTTGATCTCGCCTTGCGCTCACTGAAAAGGAACAAAGCGCCGGGCGCTGACGAGATACCAGCTGAGCTACTCAAGTCTGGTGGGGCGGGTTTATTAAGTGCGCTACATCAACTACTGCTGCGAATATGGGAGACTGAGGTGATCCCAGACGATTGGCGCAGAAGCATCATCTGTCCCATACATAAAAAGGGAGACAAACTGCGGTGTGAGAATTACAGAGGCATCTCCTTAGTCTGTACGGCCTACAAAATCCTGTCAAAAATCCTGGAGTATAGGATTAAACCGTTCGCGGAAGAAATCATTGGCGAGTATCAAGGCGGTTTCAGATCTGGTCGCTCCACAATCGACCAGCTTTTCACGGTCAAGCTAATTTTGCAAAAGTGCTGGGAATACGACGTCGATGTATACCAAATCTTTGTCGACTTTAAACAAGCATATGACAGCATCAATCGAGGCGCTCTATATAGTATCATGCTGCAATTTGGTATACCGGCCAAATTAGTGAGACTTGTAAAGATGACCATGACCAACTCCGTCTCGCAAGTCCGGATCCAGAACAGATTGACGGATCCTTTCGAAACTCTGGGTGGCCTGAAACAGGGTGATGGAATAGCGCCCACGCTCTTCAACCTGGCACTTGAGTTCGCTATTCGGGCAATGAATCTGAACACCAGCGGCACGTTACTTTTTAAGTCGACACAATTGGCAGCGTACGCGGATGACATTAACATCATGACTCGAAAACTGACCGATGCAGAAGAACTTCTGCTTAGACTTGATACCGCAGCAAAGGAAGTTGGACTACGAATCAACGAGGACAAAACGAAAGTGATGATGCAATCTAGGACAAGGACGCCAGCGCACACGACCATCAACGTAGGGGACCTTTGCATCAAATTCGTGGACAACTTCATTTACCTTGGTAGCAATCTATCGAGTGACGCCAACGAAACTGACGAAATCAAGCGACGGATACAACTAGCAAATAAGACATTCTTCTCGGTCCTCCCCATTATGAAATCGAAATATGTGCACAGGAAAACTAAGCTCCGCGTTTACAAAACTATCATACGACCTGTGCTGTGCTATGGTTGCGAAACATGGACCTTGACACAAGCCTCCGAAAATAGGATCGACACCTTCGAACGGAAAGTTCTACGGCGGATTTTCGGGGCTGTTCGCGACCGAGATGGATGGCGCATCCGGTACAACAATGAGTTGTACGAACTGTACGATGAGCTGGAAGTCTCCAAGATCGTCAAATTGCAACGACTACAGTGGGCTGGGCACGTGCAACGCATGAACGACGATCGCATGCCAAAACGTGTCATGAACGCAAGACGTGTCGACGGAGCGAGGCCTAGAGGAAGACCAAGAGCTCGTTGGGAGAGCTCAGTGTATGCGGACGCCGGGCAACTACTGGGGCTCCAAGACTGGAGGACGCGGTCACGTGACCGAGACCATTGGAGGAATACTATCCAGGCGGCCAAGGCCCGACGTCGGGCTGTTGTGCCACGATGATGAAAACTCATCAATGGTTTATCCGAGTTCACATTGGAGACGACAGCCTTGAAGTTGAAGACCATCCTGGAGCGGTACTGTGGACAAACCGACAATTTCAATGCAATGCAAAATACGTGATTAATAATGACAAGGGCCTTCTTGAGATCGAAAAATATAGCCGCTAAGTAGTCACCTTTTCCAATGAATTGTTAATAAATCTAACCGCATATAATGTGGCCGCTATTGTATTACTATGTTCTTGGAATCCATACTGAATAGATGCTAAAATTGAAGTTTCATTGTATTATGGAAGTATTTATGTTTCTTTCCAATATCATGCTCGTTACATTAGTGAAGGCTATCTCCCGATAATTTGAGGGATTCCAAGGATTAGAAGAAGGGAGTAAAAGAGTCGCAAAATATTTTTTCTTTTCTATTATTCTTTCTTTATTTTCAAGAATACTAGTATAATTCTTATGATAGCTGCATTTTAAGACATAAAATAATCTCTCAACTATTTTACTTTTTAAGATTTTCCCGATTGTCGAGTGGAATGTGGTCAATTTCACGCGGCTCGTATGGATCCAACATCAGTAGTTGAAGTGGTACCATCATTTCAGGTACCTTTCAAGACACGTAAAATGCACGAGGACGAAGCTGCACGTTACTTATGGAAATTCGAGCAAGTCGAGAGCTTTTATCGAGAAGTTTTCCATCGAATTCATTTTGGGCCAGTTAGTGGTGTGCATAAAGATGTTGGTAATCGTTGTAAACGAACATTTCGAGATATATGTAACGAACTGATTGAAATGATGCGACACAGAGAAGTTCGTGCCGAAGAAAATGCTTGGGGCTCATTTTTACCTCGTATATTGATATTGGGTCGTAAAGGTTCGGGACGGAAAACACAAGCTAGAGCAATAGCTAAACATTATAATTTGGTATACAGTAAGTCAGTTGGCAATTATTGTCGTTACTCTGCATTTGAAATATTTTTAATCGTTCAGTGTTTTTCCATCTCCCTCCTTCCATTCTCTCAATCAGCGTGGACCATTATGGACCTGCTTAGTATATTTTATATGCTTCTCGCTTTCGCTTGGACAATTACTTTTTTCGGGATCTATGCTTCATGTCAGGTTTTCGCTGGATGGTGCTAGAGCTTGAGCTTGTGGCAGGATACTAATCAGTTCTTCAATATTTTTATTTGTGTTGCTATTTAGATCAAGCTTCACATAATTGTTATTAATTGGGACTTTGTTTAAAAAACTGATGGAGGTAATTTTTCTCTGAGACAAGTCACAATGTAGGTATATAGCATCTTATGATCTAAATACGGTCATTCATCATCGTCATAAACAATTCGTACCACCAAACGTGATTTTTTTTAAACAATATAATCGATTATGATCCCTGGTTGAGCTATACGTACTCGTTTCCGCAAACTCATGTGAACTGTGTTTCATGCTTTATCCTAAATATATGATATGATTTTCTTTTCCAGTTGATTTCAAGAATTTATTGTTAGAGTACGCTAAGTCCACCTGCCCGATCGGTGATGCTCTTCGCAATGGTATTCGCACACATGAATATTCAGACTGTTTAATTGCTGCAATATTTTATAAGCGAATACTACAAAAGGATTGTCTCTTAAGTGGATGGATTGTAATCGATTATCCACATACTGTGCAAGATTTCAAGAACATGGAGAAATTCATCGTACAAGCGAACAAGTAATTTATCCTTTTATCCGATCTCTTAAATCTTTTCCTAAATCGGAAGCTAAGATTTCGATGTATACTAAATGCAAATGTTCTATAATTTTGTTCGATTAATAGCAGCATTGAAATTCTCCTGCATGGTGTCATTGTTTGTTTGATTTTGTTTCAGAATAATATTCCTTCATTGTCGTGAAAACGTTGCCTATCGTCGCTTAGAAAAAATGCTTAGTAAACTTTTTAATAAGCTATCATGTCAAGCGTGCAGCCCAGAACTGTGCAAGGAAAATATCCAAGCAGTCGACGACATGAAAGCTGCTATACAGGATGAGGTAATTTAATCACGCTCCTTTTTATGAATTAATTATTTTTTTTTTATGCAAAACTTAGCTTGACAATTTCAATTTGAATAAAAAATCAATACTAAAGTATCTGTCGACTCGCAAGGAAACAATTCATATTGATGGTAATCATAGTATAGCTACAGTTAAGACTAATATATGGAGTAGATTGAATCAAGAACAATGTGGTGTAGGATTATTGAAAAATAATATAACGTGTAATTGTGCCATAAATAGTAAAAGAAATAAAGCTATGTGAAACGTTAATAAGGAATTTTTCAAATAAAATTATTAACTTCTTATTACTATTTCTTCGCAGGTCAAAAGGGAATAAAATAAAGACACAGTAATCATTGAGGATCAATTCGCACCTGTTTTTAATAGAAGATGATTAAATGTGCGTTAAATATTTTTATGTTGATCCTGCATCTGTGTTAGACTAACTTGTTAGAGTAGAGCCCCTTATACGGGCAACATTAGCTGGGTTTTTTTTTATCCAGAGTGATGTAGGTACCCGGTATGCATAAAAAAACGATCCGGACTAGCATAAAAGTCTATTCCATTCCTACTCGGTTGGCAACAGTGTGTTTATTAAACATTTGCCAATTCAAAATTCATATTTCGAAATAACAAATGTATGGCTAGAAAATTATAAACAGATTAATTTCTTTTTAAAACGTGGTCGAAGAATATTTTGATTCATAAAATGGGTAGTCTGTTAATAGCATTGATTTTTCAATGATATTTATGCGATTTAATTTTTTTCTGGTTGCTAGGATGACAAGAGAACTTTGGGGGAATTTATCACTGCAGCCAAATGTTTCAGTCGATATGAACTATCGATATTCGGACCACAAAGTGCACTAGTACGAAAGACTAATCTGACAAGCATTCGTACTCTGGATGCTGTTGTTGTTTCGCGTGCATTGACGTCATTCTGCACTACTCTGGATGCAAAAATACACCTAATATTGGAGAAAATTAAATCGATTTAATTATTATAATCTAAATGTGTGTTTTCACGTGTAAGGCGAATATGGGGCAATATATGTATGTTACATATATTGTAATTAACATACACAATCAGTTGTGCAAATCGGCTGTTAATACAAAATTTAAAAGTTTTTTGCAACGTCAGAGATAAAAGGTACAAGTGAAAAGGCAGAAAGCGAATGAATATGAATTCGGTGGATAAAGAACAAGAGAGAAACTGCATATTGGCATCTATCATCATCATCATCATCATCATCATCGACGCTACAACTGGAGTCCAGTCCTAGCCTCCGTCAAAAGTTTTTTCAGTCCCGATCGCTAGCCGATGTCATCCAATTGGACACTTCTAAACTCCGAGCGTCCTGGTCCTCTCAAACGCGGCTAAGAGGTTAGAGTGCCTTTTGCTGAGCTCGGATGCATACTTTTTTACTGGTAGGACCATGGTCTTGTGCAGCAGAAACCTTGATAGACTGTAGTAGGCTTTGTTGGATTTGAGCAGCCACCCACGTATTTCTTCCTCCATGTTGTTATCGGCTCCTACGATTGATCTAAGGTAGTTGAAAGATGGCACTACTTCAAATTCATGCTCAACTACCCTGGAGGTTTGACCAACTCTAGGCGTTCTTCATACAGACGCTGCCACCATGTAATTAGTCTTTCCTCATTTATGTGCAGCCCCAGGTTTTGTGCTGCTCGCTCAATCTGGATGAGGGATTCTTGTACAGCTAGTTCCGATCTTCCAATTTTAATCTGCGTAAGTCTATATAATCTGCATAAGCCGGTATCTGGCGGGACTTAATGACGAGAGTCCCTCTCGTTGACGTGCCAGAGTTTCGGATTGCTTTCTCCAACGCCCCAGGTTGAATAGGAGAGAGGCCAGACCATCCCCTTGTCGGAGCCCATTGAACGATCTGGATAGTAATCCGGCTATTCTAAATTGGCTTGTTACATTGGTCATGGTCGACCTACACAATCATGTCACTTTTTTGGGATGCCGAATTCTCTCATGGATTTATACAGTTCTACCTGGCTATGCTATCATAGACGACCTTAAAGTCTATAAATAGATGGTACAGTGGAATGTTGAATTCCAGACATTTTTCCATCGCCTGGCTGAGAGTAAAGATCTGATCAATTGTTGATTTGCCTGGGATGAAGCCACATTGATATTGTCCGATGATGGCTTTAGCCTATCAACGTCATAGAAAATTATTTTAATTTAAATCTAATAATTGTATTGTTTTGTTATTTTAATGTAGTGTTTGAGGCACACACAGTGCCTTACGAACTTGCTGAACTATTTCATTGATGGTTGTCGCAGCAATGTAAGATGAAAACCTCAAATCTTTGAAGCTGCACCATGCACTAAGATAGTAGGTTCCATGTTGCTGGAAATCATAGAGTGACGATTAGTTTGTCAGATTAGTGGTTTCCTTGGCTGAATTAATGTTGTTTTGAGAATCTTCACTGACTTACTAAAGAAAATTTGGGGTAAACTCGACTTGATGCACCACAGCCGGGAAATTCTACCACCAGAGAGCGAATAGGTGGTAGCAGGAGTCGAAAATTGAAGAAAAACAAACAAACAAAAAACACCCCAAAAGCAAACACAACCACAAAAACAGAAACATTTCAGCGAGACATCTATCGGCAATATTCATGCAACGGTTGTGTGTTGCATCAAGTTGAGTTCTACCAAAATTTATCGATTGAAACATTCTTCCACACATTTCGGATTGAATGTCATCAAAACTTAAATAGCAAAATCAAAACCATCCACATCCGCCTCATTGACGTCACTGTCACAATCGCAGCTCCCCTCTAACTACCGCAACGACACCTATCCACTTATAGTCTGAGCTCTTATCATTCCCCCGAAATGACAGCGATCAGATCATCCACTTGAACGAGCCGAACGAGCAGAAGCAGCAGAACAAGCCTCTTCGACTTCGTTTCGTGGTGGGAGGAGGTAAACATAGCGTTTTTGTAGGAGAACCGCTTTGCCGGGACCAAGTCCACCAACTCGCCGACACCAAGGAGATCCTCTTTACCGCGCAATGAACCTAAGTCAGTTCTGGCCGATCGCTATGTTGATGCGTTTGTACTCGCTGTGCATTCTAGCAATCGATTTTTCCTACTTTATTCTCTACACCTGGATCGAGATATTTCTCGCAGTGCTGCATGTGTTTAAAGCTGCCCCGCAAAAGGATGTCCGGTCGGAAATTGTGATGGTGGTTGGTGCGGCGCGCGGAATCGGGCGTGAAATGTGCCTTGAAATGGCATCGCTAGGAGCAGAAGTGATTTGTGTCGATGTCAATTCCGTGGGTAACGAGTCAACTGTGAAGAAGATTCGGATGCAAAAGGGCAAAGCTCACGCTTACACGTGTGATGTGACGAAACGGGAAGCTGTGCTAAAAACCGTTCGAGCAATCGAAAAGGATGTTGGCCGAATCTCGATGCTGATTCATTGCTGTGGAGTACCCAGCCCGCGATCATACTCATCAGAAGCGTCGCCGATTCGTGATACTTTGGACATTAGCATTGTGTCGCATTTTTGGGTAAGTTATCATTATCAGTAAGTAGTCGTCAGGTCGTCTAAGATCAAAGCAAATTACATAAGAATGTTGATTGATGTTTGTGTTTGCAGCTTCTCGATGCTGTATTGCCGAAAATGAAATCTCATCGACATGGTCACATTGTCCTATTGACCTCGGTGGCTGGTATCAAAAATCAAATGGCTCTGAGTGTCTCGCAATTCGCCGTCCAAGGGTTGTTCAAGTCACTGACCGAAAATATACGTTTAAGTCGATTGCAGGATGAGGTTTTTGTGTCGCTGGTGCATCTGTATCCGTTCATAGTGAGCAAGGATTTAGCGCACGATATCGGGCTGAGAATACCGAATTTATTTGGAACTATGGATGCTCGGCAAGCAGCCAAAGAGATAGCCCAAGCGTTCTTGCGTAATGAGACTGAAATAAGCATTCCAAAACATGTACTGTATTTGGGACATATCATGAGATTGTTACCGAAACGAGCTACAGCAATGCTACGTGAGATATTGGATACGGGTTTGGATTTTGGTTGAGATGAGGTGAGATTAAGAAATCAGGTGTTATTTAGAATATATTTGATGTTATTAGGATGTATTTTAAGATTTAGATTAGGTTTTGATACAATTTGTTTATAATAAACCAAAAATCCGAGTGTATAAACATGTATCATGTTTCTCAATTATTATTCTTAATTCACATTTTTTTAAACTTTCAATATAAGCTTGTCGAAGATTTAGTGAAAAATCGATATTCGGAATCGCACGATTTTAAAGCAATGAGAAAATAGAACTAATAAAGAGCGACCTGTTAAAAGCCTAGGCAAACATCCTAAATTACTCATTTGTCATACAAAAATAAAAACGATTATTTATTTTGTATGACAAATGAGTATTTTAGGCTGCTGTATATCTAGGCGCGAACTCTCTACTGGTTTGAATCCAATTACTTTAAGAAATCAGCATCTATTCAAAAAATAAATTTATTTCAACTGTGCATAAATCCATTTCTATACGTTTTTCTTTATGAGCAATATAATTGGCCATTCACATGCATGCAGTAACCTTGAAAATTCTTCACTTTTCCGGTGTTCCGACAACAATTCTTGCTTAGCAATTCTCTAAGACCGGTTTGATTGTTAGCTCGTGAATCTAAAAAAAAAATCATTAAAAACTGTAGCTCCAACGATATCTGCAGTCGAAGCATACCTGTACATGCGGAGGCGTTCCAAGAGCATACATTATCGCGTCTGATACATCCTCCGGTTTTAACATTACCCAATCATCTTCAATCTTGGACCGAAATTCATCAGTGAAAATTTCAGTATCAGTAGCACCAGGGCTAATACTCTGTAATGCAAAATTCTCGCTTACATAAAATCACTAAATAGTCATGTTTGATACTCTGTAAAACTGGAAATACCAGATTAATCAATAAAGAACTCGGTCACGAATGTATGGTGACGCATAGCTTGGACACCAGCTGTGAGGACTGATTTAGTTACTGACCGTTATTTTGACTTTAGTTCCTGCATTCATTAGCTCCTGGCGAACAGTTTCAGTCATAGCTGTAATGGCATATTTCGTTGCAGGATATATATTAAACGAGGGTAAATTTGGCCCGAAGTTCGGAACACGATGTCCAGCAATACTGTTGATATTCACGATATGACCATCGAAATTGCGTTTCTTCATCGAAACAAAAGCTTCTCTTGTACAATACACTACACCCAAGATGTTCGTATTAACAACCGCTTGGATATCATTTGTATTATTTTCATCAATGATTCTCGTATGTTTCGTGCAGCCAGCATTATTCACTAGAATATCTGTACCACCGAGGTTTTCTTCAATACACTTGAAAGCTCGCTTAACATCTTCATCGTTGGATACGTCGCACTTAATGATATGAAAGCGTGATTGGATGTCCACTGGTAAGGCATTTTTAATTTCTTGCAAACGTTCTTCGCGACGAGCCATCCCAACTGTAATGACACCAGCTCGTAACAGATCTTTAACGAGAGCAGCCCCAATACCAGAGCTTGCACCGGTAACAACCGCAACACGATCGCGCCAACGTTCCATAACTTCTTCAACTGATTCGTTTCGATCGCGTGCCTAAAGCAAACTGAGATATTCGGCGAAGAGATGTATCTTAAGAATGTGTTATTGTTATTGGAAGTGGCAGCAGGTTTTAGATATTAGCAGTGTTTGGTGTTTAAGCTGGGAGTGCATAAAGAATATGTTTGTTTTTCTTGAACAACGAGTTTTTTTTTCGTAAATAAAAGATTGAGCCAGTTCCGCCTATTTATATCCAATGATATGCACTAACGAAAACTTTGATTTTTCTTTTAAAAAAAAAAAACAATATTTCTGAGACTATAGTAGCTAATGCTAAAGGTAGGAGTTTGTACAGTCATTTGAAAGTTGGAGGTTGCCAGGACACCTCAACTGAACCGAAGTCCAGCTGAGAGCCTGCCAAAAGGTCCCTAGAAAATCAGGGTGCCATTGAAATGGTCGTGAAAGACACTAATCCGCATTAACGAAGCACCCTTTTATTCACGCCTGACAGATGCTTGCTTACCTTTTACTAGCTCTACGTGGCTGAGCTGGATTATTGAAGATGGAATAAATAATCTTCTACAAAAGGCACGCTACGTGACATTCAATCGTCGTGAAAACACAATAAAAGCCGCAATATCACTCAAATGCAGGGAAATGGCGCTTTTGTCCGGAAATTACCAAACAGTTCTCAGACATGGGCTGGCAAGCCAGATCCTGCCGAAACGCATGAAAATGCATTTGCTAGAAGAGCTGAAAAACGCGAAAAACACGCAAATTTCGGGGGAATACTATACTGTTCTATCCCGAGGCAAACCTAATTAGAGTCGGACAGCCTCAGATCACAGAGAAAGTGGGGACTTACACCTACAGAGGGATGGACCGTTCCGACCCGAACTGTTAAGAAAACCTAATAACAATTCGGAACTGGTCGGAATGGTTCCAATCAATAGTTCTTAACAGTTCTAGTTCCGATCAAACATCAAGCGCGAGCGAGCATTCAAGTTATACCATGATACTTGTTGAGCACGGAACCGATATGAAATCGCTAGCAATTCAGTTCCGAAGCATCATGTAGCTGGAACTGGATTTGGAGCTGTTAATAATCGTTCTTACACGGTTTGAGTCCGCATCAATTAGAACGACCGATTGTTTGTACATTGATGTGAATTGCGACATGGCATGATTGTTTTGTATATGGCGATGTCGTTTAAGTAATTAGTGAAGATCGGCATGCATATATTTATGCCAACATTTTGTTCGTTTGTATGGAACTGGGGTGGTATGCGATCACTGTGTTGTCAATTATAGAAGCGATTTATTCGTACGTTGATGGGCTGTTTTTTTTTCATTTCTTTGCACATTATTGTTTAATAAAATGTCTGTTTACCTTCAAAGATGCTATTTGAGTTATATGCGGGTATTTAAACTTGCTCTTGAGTAGGTGCTTGCAATGTTTTTATTGTGCCTTCAGTGGCTACCAGATGAAAATCCACGTACTACATGCTCAAAAGGCTTGCGGATCTTGAAGTTCTAATAAAAAGAACTCTGGCGATAATTGAAAAAATACCAATATTTACCACTGAAGAATGGCAAATTGCACGAGATCTGTGCATTGTTCTAGAACCATTGTGTATCGTCATATGGTGAGATTTTGGGACATTGTCTTGGAACTTAATTTGTTTGTTATTTTCAAGGGATAATTGAAAATTTCGCAGTACTTAAAATAAACAAAGATTTATAAGATTACCTGTTAGGTTGAAATGAAAACTCAGTGAAGTGAAGGCATGTTGAGTGTAGTTGCTTCTTCAGTGCTATGTGAGCGTTTTATCTCCAAAGCAAGACTCATAACAAATGAGCGTTGAACGACGAAAGTTATAATGCTCTTCTTTTTATATTGTAATTATGTAATTAAAGGTCAAATATTTGTGTTTTTTTCTCCCCTAATATTTCGTGTCTGATCCCATTTAATCTATATTGTAGTGTTTAAGGTAATATTGAATGTTTTTTCATCTTTATAAAATTATCAAAGAAAATTTTTGTTCACATAAATGTATATTCACTTAATAATGGTAGTATTACAAAAGAGGTGGAACGGGAACGGATATCGGAACTGGTTCCAGAAGCAAAACGAAAGGACTGGAACCAGTTCTTCAATTATTGCGGATTTGCCCATCCTTTACACCGCCATGTAACTCAGGCCTAAAAACAAAGTGGTCGGAAGTCCCTTCTTAAAACAATTAGGCCAGCCAACTTAAACTTAGTTTTCGTTGCCTATTTAAGAATTTTAAAGGGCTTTAATTATTTTTATGAAATAATTATAAAAATAATATTTTTTTACCAAACTCAAAATTACAATTCACAGTAATTCAAATAGCATTGCTCTAGCTATCGAAAGAGTGCCTGTATTTTTTAAACAATATTTTTACCAGTTGTACTAATATGGTAATTTATGACGAATGATTTAACATATTGTTTTAGAATTGATAGAGCAATTTAGAGCAAAAAAACTGTTAATTTTCAGAAGTTGTTACTTATTCAAAATTCATTCTACGAAATTATTTTCCTGGACGTACTTTTTCGGCGCTTTTTGAAAAACATGACAATTCGACTGGCAATCTGTTAAAAAAGTCCAGGAGCTGCATCAGATGCATGGTTTCCAGCAGTTGTAGTAAGGTATCTGGGTTCTTGAAGTGCTCAACGATTTTGTAAATGTATTGAGTGACCTGCATTTAATTGAAAGAGAAATTCACGAGGGTGGTTGTGTATATATAGAAACGTATTAAATTTATAGCTGCTAGCTATTGAAAGGACATTGATACATAAAGCAATTGACTAGGGTATCGAATTGATTTTTTAAGCAGATTATTGTTATTTTTTATGCAAAAGTATCAAAGGTTGTAAAGTAATGGCGGCTAAGTATTTGAACTTCCATCAATACCTGGAGCTGTATTTGATTTACAATGGAGAATAAATCAATCTATTTTCATGTTCAGAAACTGGATATAGGCAGCAATAAAAATCAAAATCTCCATTCGATGACAGGATATAACTATTAAAATTTAACTTTTCTGGTTTTGAGCTTGTAACCAGCTCCCACATTTTCCTAATATTTTTGCTACTGCGTTAAAAAAAATCCTATAATCGTCAGTTTTAGTGATTTGAACTTGTTTCAATAGGGAATGTATTCTTTTTTAAACTATGCTGGATGCAAGCTATGTCGAATGAATATTAGCATGAGCAAGTTTATCTCTATTCCTAATGGATTTAGCTAGACCGTTTGTCATCTATGGTTTCAACTTCTTACAATTATTTCTGTTCCTGCTGAGATCATTCCTGCTATTCTGCAGAAGAGTCAAAAGTTTATTATAGAAAATTGTAAGGTGCTTCTGGTATTGTCATTATTCCATGATTAATTTCAATGTTAGATTTTAGTTCGGTGAAATTAAGTTCTTTTAGGTTTCTTGTTTGAACAATGGAAAGGCTGGCTCGAGAATGTAATTTTGGCTAGGGCTATAAAATGATCTGCTATAAAAGATTCACGAATGGGTGACAAAAAACATTGTGTAAAAGTATGATTTACACAAGATTGTCGCGGAGCAACTTTCTGTGTAGATCCGTACAGATCTGAAATCATTCCGTGTACATCCATATAGATACTTTATCGGCTAATGTAAATTTTGAATAGTTTAAAATTTCAATTTATGTTCGCTACATACCTTTGGGTTTCCTCACGAGGTACAATGTTGTACGTATCCCCATGTACAAAGATGTAGATAACAAACTCGTCGATGAAGATCTTCGATGATTGTGATACGTTCAACTCTTCAACTCGTTAGGAAACACGAAGGTTTGTAGCGGACTTTAGCTGCAGATTCGGCTCTAACTTCCACTAATTTAAAAAAACCGGGATTTTTTTTTTGCTACAACGCATGCACTGTTTGTTAAATTCCAAATATAATTCCGCAGTGTGCAAATCAACATCAACTGCCATGCCTTCGCAGACAGTTCGCTAATATTTGCCAAAATCCATCATATGAACGATATTTGTCGATCGGATACAAAAAATGATTAGACTGCTATCCCCGTGAACTATACGTAAAACACAAGGCACGTATCGTACACCACGAATTGCTCATCGATTCTCCCTCCTTTCACTTTCCAAAATCACTGAAATTTGACATAAGGTCCTCGCATCCTTCCCTTTTCCTTCCAACAAACAAGCAACACCAATACTCATGGCCCAGTCTCGCTTTGCAATTTTATTTTCCTCCACTGACAATTTATACATTTTGCATTATGCGAACCGGGTAGTGCAAGGTTGGATGTTGGCTATATACTTAGACTTGACTTACTTGTAGTCTCCCTCCTATGATATCGATCGAATCAATGCTACAGTCAAGTTTCCTTCGAACTACATAATTCTAGCTTATAGCTATCTAATTTCCAATGTTGTGATCCACTTTGTTATAGTTCAGTTACACAAAATTCTCTCACACTATTTAAACTGATCTGCAGCAAAATTTGCCAAACTTTTGTTTTGATTTTTCACAGCACAACTATTTTTTATCTAAGACACAACACGTTTTTTCTGCTATATCCCTTTCCTCCGAAGTACCCAACACAAACCGCTGGCGAGAACATCTATCGCTTTATCTGGCCACTGTACCATTTAATAACGGCAGCGTTATTAAATCCCGCAGTACATTTTCACGCGAAAGTACACATTCAAATATTTTTCGGTTGGAAACTATTTGCACGAGAGTCTGGAGAATTTGCTTTAGCACAAAAAATCGCATGCTAAATTTCACCGCTTTAACCGATCGGAAGCATATAGTGTGAAATCTTTTTTAACTTAGTTCCCTTCTCCGAAATATTTTCAGTTCATATTCTTTGGTTCGCCTTCAAATAGGTTAATATCATGGCAAACTCAAATTCGGCTCTTTTATAGTTTATTTAAAAAATATTTACAAATCACTCTTCAATTCTTCACAGACATACATTTTCATTTGCTGAATTGCTCAATCAATCGGAGGCCAAATCAAAGATAATTCTGACGAATCCACTTCATACAAAAGTTCAGTGTATTCCATAAGTAAATCTGTTAATAGAAATTAAAATATAAGCAAATGTATTTAATGGTGATTTGTTTTGATTTCCTTACATGTCGGTTCCTTTTTCCAGATTTCCTTTAATTTCTGCCGCGAATTGATTTGTCGTTTTACCAATGCTTTACTGAAATTAGACACAAATGCATTCAAGTTTGACCAACTTTTTATGATCGATTTAGGACTAGATTTCAATTTCGATTTGTACTCTAATAATTTCGGAAAAACATCGCCATTTAGGAAGAACATTCCAAAGTATCTAGAAAAATGATTATGGTTATAAATTGGTATCATATAAAATAAAAAGTTGTGTCATACTTGCAGGCATTTTCACTCAAAGGCATTTCGACTTCCGTTAATGGTAGATCCCAGCCACTTCGTCCAAAACTGGCATCAACGTGACAGTACACTCTTCCATCTTTAGCATCATATTTCGGCGGAGGGTCGTCTTTCACAGCCTTTATATTGCACATTTTCGGCGCATAGTTCAAAAGCCATTCCGGTTCTATAGCTGTAATGCCACGCATGAACATTTTTTGCGTGTCACCGTTTTCCAACTGATATATCTCTTGATATACCACCCACTCTGGTTGTTTTTTCTTCAGAACCGATGAAGAGTGCATGAATACTGGATCTTCCATTTCGCTGCATTGATACGCGTACTTGAATTTACGTCTGGTCTCCTTATCTTTCAATTCATCATCGGGTATCTTCCGAGCAACTTGATCGCCCATGCCGGACAGAAGAATTTGTCGAAGAAATTTTGCTTGCATGTCTGTGGGTGGTTGCATTTTAGGGTCCACTGACAAATTCAAATCGGGGATATTAAGATTGATTTCGTTTGTCAGTTGAACACGAAGTTTTCGTATTTCTGATATGGCCTTCATTCTCAGACCGTTCTCTTTGCAAAATTCTAGAAGTTTTCCCTGAGATCCGGCGTACTCAGCTGCTCCAACCGACCGCAATAGTACCATTGGATCTCCTAAAAGTTGATAGTTTCCAGATCCAGCCCATGCTCGTCTTTTCATCGCCCATTTCGAGCGCGGCGATAGAGCATCTTTTTTGTTGTCCAAGGATACTTCGAGCAATACCTCTTGTACTGAGAGTGCTGCCACCATGCAAACGGTGTAGGGCAGAAGATTCTGTTGGTGACTGAGTGCTAACATTTTACCGAACCGTGGAGCTACAGGGAATGCAGAAATAGCGTAGCCCAAAGGAGTTACTTTTGTAACGTTTTCTTTGTTGTCCTTCTTGATTGGGCAGTCTTCAAGAGCACCCAGCAGTTTCAGGCGTTTTTCGGCTACCTCAAGCTGCGCTATGTCAGGCGGCGATGGGAAGGGGAAGTTAACAACCTTATCAATGCCCATACATTTCATTTGTAGCATAAGGTCGTCTACAGGTTTCTTCTGAATATCAGGCACTGCAAACGCTTCAAATTCGTCGTTGTAAACGGCACTTGAATATAATCTATAACAATGTCCAGCACTCACACGTCCAGCGCGTCCGGCACGCTGCTCGGCTGAAGCTTTGCTGGTGAATGTGACCACAAATGCACTTACACCCGTCACTTTATCATAGAGTCTGGTTTTTTGGCGCCCCGTATCGACAACGTATTTGATGTTCGGTATGGTAAGCGACGTTTCTGCAACGTTTGTGCTGACAACGCATAAACGACAGCCTTGGGGTGGCGGGTCGAACACGCGTTTTTGCTTCTCGGATGAAAGAAGGGAATAGAGTGGAAGTACCCACAATGGTTGTTTAGTTTTTTCACTTGCTTCTCTAATAAGATCCGGGTCATCGCTTTCTGATTCTTGGTCTGTTGCGATTAAGTCGTTTTCCAGCAAGTCAGCGTCTGTGTCTTCAGTGGGTAGTTTGTAGTTGTCAAGGTTGATTTTTGGCAGCAGAACTTGCGATGCTAGTTTCTTTTTGGATTTTTTCACAGTTTTGGTGGCACGTTTCAAATCGAATTCGTCATCGTCACTGTCGTTTTGGGCATTTGGCGTTGATTTAGGCTTAGTATCCTTGGAGGATAATGCTTTTGACCTATCTTTGCATGGAAAAGCTCTCCTGAGCTTCCGTATCAAGTAATTCACCTAGAATTAGAAGATCGAATAGTTATAACTTCGCAAATAAAGTTATGTTATGTTAAGTTATGTTATGTTAGTTAGTTAAATATGGCAATATTTATATATCACCTCTTGTTGACCAGTTACAAATAGAAGCATCCCACCTTCAGGCAATTTTGAATGGATTTTCACTGCCTTCCGATACGCTTCTTTGACGTAGTCTTCATTTGTGTGCTTTTGGAAATGAATTGTGACCGGGTACTGTCGAGTTTCAACCTTCATTACAGGCGGTGGAGTCTTGAATAGTTTCGTATTGCCGGTGAAGTCCTCTACTCGAAGCGTTGCCGACATAATGATCAATTTCAAAGGATTGCCTTTCTTATGCCGCAACGGAACAATTCGTGACAGAAGTCCAACGAGAATGTCTGTATACACACTGCGCTCATGTGCTTCGTCAAGGATGATCACTGAATAGCGATTCAACAGGAAGTCAGTTTCGATTTCTTTGAGCAGTACACCGTCTGTCATGAATTTAATGCGCGTATCTTCTGTAACGTTTCCTTCGAATCGAATCAGATACGATACTTCGCGCTCTGATAGACTCATTTCTTCCGCCACACGTCGTGACATCGATATCGCAGCAACACGTCGAGGTTCTGTGATCCCGATGAGTTTATTCTGAGCGTAGCCAGCTTCGTATAAGAATTGAGGGATTTGTGTTGTTTTACCGCTTCCCGTTTCACCGGCAATAATTACAATCGAGTTTTCGTTGATCGTTTCCATGATTTGTTGTTCTTCGGCGAGAATTGGAAGTTTGTAGCGTGCAGCTTGAATCGCAGGATCACGGTTGACATGCACGTAAATAGCCGGTTTAGATTCAGTTTTAGGTGGAGCAGGTTTCGCTGATGTAACTTCGGCCTCTGGTGCGGTTTCGTTCACTGGTTCTGATGATTCCTTTTTTTGTGTTTCTGTTTCATCAGCTATGGTTTCACTATTATTGTTTTCATTGGCGATCTGATCGTCTTTATCTGTATCCATTACCTTTGTTTCTTTTTCAGGTTCATCTTCACTTTCTGTGTCATCACTACTTTCAAGTTCTGTTCCAATTATATTAAGATTTCTTTCCTTTTTCTTATCACTCTCATCGTCACTACTTTCAGCCTCATTGTAATTATTCAATAGAGCCAATCTCCTTTTCCTACTTAAACCAGCAATGCTACTGATCTTTTGCGGTACGTCGTGTTTTTTATTGGCTTTGATTATATCATTGATTTCGATGAGCTTATGGAAATTTTTCGTGCCGATTGTTTGCACAGTGCTAATTGATGTGTATTGATTAAGTTCGTCCTGTGGTATTTGCACTGAGGCAAGATTTTCTAAAAGTTCTGCACGCTAAAAACAACCATCGTGATTTGAAAGCAGTTAAGATTTTTATCAATTCAACTTACGCCTTCCTTTTTCTTCTTTTTGTCAACGATTTTCTCCAAGCGTTTTCTCTGCTTCTTCGATAAAATCCTTGTCACTTGTTGCGCTTTAGTTTTGATCTTCGTCGGTCGTTTTTCCGATGGTAAAACAAGTGCATTGGCTTGATCATAGCCTCCGTAGCTGGTATCATCGCTCAGATCGATTTTAATCTACGAACACACGAATGTTGGATGAGTTGCAAAAGATTTCTAACGTTTACCCACTTTTTTAGCTTGCGTCTCATCAATGATAGCGTCAACATTTTGTCGAGCTTTGGCATTAAAACGCTTTTTTCCCATTGTAGTATGCTAAATTACGTGCAACAGCGCCGCGGGTAAACACTTTGCCTGGCATTCGCACGTGTTGGTTGGCTTGTCAAAGTGACAATGACAATACGAACATATGACCGTCGTGGCTGGAGCGGCTGGAGGAGGTGAGGATGATGAGCAAAGGAAAATGGATGACTGTCCCACGAATTGGGACGTCAGTGGTTGTTGTCTCAGTTAAAGTGAAATAGTGGGCTCATGCACCAGGTTGACGGAAGGTTGTTGTACATGCTACAAGAAACAATTTATAGCCTCTATATTAAATAGTTCATTAATAATCTCATTTTAATAAGGAAAATTTAAATGCTCTCTTTTTAATAAATGCTCTCTTTTTCAGTCCACTTTAACCATGAAATTATTATATTTTCAGTGTGATTCACTTTATTAGGTTTTTGCACGTAATAATTTGTGTAAATTTCATGTTGTTAGTCTAATGCAATTTAATTTTTAAATCTTTATTTTATTATTCGTTTATATGCTTTTTAATTGTACTTATTTCATACTAGCCTTTTATTTAAACACAAGAATAAATTCTATTTTGACTCGAAATTTGAACCAATCGTTGGATTGAATTAAAAGTTGCTACAATAATTTTATTGTAACAAAGTGATATAAGCAATTTTATGAATATTTATTTACTGCCCAACCAACAGCTTTTAACTTAAGCTTTTATAATTGTTTCTACTGCATAATTGGAGCAGTAGAAACAATTATAAATAAATAGCAGCAATTATAAATAAATATATGCAGAAAATCTAAATATCAAACCTCCACAAATTAATTTGACTTTCATCGTCAGAACACTGCACTGCTTTCAATGTGTTTTGCAATGCGTGCACTGCTTCGGCACCGCGCTGGACTGCAGTTTACTGCACTGCACTGTATGGCAATGTAATTCAGGCTTTACTCCTCCGGTTGTCAAAGCTAACCAGAATCGAATTCGTCAAAATTCACTTCGACCAAAAGGACATTTGTTGACAGAGCAGTTGAAAAAACTTAGGACCACAAAATACAAAGAGCTACTTCAGTGGTACCGCAACAACAAACACTGAAAATTGTTGTTAACTGATAAAAAATTTCAAGTTTGAAGAAAAATTCAACCGTCACATACCTGCCGAGAAACCCGAAGAGTTGCAAAAAAGGTACAGTGAAGATGTCATTTTGAGTCAATAAGGGGTGTGTTCAATGTGCATGCTATAGCAGCTATTAGCTGCTATTTTAGCAGCTCTGGCTGTCCAATGTCACGAAATAGCTACTTTCTGATGCTTGCTATTTGACAGTCGGGCTGTCCAAGATTCCGGCATAGCTGCTAAGGTAGCAGCTATTCGCTGCTCGTAGTCTGGAGGATAGCTAGAAAGTAGCTAAGGCAAAATGGCCGTGCGTACACAGCTGACATGCAGTTTAAACGTCATTTTCAATTTGAAATTGAAATGAAAAGAAGTTTTTGCGCTTTTGTGACAAAGGAGATGAGGAATAAATTTGAAAATAGTGACAGCATAAATTAAATACGGGCTTTTAAACACTTAAACTCAACTCGAGTTTTAAGTTGGCTTGTACATAGCGCAGCTCATCTTGAGTTTTTAGAAGGCAAGCAGGAATCGTAAAAGGCCGGGTGCTCTGATTCCTGCATTATCAAATTTTCAACGATTATTTTTTGCTCTTTTTCTCATATATGGCGTCAAAAGCCGGAAATAAATGATACGTTTTAAATATGTTAGGAAAATTTTAATGGATTGTGCAGCTGTATTTTGAAAACTCCTAAATTTCATACAGTTTCAAAAGTGCAATGAAAGTATTGAACTGATCCACGAAAATGCAAAAATTACAATAAAAAAATTGAAACAAAATTATTTTTGAATTTCCTGCGTGAAGGCTGCCTTCGTAGCAGCTCTTGGCTGTCCAATATCCATAGCTGCTTCACCTAGCTACTGCGTATTTTGACACTTGCTAACGTGATGCTATGCTATGCTTTTGGAGCAGCTATAGCATGCACATTGAACACACCCAAGGTTCTGGTGAGGTGTCAGCTTGGAAGGTGTCGCAGAGCTTCTTTTTTGTAAAAAAAAAAACCGTAAAAAAAGCAGCAAATAGGCTAAACACATTGAACGCGAAATTTCGCATTGGGCGGAGAAATTCGGTGCCAAAAAATTCCATTGTGCTGGTTTGTATTGTAATGGCCACATTGCCTGCGAAATATTCATCCGGATTCCGGTCGCCAGCAATGTGGGCATTCGCCATCAGAAACCGAGGATTTGCATCGCTCCAGGAGTTGCTTATGTTGGGAAACTATTATTCCCCGGGAAATGTGAGTCTATAAGAACAATTAGAGTTTCGGTGCTCGAATTAGTCCATATGCAAATTCTACGGAATATTTTTTCAACTTGAGTTGCCAAATGAAAATGATGCCGCCAGGGACTAACTAACCTCGTTTGAATTTAGGCACACTCCAATCGGCGGTTTATCCCTAACTTTGTGGCAGTGTCATCAGCTTTGAAGGATCTGTTAAAATGTAAACGCTCGTTTCAGTGGACAGACGTCGCTAACAATATCTTTTTAGAGGTGAAACGACTGCTGATCATCCCAATCCCAATTTCTCCTAAAAATTTCTTATCCAGTGTGGTGCTAGTGCCACTAGAATCGAGAGCGTCCTGTTCCAAAAGGATGATAATGGAGATGAGCACCCCATCACTCTTATGTCTGTAAAGCTTAACGCTGCGTAGCGCAACTGCAGTGTTACTGAATTGGAATGCTTGGCTGCGATGCAAAGTGTTAAGTGGTTCAGAGCATATATCGTAGTGCTGCCTTTCATCATCATCATGAACCATGCTAGTCTTAAATGGCTGATGGGGCAACAGGACCTAACAGGTAGATTGACTCGCTGGAGTTTGAAAATACAGTCTTTCGATTTCAACAGCGAGCATCGAAAGTGAACTCAGAATGTCTTCGTCCCAGATGCGTTATCAAGAGTTTGCGAGTCGACTGAAATAAACAAATCCATAATAGGTCACTAGCTTGACCCCTACAGGCTTGCTGAGATAATAGCTGATACGGCATTCCAAGCTCCTGAGTATTTTGATCTCATCGCCCAAATTGAAAAGAGCTCTGATGATTTCAAGAATGTGCTCGTTAGGGAGGGGCGTGTGTTCATTACAACCAGAACCCACAATGATTTATGCCCCGACATTCAGCGGACAACATTTTGGGTCCCTGAAAGTAAACGAAAACAGCTAATTATGCAGGCACATGATGACCCTAGAGGGTTTCGTTGTGGGATTCAGAAGACTTTGGAGCTGCTGCAAAGGTATTATTATTGGCTGCAGTTGAGGGAACAGGTTGAAGATTACACTTCTTCCAGCACCGTTTGCAAGCAGGTCAAGCCTCCAAATCGCATTATGAGACCGTCAATGGGGAATTAGATAGGCCATTGCAAACACTGTTTTCATAGACACATACCCTCGTTCGATGGCAGGGAATACTCAGTTTCTCGTGGTGCTGGATCATTTCAGCAAGTTTGTATGGCTCAAGGCCCTACCCAAGGCCATATCAGAAGCAGTGATCCTCAAAAACTAAATCTTTTTGACATGTGGAGTACCGGAGTTTGTGCACTCGGACAATGGAGTACAATGCACCTCTAAGCCTTTCGAGGCTTTTTTCCTTGAGCATGGCGTTCTACAAATCACTACGCCCTTATATTCACCGCAAACAAATGCTTCAGAGAGAGCTAATCGATCTATACTCAATGCTATTCGCACTTACATCGGTGAAGAAGATGGGACTTAGGATGAGCTATTATTCGAATCATGTGCTGCATTCGCAATGTCATGCATGGGGCGACTGGTTGCTCACCTCACTTCCTTCTTTTCCGTTTTCACCGTATTCAACACAGCGGCGATTATGAATTGCTTCGTAAAATGCAAGCGTTAGAGGATGCAGACGTAGAGCTCTACAAGCACACAGACAGGCGGCAAAGGATTCAGGACAGGATGAAAGATAAAGTGGCTGACACTCATGGCAAAGGAGTCCGGATGTATGATCTCCGTAGTCACTTCAAATATTTCACTCCTGAACAAGAGGATTTTGTAAGGAACTTCGCACTTAGCAATGCCATTGACCGCTTTGCCGCTAAGCTTGCTCCGAAATTCATCCGAGCTTTTGTGCAGCGGAAGTTGAATGACGTGAAGAGTTTACCATGCTAAAGAGTTTCTAGGAGTTTACCATAGTAAAAACCTCCGCTCCTGATTGTTTTTGTTGTAAATTTCTTTCGTCCTTTTTGTTGCCCGGGTTTCTCAATACAGGGTCATCCCCACGACTGTTGCACAACCATCAAATGCAGGACATTCGCCTTGATGTGGTATCCAGTGATCAAAACTAAGTATCTACTTGTATCACGCCGTTAATCCTCAGCACTTGATCATTGCATGGCTCCATCAAAGGCGAAGGCGCTGATCGTGACCGGCCAGTTGTTGCATTCAACCGCATGGCTGATAACAATCGGTCAATTCACTATGCAGCTGATAATGCTTTCGCCGAGAGCTGCATGTACGGGTTTTGAAACGAGAGTTCGCGCCAATTGGTCGTTTGAATATTGGTGGTGTTTTGTATGTAGAAATTTCCGGATATAAATGAACAATTCACTTTCTATAGTACATAAAACAGATTAGCTAAGCTTTTTTCGCGGGTTACGACCCTCTATGGTTACGACTTAAATTTGTTGATTTGTGCGTTTAGTATAAGGCAAATTGAGGAAGCCGATTTGTACAGTGAAACTGTACCACATTGGCCGATTGAGCTTTTGGAACGGAAGTTAGTGGGTCTGAATAAAACTACTGCAGGCATCTTGTAAGATATACGGTAAGGTTCGTCGGAAACTACAAACGAAAATTTACCACTTTTATATTACAATTTACCAGTTCACCACAATCATTCGGAAAAAGCCATCGAAGTAAATTACAATTTAATGCATTCATAATAGACAGCAATATACTTAATATAGACAACATAATAGACAACAATACAATTAACTTGAATTTAAAAAAAGGAAGAAAGATTTTTCAGCTTCACTTCCAAACAACGGTCGACCGTCGTCCGGATTCGGTGAGTTTTTGATTATTCTTTTCTTCTTGTCATTCTTTTTTATTGCTAATTTTATGTATTTTTTTCTACTGGGAGTTTGTTTGATTTTATTTTACACTATTTATTTATTACCTTGAATTTATTGATTTTTTTCAATGCATGATATTTTTATTTAAGTTTTATATTTGTCATTAATATTCTGTTTTTTTTTAAGAGTTTCTTCTGTTTTGAGATATACAGTCTGTCAAGAATGAGTTTACACATAGGAAAAAAATTCAATTTTTCATCTTTCTAATTGTAAAATACTACTTTTTATTTATGTAAATGAATGTTTTTTTCTTAATTATAGTTATTTACATTATTTCCAACCGATATATACAAAAAAAAGTGCAACTTTAATGCAAAACAAGAACGAAAAGACCAACGAAAACAATTATTGCAATTCTTGAAGTGTCAAGAAACTCTTTACACAAATTATTATTGTATTTAATATTTACATATTTACAGGATATTTAATATTATTTGGTATATTTAACATTTGGTATGGCCACCTTTGGCATCCACCACACATCGCAACCGATTTTTCATTGAATGAACCAACTTTTGCAGGTCATACGTGGTTGGTATTTTTTGCCATTCTTCGAGAATCGCAATTTTTAAGGCAGTTCGGTTTTTGGGTTGCCTTTTAGCGACTTGTTGTTTTAAGTAAGCCCATAAATTCTCGATGGGATTTAAGTCCGGGCTCTTGGCTGGCGTATCCATCACTTTTCCGCAGTTGTATAAGGGCCACATTCGCACCATGTTCGCCTTATGTTTGGGATCGTTGTCCTGGTAAAGCTTAAAATTTGGTTTGCTGTTATGCATAAACCCGAATTTCTGCGCACTGCTTGCCAAATATGTTTTAAGGATATGCAAATATGGTTGGGCGTCCATGGTTGACTCGATGAATGCCAAGTCTCCTACTCCTCTGCTTGAGAAGCACCCCAAATCATAACGGACAACTTACCAAATTTTACAGCCGGAATGATATTTCGATTTTCCAACGATGTTAAAGGCTTGCGCCACACTCTAGCCGGTCCATCATTATAGTACAACATCATTTTCGTCTCATCGCAGAATATGACGTCGTCCCAGAAGTCAACGGGTTGAAAAAGGTGCATCATAGCGAAAGAAAAATGCTTTTCGATATATAGTGCAGAAAACAGTGGTTTCTTTCGTGCAGCTCTTGATGAGATCTTATTTCGTAGGATGGCCTGTCGTACTGTTTCATGGGAAACAGCAGCATCACACTCTTCCTTGAGTTCCCTAGCAAGTGTTCTGGTCGAAATCCAGGGGTTTTTATCAAGCTTCCTTATCATAAGGCGCTCTATACGTTTAGATATTTTTGGTTTTGAGCCACCTCCACACTTTGGCTCCAATCTATTCTCATTTTCAGCACGATTTATAACGTTAAAGACTGCCATTTGTGCTACACAAAACATTTCCGACAGTTCCTGTGCACTTTTACCTAATTGGTGATTATAGTATATCATCTGAACTAACTCAAAGGATAATCTTTTGCCTGGCATTTTAAAACACAATATCTCACTTATTTATGCGTATTAGCCAAAAATTAATCACACACTAATGATCAAATTTATAGAGCTTTACAATACAGACCAAAAATTACGGTAAATTTACCGTATCGTTGCAGTAATGCAAAAAAAAAACTTTTGTGTAAAGAGTTTCTTGACACTTCAAGAATTGTAATAATTGTTTTCGTTGTTCTTTTCGTTCCTTTTGCGCATTGAAGTTGTACTTTTTTTGTATATATCGGTTGGAAATAATGCAAATAACGATAATTAAGAAAAAAAAATTATTTACATAAACAAAAAGTAGTATTTTATAATTAGAAAGATGAAAAATTGAATTTTTTCCCTATGTGTAAACTCATTCTTGACAGACTGTATATGTCATTGTTGCTCTAAATTGGTTGTTTATTTTACGAATAAGATGGTATAAAAACATAAATAAGTAAATAGTTCATCTAGTTGCATCGGCGCCGAGGATGGTGACCTCTCTTCCTTTGATGTTTGCTGTAGTCCGTGTTTGAATAATTTAGCTTGATTATAGCAGGAAGTTTTACTTTACCCGCACGACCGACGCAGCTGAGCTAGCTGGCAAGGGTAGCACGCAGAGTACTTTGACAGAGTAAAACTTAGATCAAATTATGTTGCATTGGCGACAGCTTCTCTATTCGTAACAAAGTTAATCTAGCTGTGACCAAGTGCCCCATTAAAATCAAGGAAAAGTGGGTTTTTGGCTGTCGTAGTGAATTTTCTACAAATTGATTTGTTGTGTGCAATTCAATCGTATCCATTATATTACTGTTCCCTCATATCACACGTATGATATACTAGGTATTTAATAAATTTTGAATGGATTTAATGAATCAAATTCTACCGCAATTGGCACACGCCAAAATACAACTGATTCATCACACAAAAACTACTACAAATATATACATATATTTCGAAATTCATAAATTAGTCGACGACATTGACCCTAATAAAGGGTCAATCGAGTATGGCTACCAGATTGATCAGTTCATTACCTCACCGAGTGAATTTCTGCAAACATTTTAAACCTCTACACCGCAAAGAAATTATGCCTCTGGCAAATCAAACCAAAATATTTATCAATTTACTTTTGAAGGTGTCAAGCAAAATACGATATGATGTCAGACAAAAAAAATCAAAAAAACAAAACTGAAAAAAATCGTGAGAAACGGTTTTGCCTATCATCATTTCTAAAAGATATTCTTCCTTTTGGGGACAATACGAAATAATGGTTAGCATGTAAAAAGCGAAAGAGTTCAGTGCTCAGTAGATGATTTCACACTTCGAGTTGAATTGATTTAAGGCGCCTGGTTTTCGTAGTGTGAAACATTTCAGCATTACTTACTCTTTCTTAAAAATTCGCCCTGGGGAATGTGGAGTACCTACATACTATATTATCGCATCGTTGATCTCTTGATCTATATTTACGCTGTCGGTTCATCATTTAGGCATTTCGTGGTTTTTTGTTGCTGTCGCTGATGTTGTTGCTGTTTCTTTGCTGGTGCAACGTGTTGCATGATAGCTTCAGGGCGGCAGTTAGTCCATGCACAGTCACTTCGACAAATAGGTCCAAATTGTATCGTGAAAGAAGAAGAGATTGTCGAAGATTTGTTACCTAGGCGCGTCTAGATGAGTAGATGGTAGCAACGAGATGGTGAGATCTTAGCCATTTTTGTTTTGATTGAATTCAAAAGATTAGACTCGTTTGAAGTGAACGAATCAATTGAAAAATTTGACCGGTTGGAGTAAATTGGAAATTGATGAGTTCAGTTATTCGTTGCAGCAAATCAATCGCGTCAGTACACATGTTTCTTTTCAGTGAAGCAGGTATTGTCAACTGGCAATGGTGGATTTTGTAAGTATTTCGGAATTACCTTGGATAAAACTGATGGTGCAATAAAGTTACTTGATTTGTCGTGGATAAAATGAAGATCTTGGAATGTTTCTTTTGCTGGTAGAAGAGAGTTGAGCAGAAGCTACTTTGTGAAGTGTGAAAAACAGACCTCAATCAACAAAATATGTTAACATTAATTTACTCATTCATCCTATAATAAATTTTCTGGTTTTTAAAATGTTGGACTTCAAAACCTTGGAGATGTACGTAAATAAAACTATACACTCAAATTACATAAACTGTAATTGATTGAGTCATCACACACGTCAACATTGCTATAATTAAAAATTTATTTTTGTTCTATTGTTTTATTCGGAAAGAAATTGAATAGATGGTCCTCAGTTGGAAGAGCTGTTTTTAATTTTCACCACCATAGAACGAATCGGAGGTCGAAGAGTCGATTGTGGAACACCTTAGTATCGAGGCTCTAACATTGGTCGCGTTTTTTGCGCATCTATCGAGAGCTGGTTATGATAGTACTATCAAAAACAACAAACAACTGGAATGGAATTGTTCAAAGTTTTGAAGTTTAAGATATTTTTTTTCAACTTTATCTCAAATTTATTTTAGGATCAATGAGTAAATCAATGTCAGCATATTTTACTAATTAAAAGAGTTAGGAATTCGAGAACAGCACAGTGGAGAATTTACTCCAGGAAAACAAAGAGACACCTCAGGGAGTTAGAAGGCCTGGATCTCTTAAGCATAGGACAAATTAACGAGTAGGTTAACAGTTTAACAGAAATAAATCTAAGGATCAAATTTCAAAAAAGTGTGTCCCCAAAAATTTGTTAGGAAAAACGCTATCCTGGTGAAACCGCAATCTTACAGCGGCACCAGGTCACACCCGAAGGGCTTTTAAAAACGCTGGGCACTGGAATCAGGAGCTCTCTCACTTAAATAATAAGCCAAATGGTACGTATGGAGCGAATTCTGTGAGAATATCGAGGAGAGTAGGGAAGCCATCAGAATAAGGAAAGTCATTAGTGTAACTTCCATCGTAGCTACCTTTCGACGCAGGGAAAGTGGGGATTGGGCACAGTATTCGCACGAGTGACTGGACTGATCCCTGCTCGTCCTCTGGTGAAAGAAGGGGCGAAAACTTGAAGAATAATTAACAAAATACGTGCAAAAATATCCGAAAAGAGCACATACTCAAGATAAACAAGCAAACAAAAAACACTATCAAAAACACAGACACAACCACAAAAACACAAAAAAAAAAAAACAAAATCGGTAAAATTGTTTAACGGCTATGGGGGGCACTTTGTTGAGTTTAGGCGCACATTCTCGCACAGTCGCTATGGATCAAATCTGGTGAATACGGTGGATCTTCAAGCAATTCCTGCTTTCATTTGTTGAATCTTGCCATTGTCTAAAAACTTGTGTGAGCACATTCACTGTGTTCAACCTATTGTTTTGACTGTTCTTTTTGCTTTTGTGCATAATGGTAGATTCAAATTTTATCAACAGCTACAAAACGACACTTGAATTTTAGTTTATTTTATTTAAAACAGTCCAAGCAGTTTGGAGAATACGTTTTTATCAATTGTTAGCAAGTGCGGTATCCATTGTGTACAAAGCTTTTTAATATATAATTCTTCTGGCCAAATGTGACTTTCTCATTCTGTTGAGGTGCCTGTGGCATCATTTATTTCACGCACTTTCATCTATAGATCATCTAATACCATATCATGAACTTCTTGAATGATTTATGTGTATGATACAAGATTTTGGAAGACCAGTACATAAGTCATTTTTAAGGTTCATACGAACACTTTTAAATTCAAGATCCCCAAACATAACAGCATAAGTGAAAATTCTTTATGCACTTTTAGTAACCGGTCGCCAAGGTTACAAAATCGTATCGGGTAGGCTTGGCCGCATGGGCCGCGCCAAACCCATGGAGACGGATGTACTGAAGAATATAGTAGATTCACTGTTCGCAGGTAATGACGTGAGTGCAGAAAACACACAGTCCGCCAGGAAAATATCTCTGTGTTTACTGAAGAAGAGCTACTCAGCGTGAGCGTTAGAATGAGAAATCGAAAAGCCCCATGCCCGGACAATATTGCAGTAGTTCTAAAAGTAGTGCTGGAGAGACATCCGTCAACATTACTACGTATGAGTAATGAATATTTACTAGCGAGTGTCTTTCCATCACTCTGAAAAGTGGCGCGATTTGCTCTGGTTGTAAAGGGAAAAGGAGACCCTAACACTAGCGTACATACCTTTCTGCATGCTTGATACTGCGGAGAAACTTCTAGAAGGGTTGCTGAAACCTCGGCTAAAGGCGGCTATACGAAGATTTGTTGACCTTTCGAAAAACCAACACGGATTCCGCAGCGGCCACTCAACAATAAGTGCAATCTGCGAAGCTGTTAGCGCAGTATATCGCGCGGAGGCCACTTGTCATCGGGCTATATCCATAGTGGTTTTGGCAACGCTGAACGTCCGTAACACTTTTAGCTTGGCGCGATGGATAGACATATTGGATTCTCTTTAGCGACATTTTAGCGAGGTAACTTGAAGGGTCACCACTTGATTTATGAAACGAATCAGGGAAAACTATTACAGTAAGAGTAGTACAAGGGTCCATTCTTGGGTCTTATGATGGTCTCTTGCGCCTCGAAATGCCGGAAGACGTACTCGTGGTATGTTATGCCGATGATGTAACCGCTGCCATCACATCTAGAAATCCTGACCGCGCCCAACTCAAACTCAATCAAGTAAAGAGAAGCGTTGAACAGAAAGCCTTGGTATCCAGCTGACGCAAAAATTGTGATTGTCATGCTGACGAAGAAGAGGACTCCAACCATTATGCCCATAACGGTTGGCTCAGAAGTACTTGAGACCAAAAAATCGGCTAAGTACCTTGGAGTGATGTTGAAAATATGCGATAGAGCGCTACTTGCTGTTATCTCGCTTGGGAGACTCATGGCAAACGTTCGCGGTCTTAGTGAAAGTAAACGTAAACTCCTTACGACAACGACTCACTCAATGCTGCTGTATGGTGTGGAGATATAGGCCACTGCGTTATGGTTTAAAAAGTATCGACCTTGGATGGTGCGCGTCCCGCATAGGGGAGCACCGCAAATCGCAAGCAGTTACAGAACAGTTTCAGAAAACGCTGTGTTAGTGGTAGCGGTAATAATCCCAATTGATTTATTAGCAAGCGAACACAAGGAAGTGTCCTTGTACAAAGCAAAAAATATTGGCTGCGCTCTAAGTGGCGCGCTGGGCTACGGGCTCAAAAGGAGCGTGGGTGATTAGGCTAATTCGCATCTTAAAACCTTAGTTTAATTGCGACCAGTGAAGTAAACCTCTACTTGTGACAGTTCCTATTGGGTTACGGCTACTTGTAAAAATACCTTGCGAGTATTGTGCTAAGAAAAGTGCATACCTTTTCCATTGCACCCGCTTCAAAAGGGAGCGACAGATGCTTTTCTCTGCAATTAGCCCTGTGACGCCGGAGTCAATGGTGAAGATGATGCTGCAGTCAGATGACGCTTGGTCAGCTGTTTCAGTAAATGTGGAGCTGGTATTGTGCTTGAAAAAAGAGGAAGGATGCCGCATAAACTCCTCGTGGGGCACCTGATAGGTGCTTGTAGCACGACTGAGCTGAAGTAATGCGAAAGTGGCTCCGGCTCAGAATTCCTTGGTCAGCAGGTGATGTTTTTTAGTGAGTACGACTCTCACATAATCCTGTATCGTTCGCAGGATATCTATTGAAGGTTTTTGACACCCACTCCCAAAATAAACCACTCGTAAGCTCGTAAACCTTTCAAAACAAAAATTTAATTAAGGTACAATATTCAACCATTCCCATCACAAAATAAATCAGTGGCACCTCGACACTAAATTGTTAGTAAAAAAAGATCGAATTTTCAGATCATAATCAAACTTCACATACGCTTCACGTAAAATTGTATAAACATTAAATGATGAATTCTGTTGTCAAACCAAGAAAATTTTCAAATTATCCTCGTAATATGCGACGAAACTTGATGCCATTATTGATTTTAACATACTTACACAACAGATAGGTTTTTCATATTTTATAGAATGAGGTAATTGAGTATGTAGCTTTCGAATTCGGTGTTAGCTCAAAAATGCAAAAAATGTAGATAGGTCGTTTATCCTTAGGAGAGCAGTACGATATCACACATTTGTTAAAGATGCTGCTAAAGTTAAATTTAGCCTCGATAGATTGTCACTAATTTTAGATGCTGCTCAACTGTATGCTATAAACAATTATCATCAGATGCAAGCTTGGCTATGAAATAAAAAAGACTCCTTTAAAAAGCCTGGATGCATCTTCTCTCATCCTTAAGAAAGCACCAGATTTAGCACCAGAGTCCCTCTTTCAACGCACTTCATGTCCTTGCAAAAAATACTGCACGAATGAATATGGATGCATAAAAAAGGTCTGCATTGTTCACCGTGATTCTTGCGAAAACACACTGCCAGTCATTTTAGACGATGTTCCATCACTGGCCTACATAGTTGATCCGCAGCTAGACTGTGAAGAAATTGAATTGGAAGTAGTGAAATGCCACTCTGTGCGAAATAGGAGCTACAACAAGAAGAAACAACGCGATAT
This sequence comes from Nemotelus nigrinus, assembly GCA_947369275.1. Taxonomy (NCBI): domain Eukaryota; kingdom Metazoa; phylum Arthropoda; class Insecta; order Diptera; family Stratiomyidae; genus Nemotelus; species Nemotelus nigrinus. Next base: position 149,808,254 of record OX376373.1, read on the forward strand.
CTCTTCAAAACGTATGCAAAACATAAAGTTGTAGTTCAGCATACACTTTTTAATACAATTATTAAATTTTGTTAATAATTTTCGATTTATTTATTCGCTTAAATAATTCTTAAAATATAATTGATATAGCTACTGAACAATTATGATGCACAAACTTAACTATATTTCAACGTTTTCGTATTTTAACAGATACATATTTACATTGGTCCTGTCAGTATTAAGTTTTATTAAGTTTTTAGATGTTTTCCTAAAAAAAATTACAAAAGTATTCAAAATATTGTATTTCAGTACAAAATGGTACAAAATGGATCCTGAACTTTAGCTGTATACCGTTAATACAAATGTTATTGCTAAAACTTTGGCGTAGGATACATCCTTTACTTATTTGTATTTTTTTCTTATTTGAGATTATTTATTTATTTAACCAAACAAGGTAGCAAAAAAGAGTAGCAAATTTAAAACTGTTTTCCTTAAGCTAAATTGCAATTACATTTCTAGATGTCACAGACTGTTTTGTCTGGTTGTTAATTCAATATGGACGTTATGAGGAAAGTGAAATAATTTGGCTTTTGAACTAAAAGCAGTATATATATTTTTTTAAATAATGGTTTAGAGATAGAAATATAAAAAAAAATAATTAAATATTTGCAGCATCTATTTATCGGCTCCTTGTCTCCATAGATAGTGTGATGTTGATGCTCATTGAAGAGACGTGTGTGCCTAGTTTGTCTTACAAGATTATTGAAAGTTATTTTATTACGAAGATATTCTACGTTAACCAAACCCCTAGCGGCATCAAAGACGAAGCATGAGGATAATACCGCTCTCCTTGAGGAAAGTGGTCACCAGATCTAAGAGATTAAGTAGGTAACTATAAGTTGGAAGACATTCGAAATCGTGTGGATTATAGAGATCTCTCAAGACAAAAAGCACGAACTGCTTTTGGACAGATTCCAGTTTATTGCTATGAATATCGAAAAAAGGATTTCAGACGATGCAAGCGTAGCTAAAGACATAAACAGAGATTTTTTAACCCATACGTTCTTGAATTCTTTCGCATGTCTTTTAATGAATCCTAGCTGCTTGCTAGCTCTAGCAAGAGCTCTGTCATACTGAAGATTGAAACACAGCTTTTTATCCAGGACGGCACCGGGATCCACGACACTATCAAAATTTTTCAGAAGCTGATTATTCAGGTGATAATCGAAATTAAGAGTAGAGCTCTTGTGGAAAAAACTTATGGCATGGCATTTTTCAACATTAAGAGTAAATTTATTCTGCTCACACCATTGCACCAGTAACTGAAGTTTCAGCTGAAGAAAATTTGCATCTGATTTCGACTGAATGGGAAGATATATTTTCAGATCATCTGCATAAAAACGGTGCAGAATGTCGGATAACACCTCCGAGAGATCAGAAACAAAAACATTAAACAGAAGCGGCCCTAGGTGGCTGCCTTGAGGTACCCCAGATGAGACGGTAAATTTTTTTGCAAAGACGGCCTTGAAATTTAGCATGTTGCGTTCGATCTTGAAGGAAACAATGCAACCAGTTTAGAATGCTGCTTCAAATATCAAATTTTCGGAGTTTGTGTTTCAAAATGCCATGGTCAACGCGGTCAAAAGCTTGACTGAAGTCAGTGTATATATGTAGTATCGATTTGACGCCCTTTTTTCATATTAATTCTCGAAATTCAAAGAGCTCGATTTTTGGAAGAATGAAAGCTAGAATTTTTATTAATTTTGTTAGTTAATTTTTAAATTTAATTATGTTTAATCTCAGATTGTATATAATTTGCTCTAGTTGAAAATATCTTGTTAATAAGTTTCTTGTTAAACCGACATATTAGGAAATATTTTCAAAGAACCAAGATAAGTCCAAAAATTCAACGGTTTTTTCGAAATGTCGGCGCCTGCTGTGGCAAGGGGAATTCGAAAGCTTGAATTTTTCAAAAGTGTACAAATTTATAAATCATATAAAAAATCGGAACTTCTGACTGGACTGGTCTCAGATCTCCTAAATGTCTCGTTAAAACATCTTTGCCCAATTATTCATGATCAATCCTCTTTGTGAGCCGATACCTCTTCCCGATCTAAAGTTGCATTCTAACGCAACAATTAAGTTAAATACCATTCCCGGCAACGCAGCATAACAAATACAGATTGTTCTTACCTGTGAGCCTCTGCAAAATTAGGTCACGAGCCGCACTGATTTTAATGAAACCTTTCAACATTTTTTTGGAAAAACAAAACAAAAACAAGTACCTTGAAAAAGCCCATAACTGTAAATTATACCAACAACAATGATTTGCAAGAACGTTCAATCACTGATTTCATTTTGACGCTTTATGTTTTACTTTAACAATGAAGTAACGGTCCGATAAAACACTCGTACATGTATCAAAGACATACAATCGATTCCGAAAAGTAAGTTGTAAAACATGAAATTTTCAAAACAAAACCGAATAATGATGGTGCAATATTTATTCCCATCATGTTATAAACTATACATTTATCAAAAATACGATTGAATAAAACTCTGGCAATTGTTCCTTTGAACTCTGGTTAAGGCGTGGATTTTTTATTTTGAAGTCACGAATCGAATGTTTTTCATAATCAGAATACTGATCAAATAAATGATATTTCAATTTTTTCCAGGCCTTTCATGTCATTAAAAGTGAGTACCGCGGTGTATCTTTTGGATAAATTTGATGCGGTTTCGATTGAATGAAATCATTTCATTTTCTGTAGAATATTTATGTCGACAAGAAAATACAATGAGTTTTGTGGGCTCGGACATTATACTTTGGCTGTATGAGCAGATAATGTGGTACAAATGAAAATGATATATGAAATATGTACATTTGTAACAAGAAAGAATTCTGATTGTCCTTTTAAACATTAAATGAAGGTGCTTTAGCATTTTTACTAATGTTCGAAGAACATTAGTATTAAAATCGATTTGGCCAAAAATTCATATATATATATATATATATATATATATATATATATATATATATATATATATATATATATATATATATATAATATATATATATATATATATATATATATATATATATATATATATATATATATATATATATATATATATATATACATATATGTATATATATATATATATATATATATATATATATATATATATATATGTATATATACATATATATATATATATATATATATATATATATATATATATATATATATATATATATATGTATATATATATATATATATATATATATATATATATATATATATATATATATATATATATACATATATATCATAAAAAAAATTCAGTGACTATTTCTCGGGAACGTGGCATCCGGTTCAGCTTAAACTTTCAGAATATATTGGTGTATATGCAGAATAGGTCCTTTAACCCTTCGGCGCCGGCAGCCATTTTAGTGATATTTTTAATCTACCTATTATTCCGTCCACAAATAATTTTTGCAAAAATAAAGTTAACAAAATAAAATTTGAACATGTTTTACATGTGAATCGGATAATGTTTTGGACGTTTTTAGCCCCATGTGTGCGGTAGGTGTTTAAAAAGAGAACGGGAAAATTTGAAAATTTTTAAATTACGATAACTTTTGACAGAGCTATCAAATCATTACGAAATTTTCAGAACATATTAATGTTGTTTAGTTGTAACTTTATTTAGCTTTTAATGTGCATGTTGGCAACCCTGTAGCTACGTTAGGCGTTGAAAGTGAAAACTTTCAAATCAACGAATCTCCTGAAAAGTTTACGTTTTTTGAAAAAAAAAGCCACTCATAAATATTATAAGTTTTACTTACGATCCGATAATCAGAATTAATTGAAATTTACAGAATGTATTGGTCTTAAGTAGGACCAAGTTTGGTAGAAGCGACTTTTAAATGCGGGCAATTTTGTGCCAGTGGTGCCATCTTGAAAAATCACTTAGAAAAATAACTGCTTTTGGCCCTATAAATTCTGATTCAGACATTTGATTTTGACAAAATTCACACCGTAGCTGAACCTTACTTTAAGCCACGTTTGGTGGAAATTTGGTTGAAAAATTCGGTTGGAACTGCCAGCTATGGTAATTTTGGTATCTTAAATTTTGGAAATTCCTGAGGAAAATAAAGCTCTTTGCCCTATACCTTCCAGTACAGTCATTGAATCATAACGAAATTCAAATGGCAAATTAAACTTATTGTAAACAATTTTCAGTAGAAATGTAATTTCAATACAATGATGGGGTTGCCAGCTATGGTTGTTTTTGTATATTTTTTGCATACCTTTAGTAAGCTAATTTAGCATAGAATTTTCAAATCGTAGTTTCAAAAATAAACTCCATACATGAAAATCAAGAAAATTTGAAAACTTTTGCGAATGGTAGCTCTAAATTTCTTTGCATCCCTATAACTTCCAATACAGTCATCGGATCAATAGGAAATTTGCAGAGCAGGTTGACTTCAACGTAAGGCAGATGCGACATATTTTTGGCTTCGGTGCTAGCAAAGGGCTGCTAGCACTAGGCTTTTTTATTATTTTCATTAAATATTTTCATCGCAAACATTTGCAATGAAAATATGTAAAAATTGTTTAAAGTTTCTAAGCTCTGGACATTTTTCGGATGGCAGCCCCAAACACCTTTCTACCGCAGTAACTTTCGATGAAGTCACCCAAATTCAAATAAGCTTAGATTTTATTATTACTTAGGGTGCATTAGTTTGAAGTAGGAAAGTAACTGGTGGTAGAATACACACTCAAAATCTGCACAAATCCTCTACTGTTCTTCGAACATTAGTGTTTCTAGCAGTTCTGATGCGCTAGGGCTTTTCAATTTCGAATTACCTAGTGTTAGCTGGTATTTTTATAGGATTCTTAATTTATCTTTTTGCAAATTCTGACACACCAGAGTTTACGAAGAGAAAATATACGATGGGCATAGTTTTGTACGTTTTAAGCAACAATTGAGTAACCGATTTTCATATTACACAAGATTACAAATTTCCTATTAATCTTATCTTTATTTGGCTATGATCGTCTATAATCGGTTTATAATGCTGTAATCGAGCTTCTACTTCGCACTCTGAACGTACTTCAACCGTACGAACCTACACAATCTTTCCGAAATTTCATTCTGCCGAACTTGTCAGGTTCCATTCAAACCTGATCCAAGTCCATGCTACTGATAAACTTCATTGACGCTTCTCCCTTTGTATCTGTCTATTGTATCTCCGTATGCATCTTTTCGATACGTTTGACTTAGATCGATAGGATCGTGACCGCTGAATTATATGACTGTTATTTTATGAAGACTCTGTACACGAATATTCATATCGAGTAAGTTATTTTCAAAGTAAACAAAAAGATGTAAGAGTATTTTTGTACTATCGACTTACTACATATTTTTTGAATGCTGTTGCGCCAGCTGAGAAAGAAAAGTGCTTACTTTTACATTGATTGCTTAGTGAAGATATACATCGCTGGAAGCACGTGAGAAGATGCTGAATGGATGCCGCCAAGAGTACTTGTACTTACGCGATATGTATGTACATACGTATGTACCTAAATTTCGAGTTGCAATGAAATCGGGCAGCGGTAAGAGCAACATCAGCAGTAGCAGTAACAACAGAATATTGAGTAAGAAAATCAAGTAGTTTGTCAGGTTGATAAATTTCAAATCGATTGAATGAAAGAATTTCATATTTGGCAAACCAAGAGCAAATATTTGAAGTATACTTCGATAGTACTCCGGATCATTGGAGATTGTGTAGTCGTAATAGTGAATCAGTTATTTTATTTTGATTCATTTTCAATAGTCGTGTGATTATTTGTTAGGATTTTGTAACAATTTTATTTATTTTGACGACGTGGGATAACCCAACAGCTGTCAAGTGGATTACCGAAAATGTGTATGTAGTTGAAAATAGATATTAGGTAACTAAGTTGAATCGTTCTGCATTTCTATGAGTTGTGAGGCATTTTGAAGGGCGTAATGTAAAGCGCATGTTTGAATCGTGAACTTCGATTCAGGGTGGGTAGGATGTATTTTTCGTTTATCCCTTCTCTTGTGACGCAAGAAAACCGCTTTTTTCAGTGTTCGTCGAGCGTTAAGCACTGTCTGCGCAGAGTCAGAAAGCCGAGCACTAAGCTCCATAGAACTCTGAAATAGATCTAAATGCTTAAATTTGATCAGTTGTTATTCTGGATTGTGCAGTTTATTTATTTATTGTTCTAATTTACAGAAAAAAGTCCCATTATAGACTAAATAAATTGAAAAAAGCAAAGGAACTAGACACCATATTCAGCATAGTAAGTTTTGGTTGATTTGATAATGACGCCGGCAAATTGAGATGGTTCGAACCAAAAATCGTGCCTAGGTCATGTGCAATATTAAAAACGGTATTGGCAACATTGCCGGAGAAAGGATTTTTTTTTTTACAGAGAAAGGTCGTTTGATGACACTTCACAACATTTAAAATCATGGCAGTACATTTTGTACGATGCAGCTTGGTGTCACACAAAATTTCAGATTTGCCATATAACTTCTTCAAAAAGCTTGCAAGATCATCCACAGTACTCAGAGAACAATGTTCTGCTATGAATACCAATAATTTTAACTCCGCGGTTTTCCTTTTGCTTGAAATATTTACATCCATAAGCTCAGTGATTTTTTTTACAATTATGCCAACTATATTTATTTCGTTACTTCATGTGCAATTATATTATGTTCTGAAAAATATTTTCAATTGTTAAACGATAGTTTGTGCTTGTTAAATAAAATCTTGTGTGAAAATTTCAAAAAAAAAAAAGCTGGAGGCAGTTAGTACGTAAGTGTAGTTAAGATGGTATTGAATTTAAAATTTCCAAAAGTCAAAATTATTTACGTTGAGTTTCCCCAAAAAAATCCCCCATGAATATCATTCTCCCAAAGATCCCCTCGAACTTGAATTGTCCCCCAAATTTGGGGAAAATTTAAGCTCGGGGGATGCAAATCCAATTTGGGGGAAAATACCTCAATCTGGCAGCCCTGGCAGTGTTACATGATCAATTTCTTTAGCGTAGTATTTGAACCGTCCTTATTTTCCTGATTCTATGAAGTGACTTGGAGCAAGGGATATGACAACAATGGCGTTTTCTGATACCGTTAGGTAGCCCAGTGAAATCCGACATAAAAAAGGCGACACTTCGGGAAAATTAGGGGAAAGCTGAATTTTGGTGTGAACCTTGGTACTAGCGTGTTGAACCAAATGTCAAAAGTCCCCATCGATCCGATTTTTATACGGTGTCAAAGGTCACCAAAAGTGACCTTTCCTAAATATCTCAGTAACGGTCACATCTTTAGAAAAACAATGTATGACGAATTTATAGCTTAGAAAATTCCCAACAAAAAAGATTTTAGCTTTTTCCTGTAACCATAACCGTTTTTGAGATATATTGATCTAAACATTTGTTACTAACAGCATCCTCTTTCTCATCGGCATGTTGATATTATCCGATTTTGATTACGACTTGGCATGTTTGTGAGTTTGTTTTTCTATGTTTAAGAGGCGCATAAAAAAAACATGTAAACAAACTTATCTACCATACTCCAGGTTAGGTGGAAAAGTGTCCTCCGAAAAGTTACGTGACCTTGCCCTGATCGTTCATGTGATAAGACGGTATGGAAAAAAAAACTAAAAAACCGGGTATTTCGGGGTGTTTCGTTTGCGGGGGTGGGTAGGGTGTGGGTGTAGGGCTGGTCCTGCGATGTCAAGAATAGGCAATTAACAGGATAAAAAGTGATCCTATCTTGTTTAACAGTGGGCAAAGAGTAGGCAACGAGCTCATTTCTGAACATTTGGGATGGATGCTCAGGGATGGCATTTTATGACAAAGGGGGTAATGGCAACTTTTCGGAGTACACTTTTCCACCTACCCTGAAGTCTGGTAGATAAGTTTGTGTGCATGTTTTTTTATGCGCCTCTTAAACATAGAAAAACAAACTCACAAACATGCCAAGTCGTAGTCAAAATCGGATAAAATGTGACGTAGCACTCGAATCGATGGGGACTTTTGACATTTTGTTCAACACGCCAGTACCAAAGTTCACACCGAAATTCAGCTTTTCCCTAATTTTTCCGAAGCACCATGTTAGATTTCCCCGGACTATATGTAGGTAGCAGCCACAGATATAAAAGAAAATGGATAAGAAATGGCTATCAGTGTACCCATATGTGAGTTAGCCTTTTTTAATACACGCACAACATTGCTCTCTTACAAAAGTTCCGCTCAATACACCCCTTTCTACTGAACTCACAACCGAAAAGCCCTAATGATGTCTCTTATTTACGAAGAATGCTAGGAATAAGAGATCGGGGTAAAAGCGTGCAAATCTACGTAAGTGCGCGATAATCTGTATCGGTTTCCGGAATAAATTAGCAGTCGAAAATTCTAATATACTGCGAGAATGAAGTGCCTCGTTCCAGGCTGCAATAGTAGCCACAGAAGTACTTCGCGGGGGATATTGTATTTCCGGTAAGTGAAAGTAACCTTTGGCAGCAATTTCGTCTTCTTTTTGAGTGAAGTCATAGTTAATTTCATTTACAAAAAACAATTTAATCTTCACTCGCCGGTTGCGCAAAAGAAATGTCAAAATATGTTTAAAATGGTGATCTTTCGTGGTTTTTACATTGGCGTTACCGTATGAACTGTGTAGGGTATACCCTGTACCTCATTCTCGCACTAATAAGCAGAAAGTTGAAAATTGGACCATTTCTCTCGTTCGATTTCTAATGCATTCTCTTTTATATCTGCGGTAGCAGCTTACTATTTATAGTGCAGCATTGAATTAACCGCCGCTTTATGTATTTAACATTTACGGATGTTCGCCATAAGGCTGTTTAGCAGGTTTACAGTCCCCAATGCCCAATGGTATGCTTTTCGGATATACTCCCTGTTAGTCAGCTTCGAGTCAAGAGTCACTCTGAGACTCTTCGCAGATTTGTTGGTCTCGACTACTTCGGAGCCAACCGTCATGGATATGCCAGTTGGTATCCTTCTTTTTGTCATCACGACAATCTCAGTTTTTGTGATCGCCAGCTGGATACCATGGTTCTCCATTCATTCTTCAACACTTCTCATTACTTGATTTCATTTGAGCTGAGCAAGGTGGAGATTTTTGGAGCTAATGACAGCTGCTACATTATCAGCGTAACCTATCCAGAACAAATTTTTGTATACAACATTCCACAGGTAAGACCCGAGAATGAGAGCTTGTGCTACTCCGACAGTAACATTTTTCCGGACATTGTTTCGTTTCATATAAATGAGACTGCATTAAAAAAGTTCCGAACATCTAGTGTCATTACAAACACTATCCGTCTGGTCTGATGACATGCAGCCTCGGCACGCACTACAGTACCGCTGTAACGCAAATAACGATCTATTCTATATCTTACTAAGCACAAACGTTCTATCTACGGTAGATAGAACGTATATTCTTGGTAGCGCGATGTTTTTTGTAGATGAGGGGATTTTTCATTATTGATTTTGACATACTTCTACAAAAGATAGGTTTTTCATATTTTGTAGAATGATGTAATAGAGTATGTATAGCTTTGAGTTCACCTAGCTCTGATTAGGTACCTGATTTAAATCAGGGGTACTAGTAAATCAAATAAAAGTGCAAATAAAAATGCAAATTTATTTTCCTTTTTTAATATATTTGCCTGCTACTCTAATACATTTTTCGAATATTTCAATTACTTTATGCATAGTCACAGGGCAGGAGTGGTTTTTCCAATTCAAATTCCTTTGCGATTTCTTGTTCCCGTAAAAATTAGGCCACATAAAAAGTTTAAGAAAAGTTTAAATTTTAATCTTTTTAGATAACAATGGATTGAAACAATTAAATAATACCCGTAAGCCATAACTTTTATTGGCAAATAGGAAAAATGGTCATTGCGAAGAATTTGTCATATACGTTATTTTGCGGAATCTTTTCCCTTGTATTTCAAGCATTATTTCAATTAATTTAACTATAGAAGCAGTGCTTGCACAACTATTCAATTTGCGAAGTAGTATTTCGTTGCCTTCTTTTTTTCGCTTGCATACATTTATATCAAACTACCACCAACACTTTGATAAATATTTTTATTACAAAGTAACATTTTTAATGATTTCTTCTTATTTCGCATACACCTGTCAATGTATGTGTGACTTTATGCCTTGGGAGTAAAACATATTTACGCCTATAATTACCAGCTCTGTAAGCTCTGTGTAATTAATATTTTTTTTTTAAATTCCTAACATGACACTTATTATTATTCAATAAGTATCTATATAAATTGCACAGACCTATAATCGTATAATAATTTATAATATTTAATATTTTACAATAGAGTGATAAATGATGAAAATTATCAGGTCATTTATGTAATTATATATGTACGTGTAGGCAAAGAAGCTTAAACGAGTAGTCATTCAATATCATGCATGACCACGAGCTCTTGCATTAATTTCTTCATGACTAGGAAAATGTCAAATGTTCCGAACAAATTAGATGATGCGGATGATGAGAATTAGAAAAACTCTTGTAATGAGACTATTGCAATTACAAAGCAGTTTTGACAAAATTTTGGAGTCATTTTCCAAACTTTTTGCAGTTGAAACTAATTGTTTACTATTGTTTGATGAAAAATTGCTATTGTATTTAATATTAATTTAAGCAGCTTGTAATCAAACTTCAATGGACAATGTTTTAATTTTTTTTATAATATGATGAGTTATATTACAATTGCTGCTGCTTCTAATGTGGTCTGTTGATCCATTGCACACATATCACACTATGTCAAGAAAACGCAAAAAGGTCATGTTCTTAGCTTGGTAATGATCATTTGGGCGCTAAGTGTCTAAAAGCAGGTACAGAAAATTTGTAAAGTTACGAATTGAGACCTCGCAGAGTCGTCGCATCATTTGATGGGTATAAGTATACATTTCTATGTACACGTATTTTATGAGTGAGTGGGCAACCTTGTAACTACGGCAGGTACGTGAAAAATGTTTGCTTTTTAGGAAAATATGCAAACGATTGGTAAATTTAATGCTTTATCACACAGTCAAATTGAAAATCCCCAAATTCTTCATCGCACAAGAACGGCAGCCCTTAATTAAATCATCTATTTTTCAGAAGCCAAGATTTGTGTTTCACAATTAATATAAAGAGTGATTTCAAGATGGCGCCACAACTACAAGGTATTCAGTGTATTCTTTACACTCCTATCAAACCTAGTCATAGATTTGATAGAAGTGTAATGAATATGCTGACAACCTTGTAGTTGGGGCGCCATCTTGAAATCACTCTTAATATAACAAAAGTTAAATGCCCTATAATATCCGATTCAGTCATCAAATTAAAACGAAATTCACATAGTAATTATTAAATGTCAAGCTTGGTAGTAATTTGATGGAAAAATTGCAGTAGGGTTGCCAACTATGCTTATTTTGGTAATCTTTCACCATTAAATTTTTGAATGATAATTATACTGTGGAGAAAATCAACAACTACTATTTACATTTCTAAAATTTTAAAAATTTTCGCAGTTTTTTTCATAGTTTTTTTTTTTACTTCTATGACTTCCATCGCAATCATCAGATCAAAACGGAATTCACAAGATGGATTGATCTCAATGTGAGGCAAATTAGGTATAGTTTTTATTGTGGTGCTAGCAAAGGGCTGCTAACACCAGGCATTGTCATTCGCATTGACAATAAGTACACAAATTAAATATTTTGATTTGAAGACCATATTTTTTCGTTAGGAGCTGGTGATATTTAATTTCTTGACAGATATCGATATATTGAAGGTAATTTATGGGATCCATAGTCACTGAATCTGTCGGGGAAATAAAATATCCTTGGAAAGGAAAACTTGGTCTTAATACTAAAATATTTCGTTTTGAAAGCTAGAAAAAAATTGGATCATATTAAATCAACAAATTCAAAAAAGTAAAAAATATATCTGTTTTCAGTTTTTGCAAAATTTGCAGATGGCAGACCCAAAAAGTTTTCAAAACAATAACTTCCGATGTAGTCATCAGATAAAAACGAAATTCTTCGGTCGTGTCGATCTGGATGTGAGCCAGTTGCAGAAGCCTTTTGTTTGCAAAGCAAAATGTTGACATCACTGAGCCTTTTCATAGTTTTTGTACTAGAAGATGCTGCCATCAAATTTCCATATGTAAAAAATCTTATTTTGGAAATAGTGTGTTTTACCTTCTCATGCGAGTGACAGCCTGGAAATTTTTCTATGCAGTCATTAAATCAAAGTGCTACATGGCCTTGGATACAGTTTGGTCGTAATAAGGAGCACGTTTGGTAGAATACGTCTTCAAAATCTACATAATTGCTTTACTTTTCATCGAAAATCAGTCTTTCTAGCGGTTTTTATGGGCTTTACTTTGGAAGGTCGTTGATTCAATTTTACTGAAATAATCAAACAAAGAGTAGGCACTACGTTATATTCCGCAGCATATCAAAGCATATCAAAGCTTGCTCACGAAAGTGACAAAAGTAGCATTCCAAAAGTAGTTGCTTAGTGAATATCCCTTATGTAGGTACCAAAACTTAAACATTGACAAGCGTGATTATTAAACTAAAGTAATCCTACTACGGCACTTTTTTAGTGTGGGGGTTAAAGTTGATAGAGACTTCATTCACAGTCATTTTATGAGGGTCCGATGTTATAAGTTCCGCAACTCACTTTACCCCAGATTGGACTTAGGTATCTACTGCATAGCATGGACTTCAATTGGATTTTTTTCCTCAGAGAAAGTCTAAAATGACTGGACTAATAAAGAATTTTTAAATCTTCCCTGTAAGGAAAATATGGTAGGTTATGCTTAAGGCAGTCGTCTAGTGCGTCAGGAAATAAAAATCGATTTTTTTTTGTTTTTTCATAAATAACATCTAAAACATGTATAGAAGGTGTGGGTAAAAGGATTTTTCAAAATTTGAAGCCGTTGGAAAGTTACAGCCGTAAGCTCTAGGAAGTATAGAGTGTTACCGAAGGAGGTTTTCGTAAACCGTAGGAGTTATACGCTTACTTTCGCATCGAATATTTTTGAGCCCAGCTCGTTACCTGGCTGTTTTGTGTAACTAAATTGTATTTATTGTACACAGTACTAATTGTCAACTAACGGGTGCCTAGAACTGTTCACAAGCTCAAAAATCTGGACTTTCGCTCCGAAGCATCGTCATTCTGATGCAAAAGTCCTCAAAATCGCCACATTTCTTGCTGTGCTAATCTTCAACGAAGGATTCGAACCTATCTTGAAGGTGATGGAAGTCATGGGAGTAAATATTGGGCCAAATGCCCAAGCCCTCGTTCATCAACGCAACGATTCTCGCAGCGACCGCTCAGAGAGTCGCTTGAGCGATTTCGCCAAACAAGCCCGGATATCCAATAGAGAAGAAAAAACGCCCAAACATGACTTATTTGAAGAAGAAGAAGGTGTATTCTATGGTTTAGGCATAGCAGATTGATCGTGAGACGAATTTTTTATCATGAATTATATACAACAACTTACGCGTTTTTCTCAAAACACGATTTTTTCAAACTGCTGCCAGAAAATATCTCAGAAAATATTTGATTGATTCTGCTCAAATTCATACATCATTTAAAGTACATAAATAACTAAAAAAATTACTAAAATAATTAAGATCGGTTCAATACTTTTCATTTTACAAGCTAAACAAACCCAAAAAAAAACCACGACAAATTGATTTTAGTTTTCTAAAGCGTAAAAAAAAATTAGTTTTTGGAATTCCAACTTATTTTTACTTCATTTTGGAGTCTCAAGTCGCACAATCAAAACTGCGTTTGATTTTTTGATTTCAGATAAGCAGAGAAGGACCTCATGTCAAAGACTTTGGAGAAGTCAGTGTATATGACGTCTACTTGATGGTGCTTTAACTAGCAGATGAAGAGTTACAAAAATCAGAATCAGGTATAGAGGAAGAGAATGTTTAACTGTGGACACATGATCAGAACCTCTTAGAATCATTTAAGCGAAGGGAGGATTCAATATATGAGAAGTAATTGCGCATTGAAATTTCAGGTTTCTTGTCAAAGTCAGTTTTATATAAATTGTATCGATTGATCATGTTCCGCTTGCGTTGCGTGCATCCTTTGAGGCGTATACTTCGCGGCACTGCAGAGTGTTAGCTATCAGATTTGATATAAGGATTAAAAGCAGGAGACAGTGTGAAAGACGGAGGATCAAGGTTGGGAAGGACAAGATCAATAAGTTTACCGTTACTGTTAGGAAAAAGATTGAATTGAATAAGAGAGCACGTGGAAAGAAAAGATGACAAATCCCCACAGAAAGTTGCAATGTAAGTTACAATGAAAGTGGAAACGAAGTGTACATTAGGATAAGTCGAGAGTTCAAAGAAAAAGGTTTCAAAAGTAGAGAAAAGACAATTACACGGAACATACACTGAAACGACAAATACATTGGTTTTGTCAGAGGAGAGACAAACAACATCATATGCAATGAAAGCAGATGGAGAAAAGTTGGTGCAGAGCTTACTCTGAAGAGGCCTCTTACGATCACTATGGTAAACATTTTATCCAGGAAATATTTCCAAACCTAGGATGTTTTCATATAAAATATTAAATGAAACTTTTCGCATATTAAATGATACTTTTCGATAAAAGAAGTAGTTATGATTTTTTCAAGGTTGGTTCTCAAGCCAAGTATCATTTTGGTAATATAAACTAAGGGAAACAAGATTCGATTTCCCCCCCTCCTCCATTCCACTCTCTCTATCACTACATCAGCGTGCACTGTCCATGTGCACCATCTTTACCCTCCAGTAAGTTTTTCATAGTGCTTCCCAGACAACTAGTTTGTTGGTATAAGGGAAAGCACAATTCTTATCAATATGATAGACTCATTTTTCTTGACTTATGATTGTTTTCATTGACTTGTGTCCCGAGAAAAGTAAACAAATAAACTCTCGTGCTAATAGTCATTGTGTGTTTAATTTTAAGTTTTCTTTGAATGCCACGATATTGCTTGTGTTCTTTAATGGATCTGGCAATTTCTTGTAGAAAGCTATAGCCTGGTGTATTGAATCCATTTTCAATCTATCCGTTCTTGGTTTACAAACCAAAAGGTTGCTGGCTGATCTTGTTTCCCTGCTAGTTAACTCTCCAACAGTCCGAGGAATATTTGGCCGTTTTAGCCCGTTGTTAATAATTTGGTATATTATTTTGCCTCTTTCGAGATTAATAATCTGTTGGATGTTCAACAACTCTGATTCAGTCTACACGGCACCCGTTAGTGTTAAGGTTGGCAGCCCTAAATATAACTTTTATCGCCTTAGTGACAAGTCTCCCAATCAGCTCGATGTTGTGCCTAGTTGTTTGGCTCCACAAGACTGCTCCATATTTGACAGTAGGCAGGATAAAAGCATTTAAGATTAGCAGTTTAGTGTGTTTTTTCAGGAAATCATGCTTTCTCAGTGTTGCGGTAAATGGTGCGGTTTTACCTCTGATGTAGTTGATGTGATGGGTCCAGGACATATTTCCATCCAAAATCAATCCCAGGTATTTTATTGAATCAACCTTCTCCAGTTGAACTCCATCAATTTGAATACATGGATTAAATGCGTTTTTGGCGATTGATGCTGGAACGAACATTTCACGGTTATTTTTTTACATCTTAAACGAGTTACTGCTTGGTGTGCATTATGCCCAGAAGGCTTCATTGGTCTATACTTTTTTTTTTTGAAAATGATGATGGTGAACGTATAACTGTGGACGTTCTTTGATACCGTGAGATTATAATTGAGTTTTTGTGGCCCATATTAAATAATAGTACTATGTAGGATATTTGATCTCAGTAGGACGGGGAAACATTTTACACTGCTCGTGAGAACACTGAGATGTTGCAGGAAAAATTTCCTGGAAGCGTGATTATCCAGAAATGGTGATGTTCAATATAATAAAGGAACGTTCCAGAAACGGTGATGATGTTCACCAACATCATCTGATCTGATACCGTTGGACTGTTTTCTATAGAGTTATGGGAAAAACCAGGTCCACAAGAATAACTCATAATCGATTCCTGAGGTGAAGGACAAACTTTGGACCACACACGCTAGCAACCGGTACTCTACCCATCGGGCTAGTGCTATTGGAGAATGGGAGTACCATCGATTCATCGTGTGACGTGATTGAATGAGGAAATAATCGATTAATAAAAAATTGATACATCGAGTGATGATTACTTTTTGCGTGAAAGGTGATTTTGATGCATTTATTTATAAAAATTCGTCCGACCCAATGTGTGTTTATAAAAAATAATTATGTATTTATATAAGAAAGTGTAGATTGCGATATAAAATTCAGCTGCGTTTCGTTTCCTGTAATGCAGAACCAAAAGCATTAACAGATAAAGATCGAATTTATTAATTTAGGAAAGGCTGCAATCAAGCCTAATAAAATTCGACTAATAAATGTAAATCATAAAACAAGATCAAAATAAAAAAAACGAAAGCTGAATATTTAGTAAACATGTTTATTTTTCAGACAGAAAAGTAATAATCTTTGTTTAACAATTTTATGTGCTCGGAGGTGTTTTTGCAGCTAATGCATTTAGCTATTAGTGACAGTGACAGTGACTATTAGTGACATTCTTTCTCTAGTTTTGATATTAGACCTATTAAAGAGCCACCACAAGATTGCTATATATTTAACTCTAACAGTAGCTGCAATAAAAAATTCTTACGCAGACAAAGCGTACAGTGGTTATAGATTTTATGTACAACAGAAATCCCTTGAATATACCATATTTGCTGCAAAGTTGTTAACCTCTAACATCAAAGTCAAGTATGAATTGAAGTCCCTACTGAAGAGTCATGATACATTTGACAGTTAAATAACGTCCACACCGAGTTTGGTCCCTTTGATTCATATTAACAATGTATAAATCATAGGAAACTTTTAAATAATAGCAAAATGTACAGGAAAGCGAGTATCTATTTCACGCTCATTAGTACCGACTAACATATATTATTCAACGAAATTTGCTTAGTCCCTGCTAACAAACCAACAAGTTTTAAAGAACATAGTAAAATCATACAACAATTTCAAATTTTCAATCACACATTTTATTTTATTTTCTTCTTCAAACTTAAAATATATACAAAAAATTGCACATTTCACATTTTTACATGATTTTCACATTCTTCTCTTAATTTTTGCGCTTCTTCTTGTTCTTCTCTAAAATACAAAATTTATATAAGAAAAAAGCTTTTTACAATATGCAACATAGAATGGCAACAAGTTCATGTAGCTTCTAAGATCACACAAATCTTAGGCTAATGATGTTAAATTTATTTTCGTTGTGGTTGTCCTGGTGCTCCAGTACCAACGGTTGGATGATAACCATTTTCATCGGCAGTGAATGTGACCCAGTAAGTTTGACCATCAGGGCCAACGAACGAATACGATCCTGTAACGACGATGGCTTTCTCTTCGCCGAAATCGCGGAGCTCACCATTTTCATCACGTTTTTGTCCGTCGGATAGTTCGTATCTGAAAATGTTGAAACAAATTTGTTATGATCCTTTATACGATTTAGATGTTTCAATATTGGTTGAACTCTTTTTTTGAATTGTTATCCCAACTAAAATAATTGTTTTATTGCTTTTGATTCTTAAGATTCAAGACTGCGTCCAGTTTAAGAGTACACTTTTAAGGCACATTCAGAACCAAGAATATGAAAAAACTTCAAAAACTTCACACAAAAACTGATTTTTGCACGTCAACATATCACAATGTACTGAAACTTAGATTCAAAGCAATAAAAAGTCCTTCGCGGAGCCAAATTCTCGTCGTATAATCCTTACTCGAAATGGTAGTGTCCTAGTCCGTCATTTTCGCTGGCCGATCGCAATAGAGTCACTTGAGCGGGATCTTGTGGGGCACTGAGGGCAACAGCGACGAGCGCACTGAATACAATAACGAGTTTCATTTTGAATTTGGGTTGTTTTTAAAGTTTTTCACAAAGACTACTAGTCCACCGATTGGAAGCTGGAGTTAAGACGATTGCCGTTGCCAAACTGTAACTGATGTTGATCGAAAGGGATTAACCAGCTTTTATACTATCAACACGAAAACCAATATCACTGTCGTCATTGCTATCTTCTCATCATGCTAGATGCGCTCCAACGAATCATTTGCCGTGTATCATCATCGCCATCATCATCAACGATATCACCTACGACCACTAATATAATTTGTTGTTGCTGTTGGTGGAGTTGACGACACGACCTGCGATTTTTTTCGAAGCCGTGGTAAGTCAGCTAACCATGCTCATGATGGCCATCCGATTTGTAGTATTGTTCGGGCTGCTGAAGATAATATGTCGTGGTAGATAATCTCTTCTGACTTTTAGGTTCGTATACTCGTAGATATGATGGATGGCAAGTGCCCAAGCTTCTCGAGGTTTGATTATTAGCTGATGCCAGCTTGTCTTTGCAAGTCCATTGTAGTTTCATTTAGCGCTCTATAGTTTGCGACATTTAAGGAAGTGTTTCTTTTCATTAATAAATGTTCAGATGTATTACTGTTTTGAGCGGTAAATATATGATCTGACAGCAAAATACTTGACACATTTCGGATACAAAAGGGAACTCGCGAACCGTGCATAGACTTTGTAATTGGATGTTCGATATTTTTATGTAAGGTGCATTTCACATAGGCTTCCTTTTTGTAATGTTTTATTTGTATTTTGAAGTATCTAAGATTCATATTATTCAGGTGTGATTGTCTTGAAATTTGAATTTAATGTAATGTAATAACAAAGTTCACTCACAGTGATTGTTTTGTTCTGTTGTATATTTGAATTTTGTTAGTCTGATGTAGATTTGACTTTAGTTAATTTCTGCGTTTTCATGAAATACAAATGTAAATGTGCCTTAATCATATCTCATTCGTTTTTGAGACTTCCCAAAAGAAATCCTGTGCTGATTTTTAGTTTCGCAAACAATAAAATGGACTACTTTAATAACCCTATCAATGATTGAAAGAACAGAGTCTCAAGTATAGTGGCTTTAAATTTAGCAAGAAGGCTCTTGAACGTAATCGTAATTGAATAATTTATGCGAATTGAAATGAATTTTATGTTGCCATAATTGAGTTTTAGAAATGTGTGAATGAATCAATAAGGCTGTGAAATATTGCAAAGCTCATTGCACTAATAAAATTCAGTAATTATTTTCAAATTATACGATTCGTTATCAGCCTGTTTGACTATATAAATCAAAGTTAATTTGAATAATTAAATTATCAAAGTGATGAAGCTGTTGTGCATCCAAATAGCCTTGGAGTAAAATGGTTTTCGTAAAATTTTGAATAATATTGAAAATTCCTGAATCAAAAAGCTGATCAACTTAATCCAGATTATATTTGATCTCCATAGATGTGACCCAGAATATCGTAACCATAATACGGCATCGACAATACGTTCCCGTACTGTTCCCGTACTTGAATCTATTATAATATATTAAAATAGATTCGCAGCAAGTCGTTTTCGTACTTTTGCTGCAAGCCAAATTTTGCAGCAAAAAGAAGCCATCTGCCAAATTCTGTTACTGCTGCAGTTTGCTGAAGTACGGGAACAGACCTTATGTATCACACGCGACGTGAAAAATACCTTCGAAAAATGAATGCATGGGGTACGAACACACAAAAAAGAAACCGCAAACCACCAGACCGGGGCAGCAGCTGCTGGAAGTTGCTGGAAACCATTTTATGCAACCGCAAAGCAAAAACAGGAAAGACCAAACACGTCGTATGATCAGGAGCTTGGAAAGGTTTCAAGAAGCGTCTGAAACACAAGAATGAAGCTGTATAAATGAGGTAACATCAAGAGAATATTTAGAGGTTTCTTCTTTTTCTCTCGCGTTTTAAACCATCAGTTTACTGCAGCTTTACGATTTAAAATTGTTTTTAAAGTTTGAAAAGAAAATTGATAATGTTGAGGATGTAATTAATAAAACTTAAAAAGAATAAAGGTTCAGAGATAACTTGTGGAACATCAGAAGGATGCAAGGGCCAAAGAAAAGGTTGTTAATTGCAACTTCACATATACGACTGCTAAGATAGGAAGAAAACCAAGGAATGGGTAGACCTAAAAAAACAAATTGTAGGATTTTATACAGCACCGACCTGTAATTGAGAATGCCAAAGGCTTTTTAAAAGTCTGCGTACTCTACCTCCACTGGTTTTTGTCGATCTAACGCAAAGTCAACTGTGTTTTTGAAGATAATGAGGTGCGTCAAGTAGACTTACTTCTCAAAAATCAATGCTGCTCGGGAGAGAGAAACTGTATTGTAGAGAAGAGAATTTTTAAAATAGGTTTCTGAAACAAGGGACAAAGGAAACTGGGCGATGCTCAGAGGGGAAAAAAACATCCCCAGTGTTTTTAAATTGGATAAGCAGACATTTTCTTGGCAGAAGAATAAATACCCGACGATAGGCTAAAATTAAGGGAGATAGATGGTGGGACGCACAATGCAGATGACAAGGACCACACATCAAAATTGAGACTGCAATCGGATCCACCGCCAGTATGCGAATCAATACTGGGTAATATGTTCTCAACTTCTATCGGGTTTGTACGGATCAGAGAAAAAGAAGAAAGAACAGAAAATAAATCAAGTGAATGTACAAAAGGAGGAGACTATTAAAAGAAGTTTGCAAAAAATTACATACATCCTGCGGAAAAGAGGAGGTAGAGCTGTTAAATGAAACATGATCAGACAAACAGCACTCTAAAAAGTGGGTCTAAAATTAATTCTTTGATTTTTACACATTGGATGTGTATTTTTTGCTTTTACGTAATATCAGCTGAATAATAAATAGTGTTTTGTAAACCTTAGCAAAAAGAGTGTAAATTTACTACTTCGCTGCTCACATTTACACCAAAGTTGTAAAATTGTATCATTTGCTCGAATTTGACTTATTATTGATGTAACATTGTGACGAAAGGCGGTGATTTGGCTAGACTGAACGAGTCTGATATTTCGAGATCGTTGCTTTGAACAGCAGCAGTTAAGTGTCAGTTTTTTCGTGTAATAAGTGCAGAAGTGCAGTTATGAGTTAATTAGATGTGTAGCTATACGTTAATTAGAAGTGTAGCAATAAGTACTATAATTTAATTTGTATAATGTGTATATAGTGTATATATAAAATTAAAATAAATGATAAACTTAAAGGAATTGCAAAAAGTTTTTGTATTTGACAAGAAAAATATTCATATTTTGCTTACTTAATTTGATAGGACTCTTGTCTTTTTAACATTTAAATTTACCTATTTACAGTCTTTTGTTCATGATATTTAATTTTAGGGTAATATTTTATCTTATGGGAGTTACCTGTCTAGAGTGTGAATAGTGCGAACTCCCTTCCAAGAGTGCAAAAAAACGCACCTTTTATAATCGTTTTTTCAAACATTATTATGGAAATTCACGAATAAATTGCGCTTATTACCCTAAAAGACTCGTTAAAAGTAGCCTTTGTTGCATAAATCGCATGCGTTTCCGTCCTAAATTTACGTTTTTTTAGGGTAAAATTACACGATTTACTAGTAAAAAAAAAATTACACATTTAAGACGGAAAATATTCTTTGTACGCACTTTTGTAAATTTACATCTTTAATAGTAGGAAACCAGTTTCCTATTTTTGTAAGGGTAAAATTCAACCAAAATTTTTTTGAGTGAGGTATATTTTCCGTGTGAAAGAAAATGTGTCCGAAAAGTTTTAGTGGAGCTACAAAAATGGGTAACTTTAAACTAGCGATTCATTACTCCTTGAATTGGAAAGCACGTGAGTAATATGTAGGCTTAGTCAAAAATAGGAGCACAGATAGATATAAGACCATGGAGGTAGAAATAAAATTTGCAAAGTGCATTATATTCGAGAATAACAATGGAACGGAAAACTATGACATCACCGCGGTTGCCCCAAAAGGTTATGCAGGTGCGCTGGAATTTGAGTGAGAATAGAAGATGAGTACATAATTTAATCCCGGAAATTATTCTTTGGGAGAAAAGGAAGCATGCATAGCGTAGCGATGTCAACTCTTATCTGATGCACTTCCGGACGACACGGCTATTTCCGCAGGTACCTGCACCGATTTGGATGAAATCAGCCCAAAATGTGCCTAGATAGCCAAGCAACGGTGGAGGTTGTAATATACAGTGTAAAATTAGATTTCAGAGATAATATAAATTATATTTTGATACAGTTTTTTTTTTTGAACAAAACTGTTCCTTCATATGCTCCTTATAAAGTTATATCAAACACTTGAACAGAAATATAAAAAAAACAAAAATTATAATTTCAAAATAATCAATATTTTTCAGTCAGGTGGCAGATTTTTACTGTGCAGAAAAATCATAACAAAGCACAGTAGAGCACGATGGCGAAGGGTTCATTGTATGGGGTTGCACGGCTGCAACAGGAGTAGGTGAACTTGTTTTCATAGAAGATACCATGTAAAAGACGCATTACCTTATCATTTTAAAAATTTATTTAAAAAAGGGCGGAAAACTTGGAGCTGTGAAGAAGTTTCTATTTTCAGCACGTCAGCGACCCCAAACGTACTACTTATGGCGTGCGATCATGGCTCCTTTACAACTTTCCCCATATCTTGCTAACTCCTCCCCAATCGCCTGACCTTAATCCGATCGAGCATTTGTGGGAACAATTGTAAAGACGTATACGAAAGCATCACGAGGCAATTAAAAGGAAATGTTTACCAACGAGCTGCTAAAAGTGGATTTAGTACTTTATATTTTACTTAAATTGGGCATGTGAAAATAATTTTGTTCATCCAAAAACGTCATATTGACTGTATTTTTTATAATTCCTGTTAATGTGTATATTTCTGTTTAGGATTTTGATATTCTATTATATCACATTAGGGTCCAATTGCTGGGGCAAAAAGATAATTTGATATGACGCATCTGCACTATATAGATGTTGTATGATCCTAGAATCTTTTATTTTTAAGGGCTGGACATTTGCAAAGAGTACGCTCGATAATGTCTTCCTGTCAGTCCTATGCAATACCCACGAGATGCGGTAAGACAATGCCGTGTGAGCAGGTCAACCGTCGCTCTCCAGCAGTTTTTGTTGTGCAGTTTTCTGCTCCTGCTTAAATCAGGTGATGGCCATTGTGTCCTGCCCACCCTACAATCCGTCCTGGCTACCTTACCATCCGTCCTGTTTGTCCATTCGGATTGCAGTTTAGCCGCATCTAGTTTTCTTGTGGGGTCAACAAGTGCCCTTGAATCTCTCCTCATCAGCTCATCAACTTTTTTGTTGCCTGGGACACCAATCGTTAGCTCATCAACTTTTTCGTTGCCTGTGCCCTGACACCAACATAATCTGGATAATAGTATGCGATGCATTCTCGTTGACAACCACTCTGAACGCACTCACAATCCTTGAAGAGCATCCATGAGACACAAGAACGAGAATGGCTGCCCAAAATCGTCGTTGGTTTTGCTGATGTTCCGCTAATGGACTCAACTGCTATGCGTACGACGTATACTTCAGACTGAAACACGATAGCATGGTCTGACAATTTATACCACAGATAAAGGTTCAGGCAAAGCGTATAGGCTAGACAGCGCGGAAAGAACGATATTTGCCTGATGGCAGTGAAGGGTAAAGGGTGAAGGATTTACCATTAGCTGGTACGTGAAACGAGACCAAACCAAATAAGTTCACGTTATCATGCGCAAAAGTGACAAGCGCATACTGTCAAATGACAGGAAAGAATGTGTATACGCTACGCATGTAGCTGATAGGTTAGAATGTGTTGGTGTGCAGTTCATTCCATCAAGAAACAGTAAGCGCAGCGAAAATTGGCTGACAGCCAATGAAATTGGCTGTAGTCCATAGCATAAACTTTACTTGCCATATGGTATCGTAAATAGTATTGTTTAATGGTAAAATAATTCAATAATTAATTTTTCAAGTTTCGAATTGAATATTGCTGTCTATTTCTCGCGATCAGAGGGGAAATATCGCAAATCACGTTCTTTCCGCGCTATTTAGTCTGTATGCTTGGGTTCAGATCCGTTGAATACACGCCTGAGTCGACTCCTGTGTCCATCTTTGATCCAACCATCTACATCCAGGTGCTGTCGCCGGTCACTACTTTGTTTTCCAGTCTGTTCTTTTGGGTATCTTAACCTGGAAATTTCTGTCTAGGTATATTGTTTTGGTTAAGTGGTCCGTATCCTCAGCAAAAAAGGAAATATTTAATACTTTACCAATAATTAAATATTTAATATTTGGAACAAGTTTTAATGCTGTTCCTTTAAGGGTAGATGTGGTGACAGCCAACACCTTGTGTTTTCTTGTGAAGAGCACAAGTTTAGTTCAGTTCAATATATCATAGTTATAGATAAATCTATCAATAGATTATCATCAAACGAAAACTTCCGCTTTTGTTCATTGCTCTCCCTTGAAAAGAATACCCGCTAACTTGTTCAATCTCGATACATTACAGAGTCTACTTTTCTACCACTTGATTTAACTATCTCCAAATATTTGGCTACATAATTTGAAATACTGACCATAAATAATTTGAGTTTTCACCATACTGCAAGTCAGCATGATGAAAATACTATTTCCAGGAGGTTAAATAACAGCTAACGTTATCTCATAAACATCAAAATCGCCCAAAAGGAGCGATCAATCCAGCATTTAATGTCCATTACACTTCTAATTTGTATAACAACCTAAATATTTCATGAAATTTCACTGTCGATTTCATTTCAGACGATTCATTTAATTAAGAATAACTACTTGAAAAGGTTTCATAACATTCCAAAAGACATGACGTCAATTCATGCTACACCGTAATGCACAACGAGTCGACAACCAAACGCCCCATGAATTCATTGGGGCAGTTGTATGACCCAAAATCAACATATCTAGATCTCCAACGGTGACAACAATAACGATCTGCAGACAAATAAACAGAAGGCAAAAGGTGGCGTAGCAAAAACCATTTGAATCAAGTTCAAGTTGTTTCTAATGAAAACATTATTCAATTTTTCGGACATGCACCTAAGTATGTATATAATCATCCTGCAAAAATTTTAGTTGATAATAGCTTAGTTTCAAAGTTGAAATAAAAATAGATGAAATTAATGGTTTGTTTTAACTATGTTCATGATACTATCAAAGTAAGATAAATAGTACACCGACGGAATAGTTATTAAACTACTACATATGTTGAATGCAAGACGGAGGTGTGAAAAGGTTTTTGTTTTTGTGATGGTTTCATATCGAGTTTCTTCGGGGAAATATCTATTTGGGTAGAAGAAAATCTCACCTTGATTTTAAACAGACAAGGTTGAGTGTGCCTGTTTTTGTTTTTGATTCATTCCAAACTATTTCCAGATTTTTTTCAAAAAAATTATCTCAAAAAATCTTTGAAATTCGTAAACTATAAAAAATCTATAATTTATTTTACAGCGCAATGGTGAAGGTGCTGATGAGAGTGCATGCTAGTCGATTATGTTTATTCGAATGACATTCAGTGAATGAGTAGCATTGCGAAGTTTTCGCTTATTGATGATGACAGGGTCATTAGACAGACACTTGAGGTACAGTGGGTTGACTTAATTATTTGAATTACGATTTGTAACGGACATTTTGACGAGGTGTCGCTCCAGATACAGTTCGCACGTATTCTGCTTTTTGTCATTCGCTTTCATTTGTGGTTTCTATGAGTATCATGGGCTCCTTTCACCCGAAAACTGTCGGTGAAAATTTCAGCAAAAAGCAATCTTTTGACAGGTTAAGTTTGAGTATTAAACGTCTTACGAAATCAGATCGATCAATTTCCGTTTCAAGCGGCAAAAGAAAATACTTTGCGGCATGAATAGCCCAAGCATGTGCTGAAATACTTTGGTGGAGTTGGTGCTGTGCAGGCACCTACACACTACTCATCATATAATTGAGCATAATGTGTGAGAACGTGCATCTTCACAATTGTCTTTCAAATTACACCCCCAGGACATGAAACTTACTTGACTTCGTCTGAAATGCTTATATTCTCGAAAACACTCACTGGTAAACGCATGGAAGATAAAGATTATTTGCTTAATCCTATCAGCGAAGAGAGTACCTCTACATACGTTTCGTAATGGCCGTAGTTCAATAATCGTTTGATTGCATCATCGCCGAGCTGGAGGATCAGATGTAGGTACCTCACCTATACTTGTGCTCGTACAAACGGGCAGTTGTGGTTTCTGCATTGCCGTATCTTTCGTGACCTTGACACATTCACCTTTCATTGTTGTTGTACACGACAACGATTAATGTCGCCGGCTCGGTTTGGCGCTGGAATCACAGTTAAAGATGCATCATGTAGGCAGGCAAGAATCGCGTTATACCTCTACACTTTAAGCTGCCCGGTCGTAATAAAAACCGCTGCAATGAGCACAAGTATGCTAGTATGGCCCTTAGATGCTTAGCAAATTTTGATGATGTGCATAAATGCAATCTATTCGTAGTAACATTTCGTTTTCTGCGGTTAGTTTTATTGATGTTTTATTTTTGACCGAAATCTGTGAGCACCTGTACTCATCATTTAATACCAAGATATTTTCCCATATCATATGCTTACGCATGCTTGAGTCGAGTTTAAATGAATTTCATCTCACAACAAAGCTATAAATTTCCTGCTATGGTCCACGCGAAAAATTGTACGTAGTAAAAAAAATGTCGTCTTAATGCCAATAAATTGACCTTCGAGACATCCGAAGTGAAAACTTCTTAAATCTTAGTTGAAGACCAGGTCAATGGCTACTATCCGACAAGATAATCTCAGTGTCATCACCAAAAACTACGAATATGTGCATTGGTAATTGTGCATCGGGGTACTTATGTCAGTATCCATAATCGTAATGACTTTGGGTCGCTTGAAGTTCACAGTCCGATGTCCGATCAAGAGTGTAATGAAATACATTGGATGCAATCTACAATTCGAAAACAAAGAGATTTAAATGCAGAAATATTCGAAATTGCATGATCAATGACTGTAATTTATCCGATCCAGTCGTCATTGTCATTACGATGCGGTAGGCCGCCCGGTCAGCCAAATGATGAGAATGCCTTGATAAAACCTTTTACGGACAATAAGATGGAATATATGCAAGCATGCAATCCGCTAAGTGATGAAATGATATGAAATCACTTCAGGAAATATTGTTCAATTTTGGGCTGTAATTAATATAGAAGTTAATAGAGGATGTAGAATGGATGAAAGACTTTAGTGATTACTATAAATCTAATGAAGCATGTTTCAGACAAGTTTCCCTTGGCATAAAACTGGATTTGTTTTAACTAATACCTTTTTAATTACATTGTTTTCTTTTATTTATGATATTGTAGGGGTAATTAGCTTGATAGCCACGATAAAAACGGAAAATAAGAGGCTCACTGTTTTGCTTGGCTTAGATGATTCAAAGTGCCTCTCCAGAGTGTTGACAAGCTATAATTTTGAAATTAGTGATTGTAACAAAAATTTAAGGTCATGAGAATAAAGGATAAAGGCCTCAATCATGCAAACATTAGAGAATATATATGTGATTTTTCAATAACCAGCGAAATGCTGATTTTAATTTTTAAGTCACTGTGATTTTAAGCAGTGATTTTTAATCATTGCAGTGATTTGGAAAAAAATATGATCAACACAACTTGACTTAAAAATACAAAATACAAGGAAACAATCTCTTTATTTTCAGCAGTCGAACATACTTAATAAGAATATAGCTATAAATAGAATTACATATTTCTAACTTCAGATTTTTATGAAGTTTTTGAATATGAAACTTAAGATATATTACATCACATCATATTTAAGGGGTTACCCCCACTTGTAACTTTGAAGTTTTTCGCTTTTTTTTGTTGCATTTTTTTTAAGTGCAACTATCTGAGAATACGTCCTTCAAATTTCAAGTCGATCCAAACATAATTAACCGAGATATGAGCGTTGAAAGAGAAGAGACTGTTGCTTATACAACCGTTACTTATACTTATAAACGCGTTTTTCTCGAAATGACATCTTTGAAGTCGGTGACCAAAATTACTCGAAAACTACTGAACCGATCTTTTTGAAACTTAGCAGGCTTTTTTAATACATAAAAATGTAGTGTTTGATCGTTCGATTTTTTTTCAAAATTAAAAATGGCCGTTTTATAGCCAAAAGACGACCATTTTTTTAAGTGAAAATCGAAATAATAACTTTGACTGTCCGCCATTTTGTGAAAAATGAATATTCTTTTAAATCCTTCGATCAAACACTAGTTTATACTGTTATTTAACTAAGTCCATCGCTATTTATTATTTCAGATGATCCAGTTCGACACAATTTTGGTCACCGCAAAAGGTGAAAATTAAAATTCCATTGTTTTGACGGCCATTTATAATTAAATCATGTAATATTTTTCAATAAAAAAAATACTGAAAGGTGTTCAAAGTATGTACTTTAAGAAAATATAACAGTCGTTTAAAAACATTTCGTAGTTTTGTCAAAAAAAATTCATGAAAATGACCTATTTTATTGCGCTACAAGTGGGGGTAACCCCTTAATATAAACACAATTCTCTATGCAAATTCAATAATAGCATTTCTCAGCGCACAAGTGACTAAAATTTCGGTGCATCAGAAACAATAGAACCAGAAAGACTTTAAGAGTTACCGCCCGCGTAAATGCTTGAAAAATTCAAACAGTTGCTGCTTCAACATATGAAAATATAATGGTAGCATCTTTTGGTACAATAACGAAAGAAGTCTAGCGCATCAGAACCGCTAGAAAAATGATTTTCGAAGAAATTGTCCTTGAGTGACCAAAAAGTGCGGAAATACGTAATATCATATCATAGTATCATATCAACCATTTTTTAACCAAAGCAACAAAAACCATTTCCCGACAGCATCTCTCATAACATAAATGATGAAAATGTTCAGTGCTGGTAACACTTTTTCAACGATGCAGCTATAAGTTTACCAGAACAGGTTCATGCTACAACCAACCTATCCTTTGAATTTCGTTTTCATCCGAGAATTTCACCGAAAGTTTCAGCAAAATAATGATGTTTGAAGCTGCCATCCGAAAAATTTTCAAAACTCGGAAAATCTAAGCATTGGTTCCGTATTTTTATTGTAAACGCTTTGCATGTTAATATATAATGGAAGTATCTATTGGTCCATTATTAACGAAAATGACTGGCGCTGGCAACCCTGTGTTAGTAGCATAACCAAAAATGTACCAAATCTGCTTCACGTTAAGTTAAATCCAACCTGTGAATTTCGTTTCGATTGAAGGACAGCGCTAGAAATTATAAAGGTGAAAGAATTTTGGGGCTACCACCTCCAATAATTTTTAAAATTTTCGAAACTTCAACAATTGTTGTTAATTGTCACTGCAGGATCGTTCATACTCGCAAACTTAATGACAAAATAGCTTAGTGAAAAACTGCCAGAAAACCATAAAAATTACCATAGCTGGCAGCCCTTACATGATTTTTCAACGAGATTACTGCAGCTTTAGCCTTATAATAAGGTTCATTTACTACATGAGTTTCGTTTTAATTTCATGACTACATCGGAAGTTATAGGGGAAAAGGCTATATTTTGCTAAGCAAATTTACAAGATTTAGTTCACAAAAATTACCATAATTAACAACTCTATTCTAACTTTTCAACCAAATTTCTACCAAATGTGGCTTAAAGTAAGATGCAAGTACTGTGTAAGCTTTGTTGAAATTTGTTGGCTGAATCGGAAGTTAGAGGTTTTTTTCGTAGTGATTTTTCATGATGGTACCACTGCCACAGGGTTACCCGCATTTCAAAATCACTTTTATCAGACCTGGTCCTAAAATAGAGGTGATTTGGTGATGGGTTGTCGTTGTTGTGCAGTTCAGAATTTTGAAAGTTTTAAATTGATATGGTGGACAATGGTTAAAATTGAACAATAATGGGAATTTTTTGTCAAAAAGCAAAAAAATTTCAGGAGGGTTGATGACTTGATGGATTTTTTTTCACGTGTCTGCCGTAGCCACAGAGTTTCTTGCACAGTTTTGAGATCCCACGTATGCATAGGTTTGATCAACGGTAATATGCTCTACAAATTTCACGATGATCAAATGTTTTTGTCAAAAGTTATGACAAATCGAAATTTAAAAAAAATCTTGCCTGCTTTTAGGCACTCAGGGTCCACATAGGGTTTATAATTTTCAATTTTTTATCATAGGAAAGCATAAAACATACTAAATTTTTATTTCCGGGGCATTTCATGTGAAGCGGACAACGAAAAAAGTCGAGGCTGTGGATTTGGTTCAGATCGTGCATAATGGTACTTCTGGAGGAGAATAATGTGGATACGCAATTTTTTTTTATCAGGTTTAGTTGCGGAGCTATGGGCCTCTGAATAATTGACGAAATTGATGAAAGGTTTTTTTGAAAACCGATTCTGAGATTCGAAAAAAAAAAACCTAAAAAACATTGAACATACTGATTGGTATAGAAAATTAACTGTTCTGCTTAACTTTGAAATTAGATTTGAATGGCCAGGCCTTTCCAAAGCTTTCGATCATGTTGATAATAGCCTTTTTCTTTCCAACCTAGATAGATTTGGTTCCTCTTCATACATTATCAAATGTATCGAATCAGACCTTTGTTCTATACGATCCTTGAATATCACACCTTTTTTTTACCTCCTTCCTTCCACTCTCTCCATCCCTCAATCAGTATGCACGGTCCATGTGCATGAGCGCGTCATCAAGCACAATGTACAAGTAGTTCCCAGACAATTGAATAATTGGTATAAGGGAAAATACAATTCTAATTACGTTTCGTGTATTGTTATATGTTTATCCTCATTGACATGTGTCCAGCGAAAAGTCTACAAAAAACTCTGGTGACGTCTTCATTAAGGATTGTCGTTTTTGACATGTGATTTTAAGTACGTTTTAAACTCTATTATGTGTTTCGCCGATTTCACCGAGCTCGGCAATGAATTATAAAATGTGATAGCATGCTGTATTGGGTCCATTTTCAATCTATTTGCTCTTAGAATCGGAAGAGATAAATTTCTAGCAGTCCTAGTTTCCCGGTTAGTTACCCCCAACACAGTGCGGGGGTGTTAGGTCGTTTCAAATTATTGTTCAGGATATTAAAAACTGTTCGGGTGTACACAGCAACTGTTGGAGTTAGAGTCGGCATTCTAAACATAATTTTAAATGCTTTCGAGATTAGTCTCCTAATCAACTCGATGTTTTGCTTTGATGTCTGACTCCATAAAATAGCTCCGTATGCGGTACTTGCTAGTATATAGGCATTGAAAATCATTAACTTAGTACTGATTTACAGGAACTCATATTTTCTTTAAGATGCAATCATTGGTGCAACTTTATGTCTGATGTGGTTTATGTCGTGTATCCATGACATTTTCTCATGCAGCATCAATCCAAGGTATTTCATTGATGCAGCTTTTTCCAGATGGATTCCGTCGAACTGAATAAAGGGATTTATAGGGCATTTATTCTTCTGTTGGACTATTATGTATTTGGTCTTATGGACATTGATGACCATTTTGCTACGTTGAAGCCACACTTGGTATTGTTCTAGATCTCTATTGATTTTATGCTCCAGAGATGATTCATCCTTTCCAGAATATAAAAGAAGTGTGTCATCAGCAAAGAGGACCAAAACTCCGATTTCTAGTTTGTCTTTAATTTCCACTACTTCGCTTGGCAATGTAGGTCTTAAATGTGTACTGGCATAGCTCTCAGGTATTGTACTATGACTTTGCTCGAATGTATTATGAAATTGTTTGGTGATGTTTTTTTCCAATCGTTGCAAAATAATTATTCAATTCTTCCACGATAGATTCAGGAGTTGAAATTAATGATCCATTTATGGATAATTGATTAATACATGCTGCCTGCTGCGTTGTATTTTTTCCTGCTTGTTCCTGTTTAGCTTCCTTTCTTCCTGTTGGTGTTGGCTTGTGTTAACATTTCAATCAATTCTTAAAAATTTGTTACTATCGTGCTACGTAGATCATCAGTCACAGATTTTTTAAATTTAAACTTGCAAGTAATACTAATAGCTATTTGTTGAGGTCACTTGGTTTTTACATAGCTCTTTATTGACACATTAATTATTCTGTGTTTACAAGGACATGATCTATTAAAGTTTTCGAAGTTTATGTGATGCGTGTCCGTTTATTCGAATTCAGTAACGCTTCGTTATTGAATGTTAAAATATCGTAGTAGGCTCTCGCGATATTAGATGAAGTCAGCAGGTGAATGTTAGTGTCGGCCAGCGTAAGAAGCTTTTCATAAAATGAATACAGTGCATCAGAACTGGTGTTCTATAAGGTTCAGCCAGAACCAGTGTTCTATAAGGTTTTATTCACGGTCCTCTCTTTTCCTGTTTTATGTGAATAACCTGCCTCCCCTCGTTCCTTGTGAATATCTATTTAGTCTATTGACTGCGTACCGAACTTTGCATTAACTTTCCTAGGAGTAGAAACCTGAGTCAAATTGGGGGCAAATTAAGGAGTCAAATCATCAATTTCATTTCATCAAATT
This sequence comes from Nemotelus nigrinus, assembly GCA_947369275.1. Lineage (NCBI taxonomy): Eukaryota > Metazoa > Arthropoda > Insecta > Diptera > Stratiomyidae > Nemotelus > Nemotelus nigrinus. The sequence continues at coordinate 149,840,944 of OX376373.1, forward strand.
TCGTTTATGAAAATGGAGTCTCTACCACATCCGAATCCCACGATTCGAAATGCGTTGTAGCGGAACAACATCGCTTTACTTTATATATTCAAATATTAATATGTGTATAATTACAAGGTCAATAGTCATTTTAAAAATATTCACCATGTTTTCGACAAGTTGTTCGAAGTTAGGCAATCATAAAAAAACAAAAGAAAAAAATGGAATATGCTGCATAGCTGGATAGTATTAGTAACCAATGACACGGAATCACATTCCATCACAAGTGTATTAAAATCGTTTCAAGTAGAACCTTGACTCAATCGCACTAATAATCGCACCATGAGACTTCCATATCCTAAGCTATTTCCTAAATATCCATTAACAAACATGACGGAAATCGGAATAATTCTCGAATGCATCTACAAAACTCAACAAACGATTTAATTTGTCGCATCTTCATCGATTATGTGATCACAAAACTTTCATTGCAATTGAAAAGTAGTCGTATCTTTTTCACATCAATAGATTTCAATTACAATCAAAAAGATGCGCTGTGTACAAGGTTCTTCTAAACACGCTAGTCGCCGCTACCAATTGTGTTTTTGTCTTGTTCGTCTTGTTCACGGTTTGTGAGAGGAACCAAGATGATTTTTATAACCGGTATCGAAACAGTCGGTATTCCACCTGAAACATGCATTCAATTATCAAATTATATTCTTCTGTAATTTGCGCACAGTTAATGCCACTGCGCCACCCGATTCATTGTCTACACGCAATTATTGTCGTCTTCTATTTGACTGATGAATATTTCACGTGCTATTAGTTATCGGAAACGAGTAGAGCATCTAGCGTTTTTGTCGAGTATTTATTTATTTGGTCGGTGAGCTAAATTACTGCTGAGAGAGTATGTGTTTTTAAATGGTCATTTTAGGTGATGAGAAAAACATTTGAGTTATTTTTAGATCGTTTTAAATTTCGTCAATTAAAGAGTTTCCCATAAAAAGTACAAAATGATTTAAACGTGTTTCGGAACAGCGTTTGTAGTGAGATATGGTTTTTTAATGGTGATGTTAATTTTTACCAAAATATGAGCAACATGAATTGAATATGAATGAACATTTTTTATTCTCAATAAAGTATGGCTAATAACACCATGTTTCGGGTACGTAGGCTATTTTTTGATTAAACGTATCCGGCATGGTGTCGGCCCACTCTTTTTAAGAATTTTAGGCTTACCTTTATTAACTTCTACGGCCTAAATGACTTTCCTTGTACTTGGAAGCATGCAACTATTACGCCTGCTCATAGAAAAGCATAAAGAAATATTGTAAGAAACAACCAAACTACACTCTAAAAAGTGGGTCTATAATTAATACTTTGATAATGAAACATATTCATTTTTTCGTTTAAAATAACGAATCACAATTTTTTTTACACATTCGATGTGCATTTTTGCTTTTACGTCATATCAGCTGAATAATACACAGCTTTTGTAAATTAAAGCAAAAAGAGTGTAAATTTACTAGTTTGCTATTCACCTTTCACCTTTGTGCCAAAGCCATAAAGTTGCATCATTATTTAGGGTAAAATTACACCATTTGGTCGTAAAATAAATATTCTTTTTACGCACTTTTTGTAAATTTACATTTTTAATAGTAGTAAACCAGTTTCCTACTATTGTAAGGGTAAAATTCAATCAAATTTTTTTTGAGTGTACTATGTGCTGATTAACTATTCGATATGCGAATCAATAATGTTGAGGAGCTTTATTGCAGATCAATCTTATATCCTTGCCAGTACAATTTCACGCAAGGTAAATCCACAATTTGTTGAAATTATCCAGCACAGTTATTTTATCGATCGCAGCAGATCTTCAGGTATACTAGGTTTATAAGAACCTCACACGGGCTTTGGAAAAGCTGAACCGCTGAATTTTTTCGATCAAACTGTGTTCTGTTAGTTTTGTGCAATTTTGTAAAAGCCAAATAATTTCTAATTTAATATGTCGTATCCATTGTGTTTTTTTTTCGAGGCGCTCAGTAATCAGTAATTAATGAAATGTTTGGTGTTCGTTAAGGAAGCCATTTAGGTACTTCATTATTTTTTATGTATAAATGGTTTTCCATCTGTCTTCAAACGCTTATTCGTCTCACTTTATGTTTTATGTAACAGGTATACAATATTCATGATTACATTTAAACTGCCCTTGACAATAATATGACCTGATGTGACATAGGCAAATATGCTATTTTACTGTAAACGAGTAAATTTAGCCCGTTAAACTTCGAACACTCTTTAAAAAGTAATCCCCTAGCATATTCTGACAAGCATATTGTTATAAAGTGAGATCACTTTTGACGATTTTATTTCTTTTGACGATATCAATTTCAGTAGTTTCACGAAAATCCTTTAGCTACAATAGTATTCTGCGGTTTAGTTAGTCGGACTAGAACGCATGCATAGTTTGGAAAACTTGTCACGCTGTTAAAAAAATTGACTTAGCGCGTTTTCCTATTAAACGTCAAACAGCGTTTCTTGTCGTTAAGCTATGTAAATGGAGCTATAATATGGCACTGAGAGCGAAGAAATATAGCTTTCAACGCCACAATATTGCACCTACAAACCAACAATTAATTTTTTATCTTTCATTATATTTACCCGGTATTGAACTGTACTTATTACAACTTTCGATTCACAATTCAATTTGTTAAGAAATAAAAAAACCCTAGCGCATCAGAACCGCTGGAAATACTAATGTTCGAAGAACAGTAGAGGATTTGTGCAGATTTTGGGTGTATTGTTAAATATTGTCTTATATATTGTTGTTATTGTCTTATATATTATATATTGTATGTATTGTCATATATATTGTTATATATTGTATATTCGCGATGTGAATACTTAATGCAAGCATTTATTGGAACGCAAATAACAAAAACACCTCGTGCTAGCAGTCCTTTGCTAGCACCGAAGCCAAAAATAAGTCACGTCTGCTTCACGTTGAAGTCAACCTGCTCTGCGAATTTCGTATTGATCCGATCACAGTATTGGAAGTTATAGGGATACAATGAAATTTAGGGTTACCATTCGCAAGAGCTTTCGAATTTTCTAGATCTTAGTATTTGGTGTGTGTTTTCACTACATGACCACTACGATTTGAAAATTTTATGATAAAATCGCTTACTAAAGCTATGTAAAAAATATACAAAAACAATCATAGCTGGCAGCCCTATCATCGTTTTTCAAACTAGATTTCTACTGAATATTGCCTAAAATAGTTTAAATTTGCCATATGAAGACCAATTAATTCTGTAAATTTGAATTAATTCTGCTTATCGGATCATGAGTTTCCGTGAACAGAAGTTTTTGATGCTAAAAATATAGGTAAGTTGGGCAAGGGTTACCAGGCGTGTCCGTTGCACCATATGAAATTTTTTCCTTTGGCTATATAAACAATGAGTGGGTTTTTTTGAAGAAGCAGCATTTTTTCAAGAGAGACAATGTTTTGGAGGTTTTCACTTTCAGTGCCTGCCCTAGCTACAGGGTTGCCAACACGCTCATTAAAAGCTGCACAAATTTACAACTAAATAATACCAATATGTCCTGAAAATTTCGTAATGATTGAATATATAAATATATATATATATATATGAAGCACCCGCGGCCAAAAGGGGGTAACCCTCATTTTTTTCGAAATCGATTTTTTAACATATTCACATTCTCCAATAAAAACTACGTCAAGGAGCGTTTGGAGAAATTGAAAAATGTTTTTATTTTTATTTTTAATTAATTATTAAAGCTGACGATGGGGGTAACCGCAGTACTAGCTCGCGTCCAAAAGGGGGTAACCCCTCATTGAGCCTTATGGGAATTCGATGAGCGCCGTTACTTTTTCTAAGCTCTGAGAAAAAAAAAAGACCTGAGTCACCATCTAGCGGTATTAGCTGATGGCTCGTTGTTGTGAGTGCCTACATCTGCTCGGGTTTGACTGCGGTAGTGTCTGTGTGACTAGTCGAGTGTAAACAATCCAGTTGGCATGTAAGCAGTTTTCCATATTTTAATTTTAAGAAAGATTTAAGTGCCATTTTCAGGTTTTTGTTCAAATGCACGTTGTCGGCATGAGTTTTTGACGACTTTTCATTCAAGTTCTGTCGTTCTAGCGCAAAAATTGGCCGAGATATGCGAGCGAAAGAGAAGCGCCGTGAGCAGCGTCGTAGAGGAGAGACGTTTTTTAGGTTATCACTTTCAAGTAAATATTGCTTATGTTTGTGAATGGTAAAAATATTATTTACAATTGTATTTATGCATCGAAAAATGTTATACATAAAAAAAAACACGAAACGCGTACTGTGGGTTATCCCCTTTTGGACGCAGGTTACCTCTAGGGTTACCCCCCCGAGCTACGGAAGCGCTCATTAATAAAAATGCAATTGATGAAATGGTTCGAAACTTTAGTACATGACGTATGTAAAGGTCATCTAGGAGCTTGCGAAATTTCGGGCAGATAAGTTAAAATGATACAAAATGCGAATGTTTTTCTGACGTCCTGAAAAGAAGTTGAAATGAGGGTTACCCCGTTTTGGCCGCGGGTGCTTCATATATATATATATATATATATATATATATATATATATATATATATATATATATATATATATATATATATATATATATATATATATATATATATATATATATATATATATATATATATATATATATGTATATATATATATATATATATATATATATATATATGGAAATATGAATTTTTGGCCGAATCGATTTTAATACTAATGTTCTTCGAACATTAGTAAAAAATACGAGCTGTGTTTGCTGTTCAAATTTTCTTCGATGTTTTTTTTTCGTGAATCATCATAGGGATATCCAACTGCATGAAGGTGTTTTGTTAAATGTTTAAATAAATGATAAACGTGTAAGAAGAGAACGCAGTGAGTAAGTATTCTTCGGCGCTTGGAATTTATCGCTTCTTTTAATTTATTTAGAGTTGAAGCATAATAGTTGCCGGTAATTGTGACCCCTTTATCTTTATAATCTATTATCAGGATTTCTTGACAATCCCAAAATATTGTAGCCAATACTTTTCCTGCGGACTGCTCTTCCTTTTCTTTTTGAAGCTATGCTGAACTCTTTTTTAGTCACTGTTTTGATTCTTTTTTCGTTTATGGGCCAAAATGATGAATTAACGTTTCAATTTCCGCGAGAATTCATGGGACTATGTCCTTTGGCTTACATTATAAAAATTCAAAATTCCTTTTGGCACTGAGCACGAAAATATTTGTGAATGAAGAAACAAGTTTTCGCACCCACCTTGCACTGATTTTTAGACATGATCAAATGTTTATGTAGAATTTGAAGTACTGTAGTTGCCGGTACCTCAACAACTTTCTTCTTTTTGAACTATGCCATCATTTACTGTTGCGCAAGATGGATGAAATTTCACTTGAGTTTTTGACTTTTTATCAAAAATTTGATCATTGCACGGTACTCAATTTTCTCCAAATTCATTTTTACATTGACTTCACTTAACACAGCTCTCATATCTCTAGAACTATTAGATTCACGTGAATTTCATACACTGAAGGAAAAATCTTGGTAAAATCAACAATTTTCCTTAGTTATTTTTGCGTCAACTACGGGCTATAGTTAAACAACTATAAGAAAATTGTTGTACCATGACGCGTGGTTGATAAACAACGTCCATAGTGCAAAAAAGTAAGCAACCACAAACTATGGTATTCCAACAATGTACATAGTACGAAATAGTAAATGACTATAGTCTGTGGTGTGGAATTATGTTTCTTGAATTTAACAATTGTAGAGTGGTTCGCTTACTATGAAAATTGTTGATAATTCAATATTTTGGAGTGTTAAATGAATTAATGCTCAGTTTTCTATAGATCAACTATTTATCGTACTTATGAAACAATTAACACAGTTAAATCCTCGAAGGTTTCGATATTTTTTGTATCAGCAAAGTCAACTACTTTTGTATGGTCAAATGAACTATTTTAGCAGAGTAGAAAGAACCATTTTCCGTAGTTCATTCGACAATTTTGAATGAATTGGTGCATTACTATGAATAATAGTTAAATCAACCACGACTTTTTCTTTCAGTGTACATGATATTTCTGTGCACATTTTAATGCTGATCAAATTTCAGTCAATAAAAATGTTCGTAAATAGTTACGATATGTTTAAGAAAAAATAAAATAGCTGACGATATATTTAACCCTGGAATGGTACGGTAAATGTTTGGATGATTTTAGGTACATGTTTTTACTAAAAAGATGGCAACAATAGCATAATGTACATTTTTTATTTTATCATTAAACATAATAAGATTATATAGCTTCTAGCCTCATGGCAGTCGGAGTGGGCTACTGGCTAGTGCGCGACGAAATGTATACCCTATGTGAGTAAAATTTACTCATTGGTACCATTCTAGGGTTAAGAAAGACCATTTTTCGTGATATTCGACCTTAGTACATTTGCACTGCACTTCAAAATCAGGTAGACTTAGTGCTGACAAATAAATCCGGTGAGATGTTCGCACTGGCCGAGGTGATTTAGATTTGTAGCGAGATATGTCATTCAAATTTATATGCACATTTTTTTGCGTGAAAGTTGTTGAAAATGTTAAAAGAACATGCAAGATTATTTTTTTTGCACTTTTTACAATTCACTTTTTCTTGTTGTGTGCAATGCTCACTATTTTAGGACGAAATTCAAATGACAGTTCATTCAAATTTACTCTCCTCTCATAGATGAAATTCTGCACGCTCTGAGAAAAATTCAGCCGGGGCAAAATTCACAAAAGTATATGATTTAAACTAGATTTATATAAATCAAGTTGCTTTCGACTGTCAAAAACCGAGGCAAATGTATCGTAAATCAGGTAGATGTGCAGTCGGTTTAGCTCTAAATCGATCAGCTGATTGAAATCACGTGATATAGCCTCAGTGTGAATGGGCTTTTTTTGTGCACACAATTTGTTTTGTGCATACAATTTGCTGTGTACTTTTTAACTCATAATAAACATAATTTGGTTGAAATGCTTTCGCTTGAATTTTTTTGGCAGAGAAAGTTTAAAATGCTTCGGCTATTATCCGACATTTAATGAGCATTTATATTACACCATCACATACCTCACCCATATTTAAAAGCGCTAATCTACAAATAAATACCATCAACACTACTATTTCAGGAAAAGTATATTTCCTTGAAAAGTGAAAAACGTCAATTCACTTGTGGCATTTTTTGCTTAGTGCACAAACATTGAATAAGTTCCCTAGCCATAAAAATGCTTAAAAAAATATTTTTGAATTAAATGCTCCGCAAAACTTTAAAATCATACGAAAGAAAAATTTCCTTGTACTAATATTACTTCTCCAAAGGATGAAACTCCTCCAGTTTTGGCTGAAAATATACATATGTATGTACTTTAAACCAATCACACTGCACTTCGCATTTCTCAATTTGTTTAACAAATAATCACTAGAGGTTGACTTTGATTTTAATTTTGCTTCTAAACAATTTTCTTTATTTTTATTTTTTACTTTTTCGGACTTTGTAAACAAAATCGTTGCGAAATAGCAGAAAATTTCCACGATTCACGATTTTGACAAGCTATCGTACGCACACATGACAGATTCGTCTTATGTCGCAATCACACATAGGTCGAGCGTTTCGGGCAAAACAGTCGACAAGAGGTCAGCAAGACATAGGCTGAACATGGCTTATCTTATGAATACTATCTACACGAGATGCGTATCTATACACTTAAACTTCGCACCCTGCATGGTGTGAAATTTAAGAGGTAATATCGTGCAGGTAGGTTCAAAAATTTGTTTACAAATATTCGAACGGTGTGCTTTTTACCCGTCCGTACGCAAGCATCTCGTCCAATATGATGCACCTTGCCTGATATGATGCCTCTTCCCCATAATTCCATTGGCAAATCAAATCACTTTGACTCGGTACGTAAAACCGACATCATTTCAAGCGACCTGGAGGTATCACCAGACGGTCATAAACGCTCAGCACCGCCATCAAATCGCTCATGATCCCTTCACAAAACAGGCAAGAACCGACGAGGTTGCCATTTACACACTCGTGCTTGCCATGAAAACATCAGCCGAGAATAGACGAGGAGACCACTAACACTCTCAACTCGTCAACGATTGACGTGTCTCGGGGAGAGTGTAATTGCGTCTTTAGATCGTAGCATATCGTAAATAAATTCGGAAAATTTTCTTCTGGAATAAATGGAATAAAATAACTTACACTCTAAAAAGTGGGTCTATAATTAATACTTTGATAATAGGAAATATATTAATTATTTCGTTTAAAATAACGAATCGGAATTTTTTTTACACATTCGATGTGCATTTTTTGCTTTTACGTCATATCAGCTGAAAAATACACAGCTTTTTGTAAATTGAAGCAAAAAGAGTGTAAATTTACTAGTTTGCTATTCACGTTTACACCAAAGCCATCAAAATGCATCATTATTTAGGGTAAAATTACACCATTTGGTCGTAAAAAATATATTCTTTTTACGCCCTTTTGTAAATTTACATCTTTAATAGTAGGAAACCAGTTTCCTACTATTATAAGTGTAAAATTCAACCAAAATTTTTTTGAGTGTAGACTTTGCAGTAAGTGTACAATTAGGCGAGAAAATACATACTAAAGCTAATGCTTTAAAATTTTGAAAATCCACTATAGAAAGTGTGGTGCTATAACCCAGAGGAAGCCTATTTTTCCAACTTACACTGATCGATTTCATTGCATTAATCAGCTTTCAGTTGAAAAAATTAAAATTTAGTTTGGATTTATGCTATCTCTAGCATTAATCATTCCCTCTATTTGCAACATTGGATTTAAATTTAAAAAAATATCTTTGAAATGTCTATTTGATGTTTCACACGGACAACGAATATTTTTGCTATATTTTCATACTCTGAATTCATCATCAATGGTATAATGTTTGTGCTTTTTGGTTGGAATATATATGTTGTATCTATCTAAGGTAAAATTCATTTTTTGTGCAAACAAAACTTGTTTGAAATGTTATTTTTTGTTGTGTTTATACTTTATTAAGAAAGAAGATTTCTGTTACATTTTCAACCGTCTTAACTTTTACTTTGTCATCACCATATGATTTTGCTACGGAAATGGCGGATTTACTACTTCTCCCAATAAATATCTACTCCATTGAAATATAAGTGATGTCCCGAATCTGAGTTTATTTCATCGATACATTTAATTTGAGTCTGAGAAGACTTATGCTGACATTATTTACTAACACTGGATTTAAACCGATTCCTTCGCTCTGCATTTGAAGCCCAAATCGTGATAATTGTAATTACGTGTCACGAAAATTTCCTCCCGAGACCGCATGCATAAATTTAAGAAGAAATATGTAGACCTGAATACTACGGTTACATTCCGTCATTTTCATTGTGAATTAAATTTGCAGCTACCTATTTCAGCCAAACTACCAGGATTTATCAATGTCAGATAAAAAGGCGAACAAAATTTTTTCGATATTACAAAACAGATTCCATGCACAATGTTCGCCATATCAGCAGCAGAAAAACAATTGAACGATCTATGAAGAAATTTCGTTTACATCAAATTATCATACTTACGTGGCGGAAGCTCTATCATTCAGATTCTACATAATAACTACATTTTACGAGTATGTCTCAATAATATCTCATCGCTTACCAATATCTCCACTAAATCAACTTATAACATTTATTAGCAATATATCATTCCACATTGACTATGCTTCGATGTAGAGACAATTAAACATAAAATACATTTGTATAGTAGTAGTATTCCATCTTCACAAATTACAATAGACTTTGAAACATTCAAGCAACAAAATTCAATAATGATATCTGATCTTCAGACAGACAAAGCGTAAAGATCAACAATGTAATTACATACAGTGTTGCGGTCCGTTTGTAATTTCTCATATTTGGCATATAAGTTCGATCGAAGACACACGCGTGTGTGTGCTGTGCTCGGAACGCAAAAAGGAACAACAAACCGGCGGATATCGAAAACAAATTAGATTTGATATCTACCAAAAATTTATGAGAATCATCCATCAATATTGCGAAGAAGACGATGATGATGTTGATGATGATGATCTATCCGAGCCGAATATCCTTGAACCCAAATCGTAATTGAACCACCAGACAACTGAACTGCTATTGAAATCATGTATGCATACATTTTGCTATCTTAACATTTGATTAAATTGTTCACACAGTTTTTTCGAGTCAAGTCTTCGTAATTTGTCCACAAAACTGACCGTTCTATGGAATTTTCATATGATTTATGATCAAAACCGAGGGAAAAACATTGAACCTCACAAATACTCGTAACTGAGCATAATATGGATGGGATAGTTCATTAAGTACCAGTGGGCATTTCTTCCAAGAATCTTTTGCATGCGGAGGTGTGAGTTGTTTTTGTGTAATTATGTAATTTACTGTCAACCTTGACTGGGAAGTTTTCTTTTCTTCACTTTTTTTTAAATGAATATGAATTCAATGAAATGACGTTGCTTCCGACTTTTTGGTGGTTGAACCTGTAAAAACTTTAACAAAATTATCATAATTTAAATGCAATTCCCTCTATGTCTATGATTAAATCGACACGTCTTAAACATATTTCAATGCATTTCATCTGTGTACTTCATCAATTATTCTTGTAAACTGATCTTTTGCAATGGACATAAATCATCAGATACAATTTGGCCAATTACGATTCACTTATACAGGAAGTCAATCTACTACTATTGGAAATAAATTGACTTATCATTAGCATTCAAGAAAAGACCTTAGTACTCATTTCATGAACTTTAATTCCCGGGAAAAGATGTGCTACTGCAGTGATACAGTAAAAGATACGTTATGTTATATAGTATGGTTAAGCTGAGTTTTTGAACCTCAATGTACACTTGGTAGAAAAAGTCAGTCAAATTATAATGTTAAAAAACAGTAATAAAAAAAAATATTTCCATTTCACGTTTCGTACATTTATTTATTAGTTGCTTAACCCCAGATACATATCGTTATTTGATACTCTTCACAGCATAACGTGAGGTCAATTTGACTCACACATGATTTCTGCCTGATTGCGCCACAACGATTTGGTATTTTGATTTAGTAAATGCAATTATACTTTGACATTAATGCAAAAAATGAAAAAAATATCTTTTAATTTGTTTTATTTATAATTTACTTTACTATTTCTTTCGTGCGTCATTTTAACTCACGTTATGTATCTAGAACTATCTACAAGCAGAATTTTGTTTCTTTTACTTTAACAGCTTTTAAGAAACCGATACCGAAACCGAAAAATCTGCGTGCACTTTCAATAAAATTTTTAAAATAGCTGATAACTAAGAATATGTAACTAACAACTAGTAGAGTAAAAAGTAATCCCACGAAAACCCTTGTACGGGTCTAGAGGTTGAAGCTGGTAGAAAGTTTCATTCACAAATTTACAATAAATGTAAATACGACTGTGTAGTGACTAGTTTCCACGACTCACTTTACTCCTGATCAATTCCGGATCCTATTCAGAGCTAATGGCCCAGTCATTTTAGCATAAAAAAGGGGTCAACTTCGGAATGGGAGATAATAAGCTGAATTTTCGTATATATTTATTTATTTATTTTGGAGTCCTCAAAGTTGCCTCAAAAGTCTCATAAAACCTCGTGTAAAAAAAGTTATTCAATGTCAAAGATGAGAAAAAACAGTTTTTTTTCAATTATCTTGGTTTCTATTGCTCCAATGATGTTAACATCTCTGATCGAAATTGTAGAGTATAAACGACAAATTTTATTCGAAGCATTTTTTCATGCGTTCAACCGTTTTTGCGATAGAAGGCGGTGAGCGCGCAGCACTCAGCCATACGTACTGTAATGCAAGGTAAACCGTGAATACCTGTGAGTACTACCTTGAGTTTTGAATTATTTGTATTATTTATCAGTAAATACATTGTATTTAATAACATTTTACATATATTTAATTTATTTTAATATATATATTTTACATATTTTTAATCTATCAAACTTTAATAATTGAAATAGCAAAGTATTACTTTTCTTCTTCTTCGTCGTCATCTTCTGTACGTTCGGGAATTTCTGTACCATTGTCATCATCTTCGTTGCCTTGAATTGGTGTTTTCAGACCTCCTTGAATTTCAGGGTCAAAAGCACTCTCTTGCTCACAGTCACTTTCAAAGAAACAGCATTGAAGCAAGCTTGCCTATTACACTGGCCACTAGCTAAAGTGCATTGCACCCCCGATTTTCTACATCGGCACCGTGCACCACATCCATACTTACAATTACAGGAACGGTTCCTTGAACTGAAATCGAAATCCGAATCGGATGAACTAAGCTCGGGCGACTTCAGGAATCGTGCAAACGAGCTCAACCGGAAACTGAACGAAGCCCTTTCCGAAAAGGACATAAACAGAATCGAAGCAGAAAAACAAATATAGGCTTTACTCTCCAGGCAGAAAACCTTCGAGGATGATTTACATGAAGCGCGTACAAAGCTCCAGGACGAGGCAGATTACGAAGAGCAAATCCGTTGCCTTGAAGTGGAGAAGCAGATCCTCTTAGAGCAGTCAGCCGAGAAGGACGATGAAATTCAAAGATTCCGCGAAAAAACGGTTTTTTCTCACCTGGACCTTGAATAACTTTCGCTGCAGACACGAGATTTTATGAGACTTTTGAGGCAACTTTGAGGACCCCAAAATGAAGGTATATACAAAAATTCAGCTTATTATCTCTCATTCCGAGGTTGATTGCTAATTTGACCGGGCTATAAGTGAACTCAAAGCTTGGTGCGCGGTCTGTCGTCCGAGCCTGGATTCAAACCAGAGACCCCACACACATGAAGCAAGTGCTCTACCCACTAGGCAACTCAGGCTTCCTTTACAACAAGAAACTTTTAATCAAAATAATGCTTCTGTTGTTTTAAAGCGGAAGCAACGAAGCTAATAAAGGTTATGAGATTACAGGCAGGCTTTTTTTGCTCAGAAGTTGCCTACTGTGAACAACTATTTCTAGTACCAAAGCACGGAAGTTGGGAAATAAGACGATAGAAATGCAACCCGAATCACTGGATTTGTGGATGAGAGAAATATGAGGAAACTATCAGTAGAATGGAAAGGACCAGAGAAAAGGCTGAAGTTGACAATAAGAGACAAAGGAATACAACGATGAACGATGGACATCAGGACCACACGCAACTTAATAAAAAAAAAACTAAAATAAGGACTCAATTTTTAGGAGGTGGATATAAATAAAAGAAAGATATGACGGATCAGTATGGAGGAATTCATGGATTTTGGATTTTACTGGGAAAATAAAAATGAAAACTGTTTCGCAAAAAGATTACAAATTTCTTGTGGATTAGAAGTAACGATTAATGGTCAATGGAATTAAGGCCTAGAGATTATGCAGGCATATTTGGCTGTTTTCGGGCATTATAAATTAACCAGAGCCTCAAAATTTCGGCGTATGCTTGGGATCATTATGATACTGAAAGTAATAATCGTTACCCAAGCTGAGCTTTCGTACACTATGCTCCAAATTATTCTTTAAATTATTGAGGTAATCGAATTTATACAGCGTCGACTCAATAAACCCTATGTTATCAACGCCAGTAGTTGCCATGCACTCCCAAACCATTACTCCACCACCGTACAGTGGGTAGCAAATGTTTTTTTCGGATTGCTGTCCTTAATTTTCTCCATACTATTTTAGGACCTTTTACTTTAGGTCTCTGTGGCATATTACTGAAAATGAAATTTACCATGCTCTTGCAAAAATCATTTTCATCATTTGTATTTTGGGCAAATAATCAAAATCCTTGATAAAGTTATTTGTCGGTCCAAAATTGGCATTGGCTGGAGATAACCCCGTGGAGGTTGAAGCTCCTTGAGCACCAAAAACAGGAGGAGTATTTTCTACTGCCAGTGCGTATGAAATACCACTTCGCCTGTAATTTGGGACGCTTTGTGTCACAAACTGCTGACCTTTGCGAGCCTGATCACGGCGAATATTCTTCGCTTCAATCCTGGCTGCCATTTCCTTATGCGCCGGCCATCGACGATACTTGGCTGGGCGGCCATTTCGATAACAGTTGACGCATGCAGGATGTGCGTCTTCCATTTTTTTACAGCCGCCAAGTGGTTACTTCACGCAGCGGTGGACAATGCCTGCACTATGTCCGAAATTTCGGCAGATTTAACATTCTAGCCTCTCTTTGTTCCGTATTTTCTCGCAAGACGCTCTCTGCCAGATGATGGACCGTATTTCAAATACAGGCTCGAATCGCGCAATGAAGAGTCCGGACTGGCGACTGAAGTCTTCAGCCGCTCAGATCGCGATCTTTTCGGGTGAGGAAGTGCAATACCAACTTCACCTTCAGCTCGGGGTACTGTGCCAATAGCTCAGAGTGTATATCCGCAGGTCACATCGGACAAGAACGGTAGCCCTCCTCCAATTCACCTGTATTTTAAGCATCAAAAGCTTCTGGTAACGGGAGCGCACGACGCAATAATTAGATACATCTGAAACTCATAGAGTGTATTGGTTTTAAGTAGGACCAGGTCTGATACAAGAGATTTGGAAATGTGGGCAACTCTGTGCCAGTGATCCCATCTTGAAAAATTACACAGAAAAAAACTGCCTTTTGCTCTAAGAATTCTGATTTAGTTACCAGATTCATGAAATTCACACAGTAGCTGAACATTACTTTAAGCCACGTGCGGTAGACATTTGATTGAAAAATTCGGTTGGAGCTACCAGCTATGGTAGTTTTAGTGTCTTGGATTTTAAAAATTTGCTCAGAAAAAAGAAACGCTTTTGTCCCATAACTTCCAGTACAGTCATGCAATCAAAACAAAACTCATGTGCTAAATGGAACTTATTGTAGGCAATATTCAGGAAGAATCTGGTTGAAAAACCACGAAAGGGTTGCCAGCTATTGTTGGTTTTGTATTTTTTTGCCATATCTTTGTTAAGCGATTTTATCGCAAAATTTTCAAACGGTAATGATCTTGTAGTGACAATTAACAACAAAAATTAAGATGTCGAAAATTTGTAAACTTTTGTGGGTGGTAGCCCTAAATTTCTTTGTACCTCCATAACTTCCAATGTAGTTATCGGATCGAAACGACATTCGAAGGGTAGGTTGACTTAATATATTTTTGGCTTTGATGCAAGCGACGGGTTCCCAACGAAGGGTTGCCAGTGAAGAATGGCCAGCGCGAGGCGTTTTTGCTATTTTCGTATCAATAAATGCTTACATTAGGTATTCATATCGCGAACATTCCCAATGAAAATAAGCTGCCAATGGTTAAATTTTCTAAGTTCTGGAATTTTTTTGGATGGTGATTTCAAACATCTTTTTATCCCTATAACTTTCGACGAAGTTTTTAGATAAAATCGAAATTGATAGGGTAATTTGATTTTGACGTGAGGCAAATGTGGGAGACTTTTGGTTGCAGTGCTGGTAAAAGTGTTGCAAACATCGAGTATTTTCTTTATTTATGTCACAGAAGATACTGCATTCAAAATTTTGCTGTGTGACTTTCCGTAATCTTGAAATTCATGCAAGTGGTAGCCCTGAAAACCTTTCCACTCTACAAGCTTAAATGCATTAGTGAGATCAAAGCGGTTTCGCCCTCGAAACAGGTTGGAGCACGTATGGTACAATAGTAATGCACTCAAAATCTGCACGATTCTTCCATTGTTCATTTCCAGCAGTTCCGGTGCGCTAGAGCTTTTTTTTTTTAAATGATGTAATTTGTGTTAAATTGTTCCGGAAAAGTAGTAGATTTCAGTAGTAAATTTTATATTTTTGTTTACAAAAAGTAGTAACTGTACTACGATTTTAGCACAGTCCCAACTTTGTACAGAATATAAAGAAAATATATATTTCAAAACACGTGCCTCCCGACTTACAATCGATGCAACAGTTAACCTTTGTCATCTCAATATGGCAGAGCCAAATTAAACAAACATCATCTGTTGTCGTATCTCAAAATAAGAAGTACGTGCATGCTGCTACTTCACACTCGACGCAATATGATTACGAATCCATTTCGTTTTCTGGCCATAACCAATTATCCGTTATTGTATTTTTAAATAAAATACAAGTGAAATTTGGACACCACACCCACACCATATTATTTAACATTTCCTTATTTAACTCGTCGCAATGAAGTATCTTCAGTGATGCTGTTGATGTGCTTGCAAGCTTTGTGTGTTTAATCCAAAATGTACGTCAATGGTACATGAACCAACTAAGACAGCTACCGTCAAAATTATTTACACATTAATGTATCAATGTATCTTCTTTTTAATTTGGCAGTCAGCCCATTGAGATTGATAGGTGATAGCAGTAGGACAGTATTTTTGATTTCTGGAATGTTGCGGCAGATTGTCTGAATGGGACTTTCGGTGAATTATTGGACATGTTGCTTGATATGGAAGATGATGTTAATGGCAGCCTGAGGAGCACTTGCAATTTGGTTTCGACATTGTCATTGATTTATTTGTGATTATTTGAAATATGTTTTTTATCGGTCATTTGATTGAGTCTATTTATTGGATAATAATTTCCAAGTGCACGGATTACATTTGTTGGTTTATGAGGGATCATGCAGATTTTATCTCATTTCTTTCAAGCCAACGAGTTCTGAGTGCGCTAAAAATATTTTATTGTTAGCTTCCTTTTCCCCCGTTTTTCCCCTTTTCAATAAAATTTTTTTCAATTTTTGGAAAAGGGGAAAGAATCGAAACTATCTGAAAGGTACGGTTCAATAAAATTATCAACACAAGTTTCATCGAAAAACTCATCGGTAAATTTCCATGCATATGTATTCTAAATTAAAGTTTTCTTTTAATATTCGATTCTTTGAGAAATACGTGGTCTTATCATCTTGAAAGAAAGATATATTTCCACATCAAAGAATCTTCTTCTTACTCGATGCAAGGAATTTTTCATCGATGTACGAATAGAGCTAACAATCCGCTGTCGTAACCGTTACCTTCATATCGTCATATCTTTTGTGTCATCGTCTTGGAAAATTTCAGACAATGATTCGAATAGCATGAGGTTTTCAGATCTGCTACTAGCCTTGTCGAAGCACACAGGATATAAATCCTTTACTTGTGTCCTTTTATTATTATGGTTGCCATAGAAGAACCGAAAGATTGGAATTCCGTTTTGTCATAAAGAAGAATCCGAAGAAGAAGACTGTGTGGAGTCGATGGATATGAACGAATAAGCTAGTAATAGTGATGGCAACGATAGAGGTGGGCTCTTGTCCACATCTCTCGTTTTATCTTTCAGAAATAGCTGTCGCTGTTCGGAGGTTACCGATGCAGGTATATATGTATTTGTATAAGTCGTAAACTATGTTATTATCAAAGCTAAAGCAGCATTACGATTACGCGATGCAATGTTGTAGAAAATCTAGTTGCTTTACGTATAAAACCAAACGAAAGAATTCCACCTTTCTCGTCGTTGTCGTGCACCAAGTACCACTACAGAAAAAAGTAGAAATACCTCCGCCAACGATGACTATACAATTCGCAGGACGTGGTATCATTGCTCGCATGTAATCCAACAATAAGAGTGTTCGCCACCGATAAAAGTCGCAAGTAATCTCTGGTACCAGTGGATAGGTTCTCTGGTTTCTCGAGAGCATGTGAAGGATCTAAACAATAAGAAGGCAGGAACAGTAAGAGTCCCACTGGCCCATACGTCCGACGCTTTACATAAGCGGCAAGGAATGCTCTTGGCCTCTATGCACAGCGTATACCAATAAAATAAAATTCGAAAATATTCCAGATATTTGTTTCAAATAGCTTAAGATGTAATATATGTTTGGGGCAAGAGAACAACACCTCAGCCGAAATAGATATCCACCCACAATACCCACGACTTGCTTTATTCGTGTACCTGCCCGCTTAGTATAGAGGACCTGCATTATTCTTAACGCGCCAACGTATCTCACGGCCATAGAAAATATTAGGAAAAGGATTTTCTCTATGGCAAGTTCAACGTGTTCGGGGTCGCATTTTCAGTGGATATCAGCAGTAAAGTTATTTGTAGTATTATCGAGCAGTGTATGTACTGTTACGTATGTAAAGGAACTGTAATAATTTTGAAGAGGACAAGAAAGAACGGATAACGTGATTTGCTATTTATTGGGAAAAACCATAATACATATAAGCTTTTGTTTAAAAGAAAATACATTACTACCCTCATGCGAGCATGTTATATTTTAAATTCGAGGCACATTCGGAAAGTATTTGCAATGATTTTAAAAATTAAGATAAGCTAAACATATGTGTTCTGGAGAATCGAAACCATCCGATTATAATGGTGGTATATATTGTATTACATCTTAATGAAAAGCAATAGGTTTGATATTATAATTTAATTAAAAAATACACACATTGGCTAACATAATAGATATATCAGTATGAAGTATGTACTCTTTCGGTTTTTATACAGTCTAAGATCCGCTTTCTACAACTTTCACATAAATTTCTTAAATACTCTACCGAGATAGGTACCACTCAACATGTATACGTCTTATCAGCTCCTGCCTGTTTTTTGGTCTGGTATCTCGAAAGACATTTTCCTTTGATATGGACCTCACATTTTCAATGGGGTTAAAATCAGGGAAATTGCCAGATCAATCAATCTACACATTAGAAAAGTGCTCATAAATCGCCTCATAAGTTTTCAAAGCTGTATGTACCTTGGCTCCACCTTGCATCAAAATCACTTCCTTGCTGTCCATAAATTGATAGTGATTATTAGAAACATTATCGAAAAACAAGGAGGATATGTTTTACCTGTAATATTCTCCATTAACAAGCACTCCTTGCTACCATGAATTTTAAGTTGAATTTTGGGGTCTGCATTATAGGTTAATTTGCGAGATTGCTGGTTTTCATTGTCTTATTTTGTCGATAAGTTATTGGATGCAGTTGAAGCCCCGACTTGCCTGTAAAAAGGATGTTTCCACGACGGGTTCCAACATGGCCGATATCATCAGCTAATGCAGCATTTTTTCAGCATTTGACAGGAGTTCAGGCTTCGAACGTTATTATTGCAAAGTAAAGGTTTGATGCTCTGTCTGTAGACTTGTCGCTCCCAGTTAATGGATCGAATGTAACGCTGAACGGCTCGTCCCGACAATTTTTTAGCGGCCTTCGGGGAGTTGGTAAGCCGTTTCGTAATTGTTCGCGTTCCTACTCCTGCTTTATTTTCAGCCCTTTTTCCGTGCTTTTCCTTTTGCTTCTATAGAAACAAACGACGACGATCGACTACTTTTTTTCATATCGTCCACGTTTCCTTCTTCTGCGTTGCACCATTTTTTCAGAGTGTCCAAGGGCTCTCAATGTTTTATTTGTTTCGCTGTGGCTGTAGCCCAATTGATACATGCGTTGAACTTCGATACACATAAATCAAAAAAAGTTTCATTTTGATCCGTTGAAGATTTCCAAAGTTTTTCAGGTTTTGACAAATGGGTGTTAAAATCTATGTCCACTTCAACTAACAAAATCTGAAGTCTGAATCGTCTTTTCATTACACCACAGATAACACCTGAAGTAAAACAATACCCAAGGAATAGTGCGTTTGCATATTTTACTTGGGATTAGACATACAATATATATATATATATATATATATATATATATATATATATATATATATATATATATATATATATATATATATATATATATATATATACATATATATACATATACATAAAAATAAATATATATTTGATTTATAGCAACGAATAAAAAAACTTATATTCATTTCAGGAAAAAATCATATCATTATAACGCAATATAAAACACATTTATTTTCAAACTAATCACATAGATTTTTTGCATTGTGCAAATTGAAATGTTTATCAGAAGGCTCGAAATCAATGCAGGTAACAGCTCTAGACTGAAAATTTGAGCGAATGCAACAAACTGCGTTCAGTGAATCTTCACTTATTCTGTTTCGCTTTAAAGTTTTGACGTCGGTTACAATGGAGAATATTGTTTCCGCCTCAGCATTTGAATGTGGCAAAAATAGAGCATACTTTGAAATCTTACTTAAATGAGGAAATATCCATGCATCCTTAAAATTTTGCTAATCCTATTTCTTTCCAAAATCCCTCTACTTTTCATCACTTGAAAAAGTTACTTCTAGATCTCTCCATTCGATATTTACAATAGATTCTTCACAGCCAACTCGTTTTGCCAAATTTTTGAACTGCAGCAAATTTGTTCGCTTTGAACTATCAAGAGCTATTTGGGGGCTTAAAAGTTCAATTTCCTTAAAGATAACATCTTTAAATGGTTATCTCTTTTTAAGCTCTTTACATGTCGTAACGTAAAACTTTTTTACTATTTTTTTTATAACTAGGGGGCTTTGCCCCCTGCTCGCTTCGCTCACCAACCCCCAGACCATTTACGATTTTAAATTGTACATTTTACTGGACGTTTGTACTAAAGCCGTGCGAAAATCAATAAAAGTTCACAGTCGCAGTACATATATATACATATATACATATATATATATATATATATATATATATATATATATATATATATATATATATATATATATATATATATACATATATATATATATATATATATATATATATATATATATATATATATACATATATGTATATATATATACATACATATATATACATATATATATATATATATATATATATATATATATATATATATATATATATATATATATATATATATATATATATATATATATATATATATATATATATATATATATACGTATATATATATATATATACGTCGGATTTCGTACGTTTATGTGTCTACTATAAGAGAAAAATAAAAATATAATCCGACCAAATTTCCAAAATTTCTTTTATTAATAGAGAGACTAATTTTACAGCTTTTTCAAAAGATGCTATGTGTTCTTGACATTTTGGTCCCAAATAGCTATTTCCGGAACTAACTAACATTCATTTCTATATTTTGCAGTAAGTCAAGGAAACCACGTTTACAAAATCTAAATTCTTATTCTCTTCAAATTTTTTCTTAAAATACTACTGCACTCAGCATACGACTTGTGACTCAGTAGTTTGACTGAAACAGTGCATTAAATGTATTGAAATAGCTAGCTTAAACTATGTTCTAAAAAGCTGAAAAATGCGTGCACGCAATTATTCTGCATTGTTTTGTAACAATATTTTGCTCGAATTGGTTTTTGTGGGATGGTTAAAATTGAAAAATTTTATTTGAACTAAGTGGTTTCGAAAGTATGCACTGACACAACAGACATCAGCTCACAGTGCATACCTGACTGATGTGACCACTTGCAGTGGGAGATCATTAATTTTCTTTATGTTAGTTGTGATAAATTTTAACATCTTCGACTTATATCTGGCGATATCATTTACATTGACTATCATTTACATTTGACTTAAATTTTTTGTTGGTAACCGCTAATCCGCTGTCTTGAGAAGCGTTTCTAGTTCGTTTCATTCCAGGTTTTGACAGAAATGTAAGAACACACAAAGAAATGTCGATTTTGTCTGGATTGTTTAAATTCTTTCTCAAATATATTTGGTGGAAATTTTACGAAAGAGTTTTATTTCATTTATACCATTTCTCCCACGATTTTGTTCTACAAGCAGAACTTTTTAAATAACATTAGCGCTTCAGAAAATAAGAAAAAAATGTGGCACTTAAAATAATAAAAACTAATTTTCGAAGAAATTGTCTTTGAGTGACAAAAAAATGTGGAAAGACCTAATACACTTTTGTTGTAGAATCATATAAACCATTCCTTATCCAAAGCAACAAAACTCAACTATAACACCAATGATTAAAATGTTCAGTGCTGGCAACACTTTCCCAATGAAGCAGCAATAAGTTTACCACAACAAGTTCATACTTAAATCAACTTATCCTTTGAATTTCGTTCTCATCTGAGGATTTCATCGAAAGTTTCAGCGGTTAAACGTTTTAATTTAATTTAAAAATTGGTTTCTTATTTTTATTGCAAATGCTTTGCATATAAGTATGTAATTTGAAGCATCTGTTGGTAAAATATTTACGAAAATGGCTAATGCTGTCTACCCTGTGTCCGCAGCAAAGCAAACTACATACCAAATCTGCTTCACGTTAAGTTAAACCCAACCGGTAAATTTCGTTTCGATTGAATCACTGCGCTGGAAGTTATACGGGTGAAAAGTATTTTAGGGCTACCACCCTCAAAGTTTTTCAAATTCTTAAAGCGTTAATATTTGTTGTTAATTTTCACTGCAGGATCATTCCCATTTGCATATCTAATGACAGAATAGCTCAGTAATGAAATTCCAAAATATTACAAAAATGATCATAGCTCTTTCATGATTTTTTTACAAAATTCCTACGCCATTTGTTTCAAATTAAGGTCTTTTTATTGCATGAATTTTGGTTTGATTTCATGACTGGACCGGAAGTTATAGGGAAAAAAGCTTTATTTTGCTGAGCAAATTTGCAAGATTTAGGACTCAAAAAACACTATAGCTGGCAACTCTATTCTAATTTTTCAGTCAAATTTTCACCAAATGCTATCCAAAGTAAGATCCAAAAATTGTGTGAATTTTGTTTAAATGTGATGGCTAAATCGGAATTTATAACCCGAAAAACTGTTTTTTTTCTAAGTGATTTTTCAAGATGATACCACTGCCACAGGGTTGCTCGTATTTCAAAATCACTTCTATCAAATCTGGTCCTAGTTAATACCAACATGTCCTGTAAATTTTATTATGATCGAATAATCCGGTCGTCAGTTCTCGTGAACAGAACTTTCGAGTGCTGAAAATAGAGGAAATTTGGTGATGGTTTGTTTGCCTGTCTTCTGCAAATCGGAATTTTCAAAATCTCAATTTGACATGATGGACAAAGGTTAAAAATTATCAATGAATTGAATTTTTTGTCAGAAATCAAACATTTTTCAGGAGAGTCAATGATTTGAAGGATTTTTTTTTTCAGGAGCCTGCCGCAGCTACAGGGTTACCCACACTATCTTGAAAATCCATGTGTGTTAAATTTTAGTCAACATCAATACACTCTGCAATTTTCACGATGATCTAATGTTTTAGTCAGAAGTAATGACAAATCAAAATTTGAAAAAAAAAACCTTGCCTACTTTTAGGCACGCTGCAGCCAGACACGGCTCAAAAAGTTTTGTTTAGCCTTGTGGCTGTGGTTTGTTGTGGCTTAGAATATCAGGATTTCAATGAAATTTCATCGGAAAAACACATTCAAAAGCTGATATGAACGCAGTATCTGCATTGTTTAAGTAGATTAGACATTCTTCAAGAGAGATATCGTCAATAATATAAAACCTTGTAGCTCCTATAAATTCCGATGCAGAAATCGGGTCAAATCCTGATGTGTAAAGTGCTGCTACCATATATGTGCGTTTTATATGGCAAAAATCATTGAAAGATTAAAAAAAGTTTAAGAAAGCTTAAAATTTTCGCAGGTGGTAGCCCTAATAAAGATTTCCTGTCCACATAGCCTTCAATAAAGTTTGGTCACAATAAGAAGCAGATTTGGTTAAACATGCATTCAAAATGTGAATATTTTTACTGCTATTCATACTGCAGCTATGACCATCTACATAGCATGACACTGATGCGTTAAGTTCTAAGACATTACATGCCACTGTTGTATCAGATTCTGATGAGTGAGCATCGTAATTCTCGAAAGGTTAATTAGTTTCTAACCTTTAGCCAATTTACCCTGTTGACCAGTCAGAGTAAGTGCAACTAGTGGTAAAACCTGTTTGACATTGTCAATATATTATTACATCAACAACATTCACAAACAAGCAATTATCTTCACTTGATTCGAATTCTTTACATAATCATAACAAATAGCTGTCAATGTAAATCGAAATTTACAAACATTGTTGCTATTACACCAAATAACATTCTTCGATGATTTTCATTTGAAGAAAAAAAATATCCAAATCTCTGTGTTTTTGTCGTGCTGTCCTATCTAAAAACCATCGACTGGATTGAATGAATAAGCGAAAGTGTTCGCTAATTTTTTGTTTGCATTAATATTGTGCAAAAAAATATTCAAAAATCTTAGACTTTAAGACTATGACACATATTTCGAGTTGAATAATAAATCTTCACTTATCGGTAATCGCTAGTCCCTCAATAATCATCACTCGATGAACTATAAACACACCGTGTGGTGTTGAGTTGAGATGAGTTTCGTCGTGTCTTAGAAGAGGTGTGGAATTTTTTTGAAAGAAATGATTACACAAAGTGTGCGCAAATTCATCATTTTCATCATCTGTGATCACAATCAGTGTTGTCGCTATTTTTCCACATGACTATAACTGCCAGTACAGAAGATAGCTGAAATAATATTTCGGAAAAATTTCGGCTAATTACAAACATTGTTAAGTTTGCATTGAATGTCAGTCAAATACATAAGTCAGTGTTAGACATGGATTATTTAGTCGGGAGGGAAATCGAAGAATGGATGAATGTTGTTGCTTAGGCGTTTTTCGATTGATAAACGAACTATGATGAAATGACCATTGGTAATGCTCTCATAGCGCATCATTCGTCGTGTGTCTCTTTAAATTGTGTCATAGAGAGTGCAAGTTTCTAGAGTGTAGTACATAGATACCAAGTGCTGATTGATTGTGTTTGCTGGTAATCTGTAGTACTGCGATTGAAAAAGATGATTGTCAGTCGGTAACCTTTGAATCGTAAAAAAACACAACGGGAGGTGATGTAATGTTTGTCAACGGAAAGTATCTTCTTACTTAGTGGAAATTGAATTTCAAGGCTATCGTACTATCGACGATATTGATTTGAAATCACTCATTTGCACGATAGACAATTGATGATCTGATCACCATGTCAGGGCTGGTGAGGAATTTCGCAAAAATGCTCAAGTGTCCATTTATTTCGGAATCGAAAGCATCACTTCCACCCTCACGACATCATCGCAGCAGGGACTCGTTATTACACTTGATGGTCCTCGGTCCATGTATTCGTGCACTGTTTCTTCTTAACCCTTCTTTTCTATTACTTGAATCCGGTTCGAAGTTGTTAAAGATAACATTGTTTTGTACAGGTCACGTCATAATACTTTTATATTCATCATCATCGTCGTTGTCATCAACATTATCCCATCCTTGCCGTAATCTCGAAAATGCAAGGTAGACAAAGAGAGTGCCCCCAGTTTTCATCATAAAAGCATACTAAAGCTACTCGACCTTTTCTTAAGTACCTCTAATAAATCCATCCTTCTGCTTTGACCCATTCCCATTACCGAAGTAGCCTTACGTTTCTAATCATAAAAGCTGAGAATTTTGTCGGTCCATATAAAGAGAAGCGCATTATACCGTCTTGTTGTACTGTTCCGTTACTCTGCCCTGTTCGTGTGGCTGCTGTTGCTTAAAAGTATGCAGAACTAAACTGCCGAGGATACTTCAAGTCGTCATTTCTCTTTAAATCCTGGAAGTCATGTCCTGTACAATGCTGTGATCTGAGGCATACAAAAATCTCTCAAAGTGAGATCCATGCTAGGTGAATCCTTGGGTCACCTCTACTCTCGACCACACTCACTCCACATCTTCCTGCTCTCTGACTGCACGATATGCTAATATGTGGGAGATATGAGTGAGTGTTTAGATATTGTATCGAAGCCTGAGCACGTCGTTTCAAGGAATGACGTTTTCCAAGGGACATTTTCACAAAATACCCGTGTCCCGTTATTTATATGTCCAGTTAATATCTCTGGCCATATATCAGTAGGTGGCAGGATGACGACGGTCTAGCAACATGCAAATAAAGACCGAAAATGAAATGAATGAAAGGAGCCTGGGTAAGATGAGAGGACAAAGAGAAGACACAAAATGCGAGTGTAAGATGACTTAGTGAGAGTAAGGTTGAATGGTAGGACATGAACGGCCAGGCCTTTTCTTTACGATTTATTTGCGTTAGAATATATGTAGAGGATAGAAAGCGATCTATTTTTGAAATAAGCGTATAGCGAGTCGCTGTGGTTAGGATTTCTAAAGGTATATGCAGCTATTTTCGAGATACAGGGTGGGATTTAACTTTGGGTATTTTTTACTCAGGAGTTGTTGGTGAATATGATTTTGAAGGCGTTTTTGATTCACTTTGCTGGTGGTAGGAGTTTTAGTGAATTTCGAGGTACACCTATGATTCTGTGGGAACAAAATATTTGGAAAAACTAAGTACAGAGAGTGAAATTTAATAACGTTTTTAGCACGAATATGATATTTTTTTTGCAAAAATTTAAAACACCATGTGGGTAAAACAGTAAAGCAATCCCACGACAACCCTCGTACGGGTCTAGGGGTTGAAGCTAGTAGAGAGCTTCATTACAATTTTTTTAATCATTGTGGATACGAGTGTGGAGTGATTAGTTCCACGACTCACTTTACCCCTGATTTAAATCAGGTACCTAAATCAGAGCTAGGTGAACTCAAAGCTTGGTGCGCGGGCCCTCGTCCGAACCTGGATTCGAACCAGGGACCCCACACGCAAGAGGCCAGTGCTCTACCCACTAAGCTACTCAAGCACCAACCATGTGGGTGCTTGGTGTCTAAAAGTAGGCAAGGACATTTTCCGAAAATTAAATATGCGATAACTTCCGAGAGAATCAGCAGATTGTCACAGAACGCAATTATGGGCACATTAAATACGTGTCTGTGATTTTTGATGAATTTACAGGCATTCCTGTGGCTATGGTAGTTACCTAAACAGGAAACTTTCAAATCAACGACATTCCTGAAAATTTTTTGGTTTTTAGAACGATATGTAAATTTTTGATAGACTTCAAGCTTTGTCTTCATAGTTTAGTTGAAATTTTTGAAATTCTTCTTTACAGTAGAATGATAACCTTTCCCCAAATTACTTACATTTTGAGCACCCAAAGTTTTGGTTCGCGAGAACTGACGACTCAATAAACAGATTTAGTTGAAATTCACAGATTGCATTAACCTTAAGTACGACCAGGTCTGCCAGAAGTGATTTGGTAATGTGGGCAACTCTGTGGCAGCAGTGCCATCTTTAAAAATCACTAAGAAAAAAAAGCTGCATTTCGCCCTATTAACTCCAATCGGGTCACCAGATTTTCACGAAACTCGCACAGTAGTTGGGCCATACTTTAGGCCACGTTTGGTAGGTATCTGGCCGAAAAATTAGGTTGGAGCTGCCAGGTATGGTAATTTTTGTGTCTTTGAGCTTGAAATTCGCTGAGGAAAATAAAGCTTTTTGCTCTATAGCTTCTGGTGCAGTCATGAAATCAAAACGAAATTCAAACGTAATATCTTCCAACGTTCCTTGTATTACTCTGAGTGGTAAAACTTTTCCTGTTTGGTTTTCATCTGAACTAAAAAGTTTAATTTATGATAAAAAAATTGCCCATTTGAATTTTAAATCTACCGGTGAACTATATTACTATAATTTATTTTCTAGTTTAAGATCTCAGTGTAAAAAGCAATCAAGCATTGACTTCCAGCGCTACATTTATAAATTAGAGTCCCAGATGCCACTGAATTCTAAGTACTTTTGGAGGCATATTAATTCTCGTAAATCGAATTATGGATTACCCAATACCATGTACCTTAATGAAACTAGAAGTTCTAGCGTGTGTGATGTCGTGAACTTTTTTGCAGACCATTTTTCAAAAGTTTATAGTTGCGACGTCAGTACATTTGATCCCTCTTTTCATTGCTCCTCATTAAATTTATCACAATGTACTATTAATTCTGATTCTCTTTTACAGAAGCTTCGCACTTTGGATGCTACGAAAAGCTGTGGATCCGATGGCATTCCTTCTCTGTTCTTAAAAAATTGTGCCGAAAGTATAGTTCTGCCTCTTCTAATTTTATTTAATAGGTCTCTGTTATTTGGAACTTTTCCGACCCAATGGAAATCCAGCTTTGTGATACCTGTTTTCAAGTCAGGAGATAAAGCTGATGTTACGAACTATCGGCCCAAATGTATTTTATCTGCTATACCTAAAGTTTTCGAATGCCTTGTCTGTGATTGCATTTCACCTCTTGTTCGTCCTCTTATTATACATAATCAGCATGGCTTTTGCACTGGTAAGTCAACCTCTACTAATCTTATATCTTACCATAATTATATTTACAAATCTTTTTGAATGGATCCCAAGTCCATTCCATATACACAGACTTCTCTTAAGCTTTCGACAAACTCAATCTCAATCTTCTCTATAAGAAGCTTAGTAATTTTGGTTTTCACGGCTCTTTGCTATGTTGGTTGAATGATTATTTAAGAAATAGGTCTTTGTTTATAAATGTCAATGATAATTTCTCTGGGGAAATTTTTTCTATCTCAGGTGTTCCTCAAGGCTCACACTTGGGACCACTTTAATTCTTGATTTTTATCAATGACTTACATATGGTTTTCCAGGATATACAATTCTTACTTTTTGCTGACGACTGCAAAATATTTAGGGCAATTTCTTCTTATGACGACATAACGATCCTGCAGTCTAATTTGGATAGTTTCTATACATATTGTGTTCAAAATTGCTTGTCTCTCAATCTATCTAAATGTCAATACATTGTTTTTTAAAAAACTAGATCAACGTTTCAACATACATACACCATCAATGGAGTACCTTTATCTCAAGTTAATTTGATTAAAGACTTAGGAATTCTAGTGGATTCTTCCTTGAGTTTTACGGGTCATATTAATGATATCTTTGAACAAGGGCGTAGAATGTTAGGCTTTATAATTAGGAATACACATCATTTTAACAATATTCAAGCACTAAAATCCCTATTTTTTTTCGCTTGTTCGTAGTAAATTGGAGTACAATTCTGTCGTTTGGATCCTTACTATAAAACTCATTCCCAATCAATCAAAAAGGCTCAATGCAAATTTTTACGTTATATTGGGTATAAACTTAACATCTCTACTGAGGCATTTGAGTATCCCAGCATCTTATCTCTCTTAAAAATGGACACACTCGAGACTCGTAGATGTTACTATGATGCCTCGTTTTTGGTGAACATCGTTAACGGGGTCGTTGATGCTCCTGATATCTTACAGGAAATCTCACTTAGGGTACCAGCAAGAAGTATAAGGTCTAATGACCTCTTCTACATTCAGAGTTGTAGAACCAATTATGCAAAAAATTCACCAATTGAACGGTTGAAAGCTATCGGAAACGTTGTTGCTTCTCATCTCGATATATTTAATGTAAATAAGGGTAGATTAAAAATATTTTTATATTGGATTTGTTCTTATAAACGATTTTCCTTTTCAGACTTAATGTAGAAAATATCTTCGCTAGTATTAATTTAACTTTAACTTAACATATACTTCAGCTACTGTATAATTATTTCTATGGACTGTTGTCCGTTTATAAATAAATAAATATAGCCAGTGGACCTTCTTGTAGGTCCAATTTGGTACAAGTTTGGTTGAAGAGTCAGGATAGGGCTGCTAGCTATGGTAAATTTTGTAATATTATGTCATATCTTTACTATGCAATGTTGACATCACAATTTAAAATTTGAAACATGTTATGGGGCAAAAAAGAACAAATATTAGGGTTTTAAAATTTGATAAAAAAATTTTGTTGGTGGCAGCCCTAAATTTCTTTGTACCCCCATAGCATCTATTGCAGCCATCGGATCGAAACGACATTCGAAGTAGTACGAATGGCAACCCTAAATTTCTTTGTACCCTATAATTTACAATGCAGTGGTCGGATCGAAACAAAATTCAGAAGGTGAGTTGGCCTTGCCGTGAAACAGATGTGGTATATTTCTGGTTTTGGTGCTGGCAAAGAGTAGCCAGCAAAAGGCTTTTTTTTTTACTATT
Source organism: Nemotelus nigrinus (assembly GCA_947369275.1). Classification (NCBI taxonomy): domain Eukaryota; kingdom Metazoa; phylum Arthropoda; class Insecta; order Diptera; family Stratiomyidae; genus Nemotelus; species Nemotelus nigrinus. The sequence goes on from OX376373.1 coordinate 149,870,937, forward strand.
TTTGTACGAATAAACGCTACCATTCAATATTTGGGTGCAAACATCGGCAATGAAAATATGTAACTAGTGTTTAAATTTTCCAATTACTGGAAATTATTCGGATGGTCATCCAAAACAACTTTCTATCCCTGTATATTTTGATCAAGTTAGCGCATGAAAATGCAATTCATAGGGTAGGTTGATTTATACTTGAATCAGTTATGGTAGACTTTTAGTTGCAGTGTTGGTAAAGTGTTGTTAGCTCTGAATATTTTTATAGGAGATAGTGTTTTCAAAGTTTTGTAAGAGAATCATCCGATAATGAATACAAGTAACAGGTATTTGACTTCCCTAAATTTTGAAATTCATGCAACTACAAACCCTGAAAATCTTGCCATCCTTTGAATTTCGATACATTCTTGAGATTAAAGTAGTATATGGCCTTCGACACAGGTTGGCTGTAATAAGGAGCACGTGTGGTAAAATACTGGACCATTCCTCTACTTTTCTTCGAACATAAGCATTTTTAGTGGTTCCTATGCGCTTGAGTTTCTTCTATCTATTAGCATCTATTTATGCTTCGGAGAAATATTTCAGCTTTACTAAATAATTAACAAATATGAAAGCGGAAAATAGATACACCCTGTGAATGAAACTCTCCATATCCAGATCCATTTTCAGTTTCAATATTACCTATACAAACTTCCCAAATGTGTGCTTTACCTTTCTGTTCCGACCATACACTTTCTTCTAAGCTATTATTCTTATTTGGACCAAACCAAACGGTATAAATGAAAGCACCATACTTTTCCAAGGCAAACCTGAAAGAATCGATTACCATATTGAACCCTACTATTTTGATATTTCGAATGGATCCAATGGGCCGTAGAGAAATATGGTAATTCCTTTTTGACCAGAAGGGAAAAACTGATGCTTTCAATGAGATAAATAAAATTTAACGATGGCATAATGTTTTTCTTTCTTTAGAAGGAAAACCTTCGAGTCCGTGGCTAAACCCAGGTTCTTTTTGGTTGGTGTCTAGTTTATAGACCAGAATCGACAACGCTGCCCGACGAATGATCCTGGGGAGGTTTCCTTGAAAGTTTTTGGGGGGCTGGGAGAATGTATAAAGAAGTATATTGTGACCAGTTGTTTGGATGGCTGGTCGGTCGATATTCCATTGTTTAAAGAATAATGATATTCTCGTTTACGGTGTGCGAATAGGTTTTATGCTGTGTGGTCATGTTTTGTTTGTGGGCTTTTTCTGGGGTTGTTTTACGACATAGCTCTGAATTGTGGATTTTGTCAAGAAAACAAACCTACTAACAGTATATATAAAGTAAGTGTGATGCAAAGTAGCCCCGGGAATGTTTTGAACTAGATGATAGATTGAATAAGGTTAGTGTTAAATACCCGGGAATAGGTCAAAATGTAAATGTATATGTCTTTTGAAAACAATGTAAAGCATTTTGGGGCTCGTAAAAATCGTTTTGATAGTCATTAATCGAATGGTGAATGTAATCATATGTAATCAAATTTAATCAATCATAAAATGTGTTTAGCAAGTATTGATACAGGTTTTATCCGGACTTGGTACCTAATTTCTGACACACGAGGTGAGCTCTATTGCTCTAACTCAAAATTAAGATATGTTTAATCCCTTTGCGACAGCGAAAATTTTAGAGTTTAAAGTTTCGGAACATTGTCAACCAGACGTGGGTTGTAATCGCCTAAAAGTAGGTAAGGATTTGAAACTAAATTGAGATGAGAGAGCTTCCGACAGTATCATTAGATCATCACGAAATTTATAGGACATATTTTTGGTTATAAGAAATAGGCCTGTGTGATTTTAATAAATGTGCAGACAGTCTTTTAAACCATCGTGTTGTCTGAAATTGATATTTAAATCTAAGCAATTGATATTTAAATCTATTGCTTTTCTTTTCCAGTCAGTTTTAAATTTTCCAAATCTCATCCCATAAGAACCGTTTTGATTCAAAAATTTTCAAATATGATTTGGCTCCATATACGTTTCTTTTTAATTCAATGATGAAAAATTTTGATTTGAAAATAAAATTTTTATAATAAAGTGGAATTCAAATAAGATTCGCTTTTTATTTCAAAGTGATTTCAACTTTTGATGTAAATTTGATTCTATTAAATGACATTTTTCTGAGTGTGCAGGTAGTAACCTGTTAGAGTGACAGAATGGGCGGCATGGGTATGTTTAAGAGCTGTGGGTGGGCTTGACGCACAGATTGTAGTGCGGGCGGGCTGGTTTTTTTGGCAGTGAGATGAGTTGGTTGTGAGGAAAACTTTGGATGTTGGCTAATTTGATGCTGGTTATGTGCTGGACGTGAGAGTCCCGATCGTAAGATAATTTGGTGTAAATTTATAAGTGAAATCGGGTTGATTTCGATACAAGAATAACTCGATCGAGAGAAGTGCAGCAAACTAATTAGAAACACGCACGGGACAATAGCGTTTCGGCAATAGTGGATCCGTAAAGTGTTTAAAGAAAACTGCCACGAATAATCGTACCGATCTACTGACTTCGCGCTTCGTGGCAGCTGCCCAGGGCGGCTTTGGTTAGAATCGCTTGGTGGCCACACCCATCTTCGCGGGTTTAGGATGCCTAAATAACGCCCGCCTGGTAAAAATTCCTACGAATGATTACCAAATAGTTTCAAAAATCAAATCCGGTTTGATTGAGGCCAAAACTTAAATCAGTTCAACTAACAAAGCTAACTCACCTTCGTAGATTAGATATAACTTAGAATTAAACCACTGAAAAAAGTATGAAAACCTATTACTGCCCACTTTATTCATTTGAACTCCACTCATTCTTCATATAAGATGGATGCTCCTAGTTCCAAAAGTCGGCCACCCAAAACTATATTGTCTCATGACAGGAATCAGACTCGTCAAAAGAAAGTCTAAAGTGCAATATGTGGAACAATAGATACTGGCATCGAGTTTAGATACTTTTTTTTTAGCGTAGTTGATCCGTGCTGTGAAACAAGAAAGGGTTTAAAAAAAGAGTTGCAGCAGGCCAAACTTTAAGAGTAAGGTGGCCGATCTTTGAGACAATCACCCTAGTCAGTGGAGTGTATCAAACTTTGAAGTGTTACACCATTTTTTATGTTTTTTGTCTTATGCTGTTACATAACTATTTGATTTGTGTTTTTCCCGTCATATGCCTACGCCAAATAAGCCCAAGAATAGGCGCTTTTTATGCTCCTCTATCCAGCACAGAGCAGAACACACGCATTGGAAACAACAACACTCCTGTCACAATGAATTATTTTCATCTGTTTTGCACTACCACAGCGAATACAGCAACCTATAGAAAGAAGCTGTGATGGATCAGTTTTTTTTTGCGTCTTCGTTCTATTCTGTTCTGTACCGGAGCAAAAAAACGAACCTAATATAAAGAAACGATCAAAGCTTTTAAGGCTCGTGTTTTAGTTTCTTCATCATTGGAGTTTATAATGTAAAGTACAGTTTGTGGTCAAACTAAGAAGCTCGTGAAGCCGAGATAAATACCACAGATGTATATCTCCATATGGTTTTTCACTTCAAATAACGAACAATATCAAAATTCGTTCATCTGTAATTTTGTCGATGAGTCTGTTAAAACCCCACTTCTCCAAACAGTCTATTGCAAACAAAACGTAGATGAAGAGGTTCAGACAACATGACAACTAAAGTCATATTACATGGCTGTTGGGATTATGTCATATAGCGTGTGGGGCCATAGTTTCTGCGACATGTAATTATGGCGCTGGGAGCCATACTGCATAGCTCAGGGTACTAGATACATAGCGTGTGGGACCATAAATACTGCGCCATGTTACATAGGACCACGCGCTATGTAGATTCTGACATTATGGCGCCGGGAGCCAGATTGCATAGCTCAGAGTACTATGTACATAGCGTATGGGACCATAAATAATGCGCTATGCTACATAGCTCTGGGTGCCATGTAGATATTTTGCAGTGTATACATAATGTCATAAATCAAATTATTACTGAAGGTCCTCCAATGGCTTCTAAACCTCGCCATCTAGCGTCTGATAAGCTTACTGCGGCTAAAAATGGCCTTCAAAAAGTAATCGGTTTTCTAATCTCCATGTGGTGAAGAAAAGTTAGACGGCGATTCTAGACGCTCTAATGCAATTACTATTCCGCACCGCTATCCAATACCAATCATACAAGACTTTTGTCGGTATTATCTTTCATTGACCTTAATAAGATATACTAGGAAGTCCCTGTGGAAACTGAAGCCATTTTAAAGACCACAATCTGCACACCTCGCGGACTCTTTGAGTTCACTCGCACGAGTTTTAGGCTACGCAATGCAGCCCAGTCGTTTCAATAGTTTATCACACAGTCCTTCACGGCCTATTTGAATGATATACTAAGAGCTTCTTTTTCAGAATCTGAACACATGGAACAGTTGCTCAAACGATTAGCAAACCCCTGCCCCACAATCAGCTTGGTGAAGTGTCTTGATTTCATCGACAGGCATCAAACTCTTTTGTAGAAGAGTAGAGGCAATTTAAAACTCCAAGTCGTCAAAAACAGTAAAGGACCTAAGAAAATTTTGGATTGATTTCTACTGCCATTTCCTTCCAGGACATTAGCTTTATCAGCGACATATCTCTGATCAGAGACATGTCTTTGATTAGAGAAGTAACTGAAATGCATAATAATCTCACTCATAATATTATTCTAAATCCTAAAATGATTAGTGTTCTCCTATTTTTGATCCATTGAAGTTCTTCGAACGTTTATAAAAATGCATCATCTTCGTTCATCCCCAACGCTAGTATTATCCTTTTATCAACCACACATTCGTGTCTCTGTCACGTTTCTCTTAAGTGATCTACCATAAATATGAGTGAATTCATCTATTCGTCAAGTCTGTATGTGATTTCTATTTCCTGTCGCTGTTTTTGTTCAATTTCAAAAGGAAAACTTCTTCAAATATTGGACATGGGTATCCATTTTTCCTGAATGGCGTCATGTGAAATTTCCTTTCATCCGCGACAGCTGTTTCAGTTTACCAATATGTAAGCATTAGTAAATATGTATGCAAGTAAATGTATATAGGTATCTGTTCGTGTTTCAAAGAAAACTCTTCGAAACGTCGGAGACCGGTTAAAAAGGGTGGCCAAACATACCAAAGTCGCCATTCTATCTTCGTATTTTGTACTTTTTCTTAAGTTTGCTGGATCTTTTGTGATTTTTGTTGTTCTTTTAATCTGATTTTTTTTATTCGCTATCTATGAAGAATGAGAGGTACTTTCATTGTGGTTTTTGTGTTATTTTTCTCGATTCGTGCAAAAACATTGAAACGACCAATGTTCGGTTGTTTTCCGGTTTGAAACTTCAAAGCTTGTGGCTACAAATATATGTAAATGGATATTTTGGACTGTGTGCAATAGAGTAGTATCTCTCTATGTTGGAAAAATTTTATAGACACAAGCTTTGTGGCTAAGCTGTAGCCAAACTCATTTAAAAGTCTAGCAGAAAAAAGTAAACATGCTCGACTCACGTGACACGATGCATGAAATATTGATGGTAAAAACTTTATAGAATGAAAAATAAAATATAAAAATTTGTAAATGTATGTATTCACCGTTTTTTCATGAGCATATGTATATTTTTTTCAATAAAAATTGCTCTCATCTTTCTTGACCTCCCAATCGGACATAAAAATCCCCTTCCATGCATGGTCCTTCCTAGCTCACCTTGATAAATACATTATTCCGAACGCGCATTTATCAAATGTCATTTGCAATGGGTCTGGTCTTTTCTGTTCATGCATGTGTACGTAGGTAAGTACATACATGTCTACACAACCGTTTCTTACCTCTGCCATACTTTTATTGTCCATTTCTTCTGCAAATGCCATGCACCATTTACGAAAAGGGAAATGGGTAAACGGTTGGATATTTTGCATGCTGTTTGCCACACCGTAACTACCAGCCATATACAATGGCTATTCGTCATAAAATTTCTGACAGACGTCAGGAAAGCGAGAAATATCCTGGTCACATTTCGTTGCCACCGCCATCATGTATTATGGTCTCTCGAATGGAGATAAAGAATTAGGCGACAAACAATAACAACAACAACGGTTGCACCAGCAGTAAGGTAGTGGAGTATTTTATATTCTTGTCGGACGGAGTAGTTGGCGATTTATTCTTGGTTATGTTATGCCTTTGAAGGATTTTTACCGTCTTGTGATTCATGACGAGTTGAGTGGTGAAAAATGTTTTTAAAATAATATGGATGGAAAACTGCTGACAATGGTAAGAGTTCAATGCTAGTGCTTTGGAGTGTGGCATGTTCATCGAAAACACTCGATGACAGCGGATAGTACAGATGGTGTCGAGGTTGAACCTGTTGCTGAACACGGGTGGTACGCCAACATACCGAAGGCCTGGCGTTGGTGAGTCCATTTCCGATGTCAGCATGGCATCGGAAGGACTGGCGGCCCTCGTAAGGGATTGAAGGTAGTGATAATAGTCATAATAGCAACATAACCTTCTACACAGGTAGTGATAATACAGGTAGTGATAATACAGGTAGTGATACTACCCAGGTACATCGCCTTCTTAGTCGCTAGGAGCAAACACATGCAACATCGGTCATTCTGGAGAACGCTTTGTTGGAACGTAGCCAGGCTAAATAGAAGTGAGATGGTGGTGTTGATAAACCTGAGCCTGGAAGAAGAAGCTCTACTTATTAGGACCTCAGTAACCCGTGAAAAAATCAAAGCTACTACCTCTAGCGTCATGGGTTTGATTCGCAGAGCATGCGATTGACCAGGCACAACTCTTCCGTGGAAAGAGGCAGGCTTACTGGTAGAACGATGAGATCGCTGCACTGCGACGTATCGCTTTGGCGTGCAGGCAGAAAGCACAGCCGGCCAGAAATATAGGTTAATCACAATACAGCGTTTTCCACTGCGGCAAACCAGTGGACTGCGGCAAAGTGCTGTCAAAAAATTAGAATGCACTGTTTTGTATCGTAACGCGCACTATGGCTGCTTCCAAATTTGCGGCAGCGGCAGAATTTGCCAAATTTCTAATTTTGCCGCACCGCTAGCGGTGATACCTACCATAGGTTGGCATCACCACTAGGTTGAATTAACTCTGTTTGAATTAGGTTGAATGGACTGGTGGAATAGACAAGCGATGGCTGATGTGTATTGTGATAAGCCAACCCAATCCTCGTACAACAGGATTTAGTAATACAAATGAAAAAAAAAAATGAATTTGGTTGGTGCCTTGGTTGCATTGACAGCGACATTGTAACTGCATTGTGATTCACCAAATTCAACTGCGGCATTCACGCCTCCCCCTGTGGAGCACTGCGTTTACCGCAGCGGAAAACGCTGTATTGCGATTAACCTAATAGACTGCAGGCTGCTGAGCTTTCTACAGCCCAAACGTAAGATAACAAGGAATTGGCCAAAGCCATCAAGAGGAGTGAGCGCTACAGCTGGCAGGCTCTTTGCGAATAGGCCAATTTAAATCCGTGGTGTGAGGGATACAAATTGGCTACTCGCAGACTTGGCTGCATGCGCTCTAACGCTCCCAGCGATGTGGACACTCTTGATGCATTGTCGGCTCGCTGTTCCCGATGCATCCGCTAAGGACGGATGGTAGCATCATCGTCCACTTGCATTAGGAAAATTCCTCTCTTGAAGGACGAGGAGTTGATCGCCATGGTGTCTTAAGTGAAAAGCAGCTAAGCTTCGGGCCCTGATGGAGTGCCGGTTGAAGCACTTAAAGATTTAGTGGAGAGTCAACCGCGGTTAATGCTGGATTTATATAACTCATGTATAGTGGCGGAGGTCTTTTCATCGTGATAGAAAGTTAGCCGATTGCCACTCATCGATAAGGGAAAAGGAGACTTGGGCAATTCGTCTAGGTACTAGGTGCTAAACACGGCGGGGATGCTCCTCGAGAGGTTACTGAAGCCTTAGCTGCGGTCAGCAATTAGATCAGCCGATGGTCTATCTGACAGATATCACGATTTTCGAAAGGGGCATTCAATTGTTGATGCCATCTCAACAGTGATTGGGGCGGTAGGAAAAGTAAAGTAGGCATGCCACAGCACCAGGCCGGTTGTTCTGTTGGTAGAAATATATGTTCAAAATGCCTTCAATTCTGTGAGGTGGCCATATGTGCTTTGGGTCCTCGAACATAGTTTTTGCATTCGTGATTACTTGTTGGTCATGATGCGAGACTATTTTAGGGGCCAATGGCTGCTGTTCGACACAGATGACGAGTTTGCTCAATTCAGACTTAATCGAGCCATGACAAGGGTGGAACAGTGGATGACCGACCATGACTTATAACTGGAATTGTCAAAGGTGGGGATCGTCATGCTAACTAAATGGAAGATACCGACTGTCATCCTGATAATAGTGGTTCAAAGCAGTAAAGCCCTGGACACTTATTCGACCTACTGAGATCACATCCGCAAGGTATGCGATAGAAAGCCGTCGGTTCGCTGAGCAGATTGGCGGCCAACATCGGTGGCCCCCCAGCGAAACGGGATGTCGAATTCTAGCGCAAGCACTCTAAACAAATAAATTTAGAGCGCAGATTGCCAGTGTTTAGCGAAGAGGTGACCTGCGTATCGCCAGTGGCTACCGGTAGATTTTCTGAATCCATGGCTCAGCCACGGCCACAGAGAGACAAACATTTACCTTTGCCAATTCTTAGTGGGGCATGGTTATTTTGAAAGGTCTCTTAACAAAATGGGTTAGGTGCTTACGCCGTACTGTATGAATGAGTGCCATGATGTTCATCATACATTCTCTGCATCCATTCAGCTCGTAAGTTTGAGGAGCAGCCTCGAGTCCACGATTGCCTTGGGCACGCCAGAGTCAATTGTGGAAACGAGGCTGCGTAACGAGGATAACTGGCGCATAGTCTCAACATATGTTGAGAAAATATTGCGCACCGACTCACAAGCTGTGGCAACTTATTAAGTAATTAGACACCGATAAGTGAACAAGCACGACCGGGTTGAAGTAATCCACGAACGGATTCCGACTCGGACTTTCGTAGCTTTTAGATGAACTTTTTTTTTCTTTAAGTAAAAATCTTATCATATCCCATGGTTAGTTGAGCCAACTATCTTTTGAAGCTAAGTAATTAGACACCGATAAGTGAACAAGCACGACCGGGTTGAAGTAATCCACGAACGGATTCCGACTCGGACTTTCGTAGCTTTTAGATGAACTTTTTTTTCTTTAAGTAAAAATCTTATCATATCCCGTGGTTAGTTGAGTCAACTATCTTTTGAAGCTTTTTTTGGCCATGTAAAACAATTAAAAGCAATTTTCATGAGATATCGAATAACATTTGACACAGATTTCATCGTTACCTCTAGAAAACAGATGCGCCTCGCACTCTGATAAAACATGCAGAGCAAATTCTATCCCCTAAGATACAATTTCTCAATCATTAACAAAAATTAATAGGCTGGCTTGCCATGCTATTAAAACTTTCGATAGCAGGCGTACCGTCGGTCGTAACGAGGGTCAGATTAAATTCGAAACATGACAAGAGCCTCAAAACCGAAAATACATATCCAATCCTATAGTTTTCATTGTATTTTCATCTCGCTTGTATTCTTCACCTAACAGACATCTATGTAGGAAAAAATTCAGAATGGCCCCATATGCTTCGTCGACTATATCTGCCCAAATGCAAATCCCAAACGCGACCACACATTCTAATGAAGACCGACCATATTCTCTCTCGGCAAGCGTTCAGTCAACTAAGAGTTACCCGTCCTTGGTAAATCCATCCTTCTACTATAAGCCAATCCCAAAAGTTCAAGCTAGTTTTCACTTGTCGTGTCTCGGCCCCGAAAAACCGGCATGTGCCATGCACAAAAGGATCCCCAACTCGGGCTAGTAATAGATGACCGTCTTGCCGCTACATTAATTCTGAATCATGTGTGGTTCCTTTTTGTTAGTTCCTTCGTCTTATTCTTTAAGTTTCCACGGACTTTTAGCTACCATACCATCTTTTGTACAGATCTCCAGTTCAACATCCCGGTAAAAAGTAGCGAGAACGAAATTGGGAGTGTTTTGATATCCTGACGATAAGTACGTTTGTAAAACTATCTACATATTTGTAAACGTAGAACTATCCTCTGGCAAGTTGTGAAAACCTTCTCAGCTTCGGATACTTCCTTCTTCAAAAATCTGTGGCTAGGAGGATTATTCCAGGGAAGTATTTATGAAATGGATCCGGACAAATGCTATGGACGAGTTTTTGAAAGATCCAATATAAACTAATCGTCGGTCCGTTTGAAAACTGCTGCAGCTCAAAAATGGATATGTATCTTCGCAGTATAAGACATAGCTCTTCCGATAAGAAAATTCCGTAAGGATTTGAAGGCATAAATTGGTTTTCTCTTTCTATGTGTGTATAATGCAGAGACCTTTCAGATTCGAGAATCTACCAAACCATTATCCTTTCCCGACTAGAGAGCTGAGAGAAACGTCAGCTCAAGGAGAACTAATTTATTGAGGTCATTTGACTTTCTGACATTCTCGAAAAAGGTTGATAGGCGGACAATTGATAGGCTGGCTACGGAAAGCTAATGTGCTTAGTGAAATGAGCAATGAAGGCAAAGGAGCAAACGGATGATAATACTTTTAGCGTAATCGAATTATGTGTGGTTCAGTGGAAATGGAAGGAGAAATCAAAGAAAAGTGTGTCAAATGGCGGAAACTATTATATTATATCTGCTCATCTATACATCTAAATTCAATCTGCTGCAAACAAAATTCTATTTCACTTTAATGACTCTTTAGTTTCAAAAACCCTTGTCCGTATGGAATAACATGTACCCAGTTAAATTAATTATTTAAACACGCACCACTATCGATCATTCGACCTATGCTAGTTACCTATGTGGGGCTAATCAAATTTCCGCTCTGGTCCCTGGTCTGCTTTGCTCCGAATACTTTTCATAATTGAAATACTTTACTATCCTTGCCATGCTTCATCCGCTTGGCATCTTGAACGATTCAACATGCATGCCCACGTGTACACAGCAAAAACATCGTTTTATGTAATCGAATGTGATTGGATTAGGTTAGGATGCGGTCGACAGCTTGTAGGGTCATTTTCGCTCTCCGTGAGCTCTATTACTCTTCTTAGATATTCATGTCGGACAAAAAGATAAGATTTTAAGCTAGACAGATTTCTTGCACACCTTGAACGTTTTAGATCCTGGACTATGAAAATGATATGAAGAAAGCTTGAAGTTTTGTACAAACAGGGATTTAACTAATTAGTATTGTATGCGATCGGTTAGGTTGCTGTGGCTGCACAGTAATCGAATTATGGAAAAGATGGTCAGAATAAGATATGTAAGTTTAGCTTTAAGTTATATGGTCGTTGTGTGGTAGAGGTGTAGAAAATTACATTGTATCGTATATGGTAGAAAGGAGGAAAGCTCAATCTAAAACTTCACTGTGATAATATGACCAAAATTATCTCTGTAACGTTTTATTAAAGGTAAAATATAAAGATAAAATATGCTCAGTAAAATATGGCTAAAACTCCTAGATGTCTATGAAACAGTAAATTTTTTTTGGTAGATCAAATGTTATCTTTGATTTATTACAACGCCATTTGTTGCGGCACGTCATGATTGACATATTTTATTCTTGGCTCAGATTGAAATTTCATCGTAAAAGAACAACAACCCTTCACTAAAGTGCCTAGTTTCTTGCAACTGGAATGCGTGTTCGCAAGAGCACACGATCCAATAATCTGGGCCAATTCTAATTTGCGATGCGTATCTATCTTTTGTAAGACCAAGTCAGATAGAAATTTAATGGAAATTCTAGCAACCCTGGGGCTGTGGTGCCATCTTGAAATAATTCTCAGTAAAATAATAGCACATAAAGCTATACCTTACGACGTGGTTATCAAAAAATCACTCAGTAGGTTGAGTAGTAGCAGCCTGTTTTAGTTGCGAAATCAGGACACGAATAGAATCCAGAATAATTTTTCTCATTTTTCCACTTGATTTTGTAACGTTATAAATTAAATGTTATAAAACAGCAACTGATTGAATTTCTAAAATTTTGAAACTACGGCAGGCGATAATCCTTAAAATATTTATACTCCTATAACTGATCGAGTTATTCTGAACATGAAGCAGCTTTGCATGCTAGCAAAGGTTTGCCAGCATCAGGCATTTTCATAAATGTTGGGTTGATACCAGATGCTACAATTAAATCTTCATCTTCAAACTAAGTAAAAAATGTTTAAATTTTCAGAGTTTTGATATATCGCTGATGAAATTCGTCGGATAGGTTGACCTTAGTAGACAAAGTGATACCAGCAGCAATATTTTTGTTAATTTTTGTACAAAGAGATGCTGCCATCAAATTTTCATATGATAAGCATTCTATGTTCAATATAAGAAATAAGGAGTTTTCTTTCCTTAACTTTGAAACTCATGCAAGTGGTAATCGTGGAAGCGTTTCGACCACATGACTTCCGATGCAGTCTTTGCTTTAAAGTGGCATATAGACTTCGATACAGGTTGGTCGTAATGACGGGCAGGTTTGGAAGAACATGCGTTTGAAACATACAGCATTTTTCTTTCTAGGGGTTCCTATGTACTAGTGGTTTTTGTCTCATATTTTGCTTCCTTCATAACCCCAGCATTTGCTATTTTAATAATCAACCATTGGTATCAATGTTTGACAGTTTTTGTACCGAACAAATCACTAGGGCGGTAGAAGACAGTCCAAAATCATTCGAAATCTCAGTCGGCCGTACTTTCAACTGATGTATAGCTTCAAAGCTAGTTAGATCTATATCAGGTCTGTTCGCGTACCTGAATCTATTAGAATATATTCAAATAGATTCGCAGAAAGTCGTTTTTGTACTCTTGCTGCAATGCAAGCCAAATTTTGTAGCAAAAAGAAGCCAGCTGCCAAATTCTGTTACTGCTGCAGTTTGCTGAAGTACGCGAACAGACCTATCATCTTATTCTCCGTGACAGCTGAGTTTGCTTTCAGTAATGCCACGGACAAAAGTATACCCGTGATTTATTTTCCTTTATATGAGTTTGAAATGTTCAAAAAAAAACTGAAAGAATTATATTACGAGAGTTAACAATAAATTCGCTCTCTTTATCTTTCTCTCTCTCTCTCGCACACACACTATTTCGTTGTTTTTGGTTTATGCGTTGGTCTTAAGATAATGCTTTAGCTAGGTGTGTTTTTTACTAATATGCTTCTTTTCTCTTATTTTAATATTGTTCTAGACATTAAATTATTGCTTTCATTTTATTATTTCACACAAGGCTGTGCGAATTTTATTTTATTGTGCCTAATATAACGTAGACAGTCTTACTCGTCTATGTATTTTCTTTTTTCTTTTTCTTAATAATTTTTTTATTCGAACTTTAAATATTATTTATGTATATATTTTATAATGAACTGGAATCGCTTCTTTCTTGTAATTGTATAATTTGAAATGAAAAATTATCTACAACTCCTCACTCCTAATACAAGGTTCCTTACCTTAAAAGGAGGAGTAGTGTATTAAAATTGAATTCTTATTCTGTAATTTATTGTCATGTTTTGAAAATAAAGCACTATATATAAAAAAAACAATTATTAGCCAATATGACCATGTTGCGTTGGAGCTGCATATTGCCAATTTTTCACTTATACCACTTTCAACAGTGAGTCTGTTTATAGCGCAATAAAAAATACGGGAAAACTGCAGCGCAGGATAAACCTGGTAAAGACATAAGTCTGTACTAGTTTGTGATGTTGCCAAAAGCCCCCGGGCGAAACTGTAGAAGGAGTCGGTCAAGCCGCCCCTTTTTTTCTAAGAGGGTTGTATAGAAGAGTTATTTAGAAAATTTATTCGTTTCCAGAAAAAAGGTGTTTAAACGGGGTAAAAGGTATTTCAAAAGCAATTAGGCAACAGTAATATTTTCTAACGAAAGTTTCAAATTGCTTCCGATCTACTCCAGGACCAGTTTTTGCAAAATATGGCCGAATAAGTGTCATGGTTTGAAAAGCTATTTGGAAAGGTGGGCGACCCAGCACATAGCAGTTGGGCTAAAAGTCCGCAGGCTAACATAGTAAAACACATTTTTTTCGGTAAAATTCCATTTTTGTTATTCAATATAGTTGCCTTCGAGTGCAATACACCGATCATAACGATCATACAATTTTTCGATACCATTTTGATAGTATGATTTCCCCTTAGCCTCAAAATAGGACTCAGTTTCGGCAATTACCTCTTCATTAGTACTGATTTTTTTCCAGCGAGCATTCTTTTGAGATTTGCAAACAGGAAAAAGTCAGTGGGGGCCATATCTGGAAAATACGGTGGAAGGGGAAGCAATTCAAAGCCCAATTTATACAACTTTGCCATTGTTATTATTGATGTGTTACACGGTGCATGGGCTTGATGAAACAACACTTGTTTCTTCTTCAAATGAGGCCGTTTTTTCGTGATATCATCTTTTAAACGCTCCAATAATGCTATGTAATACTCACTGTTGATAGTCTGGCCTCTTTTGAGGTAATCGGTGAATATAATACCACGCGCATCCCAGAATACTGATGCCATTACCTTGCTAGCCGACTGTTGCATCTTTCCACGTTTTGGATTTGGTTCTTCACGCCCAGTCCACTCGGCTGACCGTGGATTAGACTCTGGAGTGTAGTGATGTGTCCAGGTTTCATCCTTAATCGGTCATTGTTGAAAGGGGACATGTAGCAATATTAAAATCTTCGGTAAATTAAAAAAAACTTCACATTTTTTAATTAAATTTTCTTTTTCCGATTTTTTCACATCAATAACATTTATATTAATATTGAGGATATAGCTGCAGCATTTGTGCAGAAAAATATATTTTCGTATTCTATTTAAAATTTTAGACATGCCCCGTTTCAGCATTGATTTTGGTGAAATGTGTTACATCAGACCAAAAAATAATATTTGCTTTAATAGGCATTAATTAAAACACATTTAAAAGGTTAGCTGCATGTATTTGAATAAACAAAAATAAAATAATGAATGATAAAAATAATATAAGTATTAAAAATATGGGTCCGTAGGACTATGTTGTCTACTCTGAATCACGGTCGTCCTCGATTGCCTCGGCTTCCGTTCTTGGCCACTTTTTGAGCTGCTTGTAAAGTTCGTGCCCCACCAAATAGCTGTCCAGCTTCTTCCCATTGATGGGTGTTCGGCCGGATGGATACGCCCTGATGTTTGGAAGAGAAGTAGGGGTTCCGCTGGTGGCCCAGTTGAATGTGTGAACAATGATGCCTCACGAGCTTCAACTTGACCAGGAAGGTGGCTTTTATACTCAAAGTGCCTATATTTTGATATTATAAAGGACACTTTTAATTTGCTCCCTTTGTCATAAGCACTAGCTGTTTTCTTGTTATTTTTTGGCCACCATGTTTTGGTCTTTTACTTCCTCGGTTTTTACTTTTTTTACACTGAACCTTCCAGTATTGCTTGACTTTATTATAATATCATTGTACTGATCCATTGGGTACACCCGATTCGCCTTCCCTACCAGCCGTTTAATGCAGCCAAAGTCCCTGTCACATGGTAAATACGAGTGTCTACGGACCGGAAAAAAATGTTTGATGGATTTAAATCTTCCAATGTCTGTTAAGTGCATTAAATATCGAATCACGGTGTGGTTTTTATTTTGACCTGTACACCCATCACTGAATAGGATCAAATTTTTTATTTCTGCAGATAGCTGGTCGTTGATGTAGTCATTCAGGAATGAACATACTTCATTCGGGGTTTTTCTGGCTTCTCCCTCGTGATAGGTGTAGATTTTTGCCTTGTTAGTTTTAATGTCGTGGATGCTCAAAACACCACAGTTGTCGCTTCTTGAACTGGGATTGCGAGCAGCGGAAGATTTTGCATAAAATCAAAGCACAAAACTGCAGTTGAACAGTCTGAGTCTGCAGCATCCTTCATTGCTTCATTTTATGGAGAGATGTGCATATCCAGAAGACGAGATTGTTTTCCAACAGGATAGTGATCCCAAACACACCACCAAAATTGTTACGCAATGGCTTGGTCAACAAACATTTTTAAGCATGCAATGGCTTGCACAACGTCCGGATCTTAATCCAATAGAAAATTTGTGGGCTATTCTGAAAAACAGCTGCTTATGTACGAAAATCATCTTACAAATTTAAATGAGCTTTGGACACAGGTGTAAGCAGAATGGAAAAAAATTCCGGACCAAATTATTCAAAACTTGGTGGTATCCATGCCAAGGCGAGTAAACAGTGTCATAAAAAACAAGGCCCCTGGACAAAATAAATATTAAAACAATATACTCAAAAGCCAAACGTTCAAAAGTGGAGGCAAACAATGAATTGAAATTTTTTATATGTTTATGAAAATGAATGGTTAATTTTGTATATATGTAGTAGTGATATTGAAAATAAAAACTAAAATATTTTTTAATCAAACATTGTGTTTAATTTCCTTCATTTAAAACACAAACTTTATTTTTAATATTTCATATCCAACATAAAATTTCTGATTTTTTTGGAAAATATGCCGTAAATTTGATTATCGGTGTCCTCGATGA
Organism: Nemotelus nigrinus; assembly: GCA_947369275.1. Classification (NCBI taxonomy): domain Eukaryota; kingdom Metazoa; phylum Arthropoda; class Insecta; order Diptera; family Stratiomyidae; genus Nemotelus; species Nemotelus nigrinus. Next base: position 149,887,581 of record OX376373.1, read on the forward strand.
AAGTTGCAGGTTGATTATAAATGCAAGGTTTGCAAACGGGCCATTGATTAATATCAATACACCTGGAACAGTTCGGTAGGACCGAATTTGGTTAATGGTTTCAAAAGCAGCATCGTATATGGTGAAAGTAGCTTCAAATCTTAAAGGTTGATCTCTTTAATTTGTTGCTTTTGTTTAGCTCCTGGCATGAAGCGATCAGTATCAGTACCAAGTAAATGGCTAGATGCTACTATGATGAAAATTTTGTTCTTTGGTTCCAAGAGAAACTAAGTAATGCAATAGATACTGTCAAACGATTTCAAGAAGAAACGAATCGCATTCAAATCATCAGGTCATCAAAAGTAACTACCACATCGTGAGTAGAAATATTAAATCTCTTGAAAAGTTGCAATTTCCACTGGTCGAGTTAGTTTAAAGGTTAGTTTGAAGTTTAAATGAGGTACATTTTTGCGGATTTTTTTCTGTTCTAAAAGAAAATGTTGTCTCAAATTTCAGTATGAATCTAGAGTATAATCCACTATAGTTGAGATCAAATATGCACCTCCAACTCATGTTTAAAAATTCTTTTGCTCTTTCGCGCAACATTTGCGCAACAGCTTTTCTTCCAATTTAAAATAAGACGAGAAATGAATAAAACACTTAAAAATAAACGTAAATAATAAGTAAAATAATATAGAACCGTAAAATTATTCAAAAAAGATACATTCGTCAAATAACACTCTTCGTGGTACGAGGGATTAAATTCATGATGAAACGGATTACAAAACAATACTGAAGAATGAAAGAATTTCAAAAAGCAGTACCAGGAGTAATTACCACATTTAGTAATCAACAGCTCCCATCAGGGATACTTTTAAGATTCAGCCTTCAAACGCAAATGTACTACATCCAAATGATACATATGAAACCCAACAGAAATATATATTTTGATTTATAACATCCTTAATGTTATATTTTAGAGTGCTATGGACACATTAACCAAAAATTACCCTCGTAGGATAGAAGTCAAAAGAAGTGAAGAGATGTGTTTTAATTTATCTACGCTTTATCTTCAATTTATCTAGGCAAATGCCGAAAACCTCACAAACTTATCAACTGCTTTAATATTTTTAAAGAATAAGCTTTAAGGAGTGATATTTTAAATTATTAAAATAATAAAAATACATTACCTGCGAACGGTCGCTTATTAGTTTTCTGTAGTTGTACCAATGTTTTTTTTTTGCTTATTGTTAAGTTCTGACCCATGTAACTTATTCAAGATGTTTAAGGTAAGAGTTAGGGAGCGAATACCTAAAGCATCAATATTTAAGGACATATACAAAAAATTATTGCGTTTGGTTTTCGTGACATGTCCTTAGTTTTATGTTTATACCATATTTAAGTTCATTTGAAGATTAGCCTTTATAGTCCTATGCATGAAATTTTTAAATTTCAAACGTAAATATTGAAAAAAGTAGAGGTTCCACTTCAATGAATAAAATATATTAAATCTTGCTGGCTGTATGCGTGGCTGTATTTTACACTAACCTTTGCTTAGTGCGGAATTCGTGTCTCCATATTCTACCGAATTTGAAATTATTTTTGTTGGAAGAATATATACTTTTGCCTCATTTGATAAGTTTTTCGATATGAGATATATTGTTATGCCGATTTTTAAAATTAAAATGCCTTTAAATGTCAAACAATTCTACTTTCCAGTTTTTCAATTTTATTATGTGATTAATTTTATTATATGATTATATATGATAAATACTAGATCGAGAAATGATGTCAAATGCTATTAAATACAGTTTAATATATGGAAAGCTTGGTGTTAGTGAAAAATTAAATTAATTTTTTATCAAAATGGTCCTAACTCTTCTGGAATTCGGGTTGCCATTTTTTAGTTGAATAAAAATTGCAAATATTTTGGCTCATAAAATAGTTCGTTTGCGGACATGGTAGTGTATGCTCAGCTATTGGTATTGGCTATTGGTATTAGCTATTGGTATCAGAAGAAAAAAACCATCCCTAAAATTTGTTTTTAAAAACAGTTAGCAGATCAATTTACATTTTGATATATTGGAACTACGCATCAAATTAAACTGGTTGCACCCTCACACTAGATTAACGCGTTAGCTCATCACTCAACAACACGTAACATCTGTGACGAAAGGGTTGAAAATCACCTCGTTGCAATCATCAATATTCCGAACATAGTACATAATCCGTTACGGATTTAAAGCGTGACCCAATTTAACAACCGCTCACCTACTGAGAAGATAATTTCCGGTACAGACAACAGCAGTTTTTTTTCTTTTATTCAATCGGCTAGTAGTTTTCGTGCCATTTGTGTATAAGAAATCAACCGTTACTCTCAATAAATAAAAATAATCATGATCACCATATATATGTTGAAACGCATGAATCCTTAAAATAATTTGTTCAAATTCTTCTTCTTTTACTCATTCTAAAGTCGAGTAAAACACTATAGCGCTTCCATTAAATTCTACTTGTGCGTTTACACGAAATCGTCCTTATGATAGTAGCGACTGTCCTTGTCATTATAAAAGTTTTAATCGGACTACTCGTCATCGTACGCAAGCAATATGCTTCAGACAGAAGAAGTCGACGACGATGAAGAAGTTTCACTTTCTGGACTAAACAGAGCTAACGGTATGAATGCAAAAGGGGTGGTATTAATTTTCCTAAGCCAAATTTGCTTCAAGGATAATCTCTTGCTAAGCTCTTCAGGTGATTTCTAAATGTATGTAAATCACCGACCGACCGAGCTTAATTTTCGTCTTCGTAGTCGTCTTGCCTGTAATGGTTCAAGTGAAAGTACTCTGGTAATCGCTGTACTGAAAGGGTTCTTTTGGCGAAAGAAGGATACCGGTTTGGGTACAAGGATATAAAAGAAACCGAATATTCGGTTCTGGGCATCGAATTGTTGAAGTTAATAGAACTTAAGCATAGCAGGACCGAGCGAAAGTAATAACTTTCGTTCGAATCGATGAAAAGATTGCATTGAATCCTTTGAAGGATTACATTGCGGTGTTAGTGGAGCGGTTTTGCGATTTGAGTTGATTGGAAAAGTTTTTGGTCAGATGTTGTTGGTCGACTCAAGATCGAGGTATGTTAAAAAATATCTCTCAAACGGACAACGAATTATGTGAATATTTTGCCATATTCTCAATTAGTACTGAGTGAAATTTCACCGAGCATCAACTACTATTGAAGTCCATCGGAAATCGAATGTCCTGATTCAGCACCATTCTTATAAAGCGCTACCGGCGGCTTCTGATCCGGCATAATTTATTTCCTCCGAAAAACTACTTTATTTTCATCCTATTTCGATAGGATAACCATTTCGACGGAATACCGAGTGTATCGAATATTATACAAGTTCAGTGGGAAAAATTCCTATAAGAAAACCATATTTTTATGAAGGGATATACTCGGAACCTAATCCTATGCCTTTTGCTAAGACTTACAGATTCGTTATAGTATTGAAAGACCAGACCGGGGCCAAGCCAGGCAATGGCAGAGCAAGTCGAAACAGGCCATTCAATATACGATGATAGCCTTGCCGCTGAATTCTTATTTGTGATAGCCATATCCTGAAAAAGATATATCGTCCTTTTGCGAGGGAGTCGTCGTCGTCCTCGTTGGTGCCATAGAATGGTGTGGAGTCAATGGTATTTGCTAAACTTTCGATGATTCCATTCGTCCTTGCGTTCGCCTAGTGACCCTTTGGACTTGTGCAAGGGTTATTCATTCGTATGTCGGTGGATTCATATGTGTGTATGAACAAGGATAAGAAACCGTTACAGTATCCAGCCATTTTTTTGTTATGCTTCGGACGATTCGTTGATCCGTACATTGATGACGAAGCAAATGGATGGTCGGACGGGTGGGCTGTTGGCGTTTTTTTCCCTTCAAGTGGGAGCTGTGAGGCTACACGTTGTGGTAATATAACTTGACTGTAAGCTGCTATCATGGGACAGAGCTTATAAATATAAATTGCATGTATGAAATGTATGTATGAATGTAATTTTCATACGTGATGTGCGTCCAAAAAGTTATTATCCGACATAAAGTTATCCCGAATCGAATATTATTGGATACTAAAATCGAGAATATCTCACAACAGACACACGTGAATGAAAAAGAAGGCTTTTGGAGGTGTAATGCTTATTTGTCGATATTATGCGTTAAAGTGTGCGAGAATAGAAGAAATTACATATGGGGTTTGATAATACGGCAAGTTTTTGTGTTGGACGTTAATTCGAGGTAGAAATTAGATTGATCTAATCATTTCGAATATGATGTCATGAAAGATAGTTGTAGCACTAATTTTTGAAGACACCATAATTTGGAAAAAAAAACCATAGCATACAGTAGTTGATTCACTGATTTTAGCACAAACCATAATAGTACAAATTGATTACACCTGCTTGCGTGACGCAGGTTTAGATTTCTCAATCCATTTTTGCCATCCAATTATTCACTTGACTTATTCAATTCATCTTACTTGACTGACAACCAACAGTTAATATTACATCAACGACCTTCCAATGAAATTACCGAAAATGAAGGGTAAAACCAGATAATGCTTTATCTCACCCAATACAATACATCAGGTCATCCTGTTTTGTTACTTTTGTTTTGAACTTTTTCACCTTGTAAACTGATGATGATTTAGGGAGAGTAAGATTAAAACTGGACCAAATAAACTGGTTTTTGGTACAAAAAGAACAGCATCACGGACTAATTTTGACCTGACAGGTCATAAGTGCTGCAAGTCGTACAGGTTCTTAGGGATCAAATGTCATTTTGAAGCTTTTCACGAAGGTATGTAGGGTTTGAGTCGAGCTATTGAAGGTGACATGTGTATGTTGATATATCACTTGGATGCAAATGTTTATATTACACTTTAAATAAATAAGCGGTATAAATAAGCAATAAAATCAGTTTTCTCCAGGTCAATTCTCTTTCGAATTGCATGCATTTAAGAACGAATTCCAAGTCAGAGGATGTGAAATCTTTTGCGGATGTGAAAAAGTATCTGGTGTTTTTTTGTATTTTCTCGGATTTTTGAATTTTTCTGGATGAACTTAATATGATCCAATTTTTTTCTAGCTCTCAAAGCGAAGTATTATTATATAAAGACCATTTTCCATAGAGCTAGATATATTTCAGTTTCTTAAAGTTATAGATATTATTTCTGCCCTCTTTTTCGGTGATTAGCACTAAAATTCGAAATGTTTTTCTAAAGGCAAAATCGGTCTACAAATAAAGATATTAGGTTCTTCTGGATTATCTTTTAGAGCACTGCACAAACGAGTGCAGTGCCACTTAATCTGATTTATCATGGAAAGTATTCAAATCTGTGGTTGTTTTAGTTACGAAACATAAGGAACGCATAGGAAAAGCGTAGGTTTGTGGTTTTCATATTTCATTAAACGCATTGTTGACTTTATTTCTAAACAGTTAGGTAGTGGCAATGGAGTTAGCATCGACGGTGTAATTATTCACTGCTGTGACCGATAATAAATGGGCAAAACAAAGGAGTATGCAATTTATACGGTAATTTTATTCACGAAGGCCAAGAAAATATCACAGAGTTTTCAAATAATTATTTAATATTTTCAACGCTAACGACTGTGGAGTGGTCGGTTTAGTACTTATTTCATGTGCTTCTTATTAATTTTTGAAGATATATTTCTGGTGCTTTCATTAACATCAATAATATACATGATGTGTGCAGTCAATTCTGAGTTTGATTCGCTAGATTATTGTTGAACATATCGTGTATTTTGCATAACATATGTTTCTAGAACAGGCCAGTACACCACACCCAACAGAAACGCATCGAAAGATCAAGCAAACTTACAACAGAATTGATAATTCAAGAAACAAAAAAAAATCTTTTCTTTTTTTTCTATAAAAAAACCTATTTTCAGCAGGACAAGAAAGTCGGTAGAAAACTACAAGTGGCTGTATGAAAATGTTTGTGAAGCAAAAAATATAATGGAAACGAAATTTCATGCAACAGTGATTTAAAGGGAATTGGTTGGGCCCTGGATAAATCAAGTCACAAACCATCGTTGTTATATCCTCCAACAAGTGTGCACCAAGACATCAGGCCAAAGAGTGTAAGAAAATTTCAGTGTCAATTGACTGAGTTCTGGCAAAGGATATCTGGACATCAAGTCCACTGGGTGCAAAGTCTTTAGACTTCGTAGATACACAGGACGCCCAGCCTCTCTAACAGGTTCCGAGACGGCTTATCTTAGCCAAACAATGAGAAGTGAGTGAAATAATCCAGGATATGGAAAGACAAGGAGTCATTGAGTAATCTGTCAGTTCGTAGAAATTACCACTAATCTTTGCAAATGAAAAGAATAGGAGCACTCGCTTCTGTGTCGAGCAGATAACTAAATGACTTCACCAAGAAAGTCACCCCTGATCGATGACATAAAAACACCTTCGTTGACGCAAAGTGGTTACCGGCAGGTGTTCTTCGTGGTAATGTCTTTAGGCTTTGAAATTCCCCAGCAACTTTCGAGCGCCTAGTGGAATGCGTTCTATGTGGGTTAAGCTAGAAGACGTGCTGGTATACCTGGACGACATCATTGCCACAGGAAAAGCTTTCGACGCGTACATACGCAACCTGGGTGAGGTACGGTCAATGCTGCGATCATCAAATTTGAAACTGAGTCTCAAGATGTGCACACACTTTGTAGCTGAAATAAAATATTTGGGACACGTTGCATCTGCAGACGGTGCCAAAACTGATCTAGAGAAAATAAAGGCCACCAAAAGCTGGTCAGCACCGAATAACAAAAGTCAGCTACAAAGTTTCTAGGGCTAACTACATTCTACCATTGGCTCGTCAAGAACTTTGCTAGAACAGCCAAGTGCCTAAATCAGCTGACCGAGAAAAACCGCCCCTTCGCTTGGAACGAGGAGTGTCAGGCAGCCTTTGAAACACTAAAGATGAAGCTGAGCCAAGCTCATGTGCTGGCATATCCGAAGCCAGGGAAGATTTTGTTCTCGAGTGCGCCCTCAGCAAATGGATGCCGAAGAAAAAGTCATATCGTACTTAAGTCGAGTTCTCTCAAAGAGCAAAAAATTTACTGTGTAACCAGGAGAGAACTACTGGCTATAATGGAGGCAACAAAGCAATTTCAGAAGTACTTATATGGGCAAAAATTTGTTCTCCGAACTGATCACACTTTGCTGAGGTGACTGCTACTCTTCAAAAATTCTAAAGGGCAAGTCCCTGGATGCATCGAAGGGCTACAGTCCTACGACAACGAGATAGTCCATCGTATAAGAGAGATAAATGGGACTGCGCATGCGTTGTACCGTCGTCCCTGTCCAACCAACTGCAGATATTGCCACCGTTTCCATGAAAATGGGCCAATCATGGAGGATGGTCATCGAAGAAGATTAAAAACACTCAGCTAGACGACGATGAAATTAGGCTATTGCTGGTATGGAAGGAGTCCAAGGGACGTACGGAATGGAAGCATATATCGGAGGGAGGCGCTATCGTTAAAAGCTGTTGGTTTTGCAAATTGAGAACGGCGAGCTAAAGCGGAAGTGAGAAGCGGTGGACGTTACGTCATGCAAAATGCAAACTGTTCTTCCTAAAAGCCGAGTAAAAGAGTTGCTATAGGAGATGCACGAAGGAACATTGGAAGGCCACTAGGGAGTAAAGCGCGAAAATAGTTCTATTGACTCAGCGCTCGAGAAGACGTAGAAGATTCGTGCCGAAGATGTACCATCTGCGTTTCCATCAAAGGCCCAAAACAAAGAACAAGGAGACAGATGCGAACCTACAAAGTAGGAGTACTGTTCGGTTGTGGTCGACTATTTGGTTGTGGTCGACTACCTCATTCTGAACCAAGAGGCGACTAATGTAGCGAGAGAGATCGTTCTAGATTTAGTTAGCAGGTTAACGTACACAGTGAACGGCATGCTTATCAGGGCCTTCGAGTCGCGAGTCCTCGGCGAAGTGTGTGAGCTGCTGGGGATTTGTAAAACAAGAACAACCTTTTTTCACCTCCAGACTAATCCAACGGTTTAGCGACACGCTGAGTAATAATTTGGTTAAGGTGGACGAGGAGAACCAAAGAGAATGGAACCGACACATCTCGTTGTTCTTGATTGCTTAGAGGCCAGCAGATCACGCGTCAACAGACGCAGCAACAGTCAGAGTTACATTTGGGAACACTCTCTGTCTACCAGCTGATGTCAGGTTTGAAACTTCTCGCAGCCTCAGACCGTCTCAGAGTACGCAAGCGAACTAAAGTAACAAATGTGCGGAATAACATCAAGGGTACCACCGAATGCATGAAAACCAGGAATGTTCATCAGGGTTCCAGCAGGACGAGCTGGTTTGGTTATACAACCCACGACGTCGGAAAGGCTGATCTCCGAAGCTGCAGCATAATTAGAAAAGGCCTTAAAGAGTCATCATTCAGATAAACAACCTAGTTTACCGCATACAGGAGCAGCGAAAGCCGAGAGCAAAAATGAAAATCGTGCACTTGGATAGTCTCGCCCATACTACCACCCCGACGCCACGGGACCAGCTGGCGCAAACTCTATTCGAGACGAAAAGATTTAAGGCGAGGGTAGTGCTACAAGAAGTGTACGATCACTGTGCCAATTCATTCAATCATTGCGGCAGTGCAACAAAAATTGTACTGACCTTATACGAAGGCCGAGGAGAAAAACAAGCAAAAAAAACATAAGCATCTAGATTTGACAGTAGAGATAGCGTGTAGTTAGTATCAATAAAATAAATAATTATTTTATTCAAGACTTGTTTTATCTTTCATAAAGATTTCATAGGGGCCGCGAGCCTTGAATGCGCAACAATATGAGTATCATAAGTCAAAACCTACTCTGCACAAATACGCTGCAGATCATTCATAAATCTGCCCAATAATCTCACTCTAATCCCTTCATTTCGATTGGATATATTGGACATTACAGTTTCTAAATTTCAACAAAAGAATTTTTTCCGTTTTGTGATTTCACTTTCCTCTTTCACCGTTATATAGAACCTCATATTCGTGTAATTCATTTTGTTCGAAATCGACGTACGAAACGAACAAAACGCGATGGTGCGTCGTCACTCTCCTTTTCAATCCATCCATCCATCCATTTAACCAGCCGAGAGATTCACGTAGCCATTCTATTGCAATTCACCGAAAGATATACGATAGTAGCATTGTGCACAAAGGATCCATCCAATTCGTGAGTAAATTCATTGGCTCTATTTCGATTCGGTTCGTCAGAATAAAAAGAAGAAGAATGAGAGCTGGTGAACGGTGGCTATATCGAAGTATCCAAAAGGGAAAATGAAACGAAAGACCGAAATCCCATCGAAAGTGCCTGGTATGGTCAAAGGAACCTAAATAACTCTCCGTAACTACTAGCAATGGTTTCCAGTCAAATCTTCCTGATGCCATATGTACTTTGAATATCTTTCAGGATATGGTAAAGTATAGTAAAGTAGTAGTGGATATTGCTTGGATGGAGAAAAAAGTCATCAGGAATTCCATACTAAAACTTCATCTACCGTAAAAAGGACGCTGACTATGTTTGATCTGAGGTATCCTTGTTCCCGCAATATATTTCTTATATCCTCAGCTTAGCTTCGGAAAAGGCCTCCCTCTATCCGCACACAAATTTTCCAATAGCATTATCTATACATCGAGGCCCGGTTCCAATAGGAATCGTATAGTGCCGAAGCCGAAAAGAGACTATAAGCCCATACGGAAACATATATCCATTGGATATCCTTTGCTCGTTTTAATACGTTACTCAAGGCTAAAATTTCGAAGCGCCAAGACATCGAGCGTCGTGGACGATATAGAACGGTAAAGTAGGAAAGAAGGTTGTGGAAGAATTTCGATTGCAGTCAGGCTACTGGCGAGCTTTACAGGATTGCTTACATGAAGGTGAATACTACTGCTTTTGGTAACGTATAAAATACCTATGTTTACGTATTTATGTAAAATAACAATGAAAAGGTCTCTATCTTGCACATGGGTAAATAGATAATGATAGAAAAATCAGTCGTATTGCATATTGGTGGATGAAAAAATATTCATCCAATGTGGCGTACTTTGATGAGTTTATTGTAGTTTGAAGTCGAGTAAAAAGGAAGGAATGTAGATGGATCGAATGTTGCTAATAACTGAAAGATCTTCGAAATGTGTTTGTGAATCCTTGTTTTTCTAAAAAGTGTAAGTCACTATAAATCGTCATCGTAACTATCATCGACCGCAGGGAAGAATAATTAAGTGTTGTGCATAGTTCGTGTATTATTCTTCGTCCTTCGAATTAAAGTTGTTTGCTAGACAGTGCTTGAAATAATAAGCTTTGAACAACTCTATGCTATGTGAAGCTCATATTGCTTTCACAATCATTTTGCGGAAGGAAAATTTTTGCCCATGATGCTTTGAGTAAGCTATCCAACTAAGTCCACTCACTCCAAAAAATGAAACAAACATACTAAGCGGCTTGACGAGAAGTATATTTTTTTGTTGCATTTTCATCACTTTGTGTGAAAGGACATCGACGAAAACGCATATCATATATAAATCCAAATGGGATAAGTATATTTTATGGTCCATTGGGTCGAAATATGGTTGGTTATCGTTTCGCCTTTTTGCCTATGATTATTCCGCTACGACTGGTACTACGACTATTACAACTTTCCCACTTTGACTGACTTTATCGAAGGGATACTTTCCGACAATTTTTTTTCCTACATTTTGACTTTTTTATCCACTCAGCTCGACTCTTAAGATAGTCGGCCACCGTCGCCACCACTGTCACTAGCGCTACCGTCGTCGTTGTTGCCGTCATCTTGGTTGTGCTTGTGTTTTCTATCTGTTTCCAGAATAAAATACAAGCCAGGAAAGGAACATGTATATCTTATTTGGTCTTCAACTATGATCTTAGTCCTTCCGACGACATTCGAGGTATGGTCGAATGCAAACAAATGGGTACAGCTACGGAGAACGAGGACAGTCGATAAATATAGATGGGGCTGAGTAAAAGTAAATACGGCAAAATAAACTAGTAAGTAATGGCAGAATAACTTTTCTCCCATTCATACCATATTTTTTCGGTATCGAAAGTTTTTTCCGTTAGCCCCAATGCGAGAGTAAATCTGTTTGGCCGAAAGTGGTGTGGTGAGGTCATACTAAACAGTCAAAGAGACTTCTGGTATATCAGTTTTTTGCTGATACAGCTGCCGTCATGGTGATTGAATAATAGGATAATAGTGAAAAAATTGTTTTGAATTTGAGAGGGAGGTTAGCTGTAGGGGATGAATAGAAAATATTTTGAATATATATATATGGAAAACTACAGAAACTTTATGATATTTTCAATTATGTAGTTCGAAAAATAATATGATAAGCAATAATTGATTATATTACATACTATATTTGATTATACTAATTTCTGTCTGGCAGTTTTTACTAGAAATTTAACGAGAAATTTTAAAATCACGAGAAATCAATAGAACAAAGGGTTTTGACGCTAATATATTGAAAATGAAATATTAGCGCCCAATGTGGTCGCAAGTTCCTACAAAATTTGATTGAAAATTCACAATAGTGTTGTTGCTATTTCATTATTCATCCATTTGCAACAGCTGAAAATAGTTGGCCAAAGGTATTTTTAAGTTGGTTTGAAAGCAAAACTATTGAATTAGCATTTACATTAAGTACATTTTTGGCCAAAGTCTAAGAATAGCCAAGTGGCCGAGCAACTTGAAATACCGCAAATTGTAGAGCGTAGAAGTTGTATTCATTATCTTCAAAAGAATGGACGAAAAACTACAATTTGAGTAGAGACCATCTTATTATGGTGGCTTAAGATCTTTCTTGGTCGAAGAAGGGACGAGATAACTTTTGATATTTAGAACGGAGCTAAGTAGGGAGATTTGAAGTAATAATAGGAGTCCCGCTGTTTGACTCTGAGTCTTTTTTAACCCAATATTTTCTCGACTAGTTTGCAGTGTTTTCTTTATTTTATGCTAGCATCAAATGAAGTTTGGTTAGTCAATGTTTGCTTCGAAGACCTGTGAAATAAATATTTTTTTACACGTATCTGCAGCTGATTTTCTTGTTATATAGATTATTTCAATATGAAAATGAGAGGCTTTTATTAGTTGCACTTATTCGTCTTGTTCTGAATTACCCGTTCCAAATCTACGACGCCAAATAAAAAGATTTTCAATCGGAAGATTTTTTCGCCAAAGCTAGGCACTAGCACATGAATTTCGATTGATTCCTCTTCGTCCCCTGAGCCACTGTGCCACATGTCGTCCTATGAGGTGGTCGCGAGAGTTATATACAGTACCTCATAAGATGCGATTCCCACCCTCAGGAATATATCGGATATCAACCTCTAGAAGACACACGAATCCGCTCCAGTTTAATGCCATACTACACCTGTGTCTTATGTACAAACTGACTCTTGTTTACGCTGTTATTAAGTTATAATGTGTTATGAGAATTTGCATACATTATTCATTGTCATTCCAACATTCATTAAAGAAGCTCGTCTTGAAAATTATGTCAATTTAGTTCTAGGTTATGTAATCATATTCAAATATGTATCGTCTCGAACAATATATATCGTCTCTAAAGCTTATCAAAGCAGAGAATATTGATACGGGAAACTCGATCGTTTTGCGGAATAAGCCTCCGAAGCCGAATCAAATTGGAATTGTTTTTTTCGGGATGATTAAAAATGTAATTTTTTATTAATTTATTTACATTGAATATTTTATTTGACATCTGATACCAGCACACAGTGCATACTTGACTGATGTGACCACTTGCAGTTGGAAATCATTAACTTGTCAATCAAGTGGTTATATCACCCAAAGCACCGGAACCGAAAAACTCAGTTTGCGAAAGTAAACCCAAAGCAGATATAAAAAAAAACCATCTTGGGAAAATTGCACACGAAAAAATGAAACTCCGACTATTCTATTCTCCACATAAACGTCACAATAGCTTGCCCGTACATGTGTACATGTGAACTAATCAAAAAATGCATCAATTCCTAAGGGGAACGGCTCGTAAGAAGAGGAGCAGAAAATAATCTACAGATAAATCAAGAAGGTAAACAGTAACAAAACAGCGAGGCGGATAACTTTGCAGCGTATTAAGTTCATTCATTCACAAAGATTTCTAAGTCGTTCAGCGGGAGGATGGGTCAAGGGTTTTTTAAATTTCTCTATCCACCAAGACGCTGTGAACTGAGCCAGCGTCCGCGATGCTATTTGAGTACATTGATTGCAAAATTTTTGTGGGCATCATTTAGGCAAAGCGTCTAAGTAGATCTATGTGAAAATCACGAGTTTGAGGATTAAAGCAAGATCACTTCAGTGTTCTGTGTAGTATACTTCAATGAACTGAACGTTTTTGAACAGTATGCATTGAATGGTATGATATTGAATGGTATGCAGGGCCTGTAGTTTGTAGTAAAACGTTTGAGTTTCCGTTGCGTCGCTGTAAATTTACATTGGAAGCTCTGTAGTTGGATTGTTATAAAATGAAACGGTTTGAGCCATAGTAGCAATGGAGTTTTGTCTTTTGTAAGAAAATAAATGTTATTTTTTCGATTGTTAGATATTGATTGTAAATCTTTTGATAGTTACATATTGATTATTTAATCATTTTTTTCTTTATACCAAGTGTTTTAGCAAGGGAAGCACTGCTTCCTTTGCGTACATCGACGAGCCGCCCCTGGTTATTTGGTAGTACTGTCATTGACCACTATGTCAGATTTCATGCCATTACCTTAATTTGTCAAATATTTCATTCATGGTCTCTTGTGGAGGAAGTTTGCAATTTGTAGAATGCCTAAACTTTAGTCTGAATTTCAATGTATTTTGGTTGTAAGTTCTTGCATGTGGTTTCTTAGTAAGTTAAACTTTCTCCGTACTTGACCATTTGTGAATCGAATTTATATAAATACATACATCGAAAACGATGGCTGATGTCTAAGAGCGAAGAGCCATCCCAAGTTCTTTGGGAAAGTGACTTTTTGGATAGGAAAAAAATCACATAGTTTCCTTTGTGTTTTATGAACAACCAAAAGTTAATTTGGCAATTTTGGCAATTGGTACACTCAGAAAAATGTCACTTTTTTTAGAATCACTTTAAATCAAAAGTTGATATCACTTTGAAATAAAAAGCGAACCTTGAACGAATTCCACTTTATTATAAAAATTTTCTTTTCAAATCAAAATTTTTCATCATTAAATTAAAAAGAAAACGTATATGGCGCCAAATCATATTTGAACATTTTTGATTCAAAAATTTTCAAATATGATTTGGCGCCATATACGTTTTCTTTTTAATTCAATGATGAAAAATTTTGATTTGAAAAGAACATTTTTATAATAAAGTGGAATTCGTACAAGGTTCGCTTTTTATTTCAAAGTGATATCAACTTTTGATTTAAAGTGATTCTGAAAAAAGTGACATTTTTCTGAGTGTACAATTTTTTTTCAGTACCAGTAGTCAGCGTTTAAATGGATCATCCAGAATTGCATAGTATCATTTAATCGACTTTTTCATTATACAGCTTATTTAGTACATAGAGGAAACTGCACTAGCTAGAAACAATGCCAAAATTTAATATTTATTCAAAAAAAAAAAAAAACAACGAAACGTTTGGAGAATGTCTGAAGCCCATTAACCGATGGAGGGTACTTCTAGAAGACGCTGTACTAACTGCAGAGAACAAGCCATCGAGTAGTGTACCAAACTCATTTGCGAAATTCGATGTTTTTTTATTTAATGCTTAGTGGGCACGATGCAAGTATAGTTGTATATTCTTGAATGTCGAACTGCCATCACTTGGACGCTACATGGACCATCAAAACAGTTTATCCAAGTCTTGAGTTAAGTAGAGACAGTTGAAAAAAAAAACTTTTAAATATATTTTTCAGCGTTTACACTTCTTTGAAAAATTACATACATAGCTTTATTACTTTGATATTTTATGAAAATCAAACATTGATAAACAAAAACTAAATCCAAATTTTTTTTTAGCATATTGGCAGCTTTCTTTCTTTGAATTTCAGTTTTTTGGTAAGCTGATAGACACTGAAGAAAAATGTAAATGTATTTGTCACTGTTACCTCAATGTTTTTCAATTTTATCTCACTGTTTTTCTACTAATAGCTCACCACCTTTAACTTTTATTTTTCGGTTTTTCTGCGTATAGTTTTTACTTTAGTCAAAGTAAAGTAATCGCACGACAACCTCCACACGGGTCAAGGATTCAAATCTGGTGGAGAGCTTTGTCAAAAATTTACAATCAATGTGAATACGAGTGCGGAGTGATTAGTTCCACGACTCACTTTGTCCCAAAGCTCGGTGCGCGGACCCTCGCCTGAGCCTGGATTCGAACCACGAACCTTAGACATAAAAAACCAGTGGCCTACCCACTACTGACACCAATGTTGTGGTTATCTGGCTCGCGCCCTCTAATATAGTTTTAAGAAAGTGATTTTATTCTCAAAGTGTAGTTTTTTTTCGGTTAGTAGTTAGGTAAGCAACTTTGTTTACTATTAAACGGCGTCTTTGAGCATATAGGTATGTGTGTGTGATTGTTTGCTTTGCAATTCTCTTTGAGAGCATTCTACGTTTTGTTGTTGTTGGATAATCTAAAGTTGTATTATATGAGCGTAGATTTGTAAATGAATGAATTTCACACAGTGGTCCGAAGAATCTTGGATATGTAACAAAATACAAAGTGAACAAATTTCGTATCGATGCGTGCTGAGTTATTTTTTTCCCGAAAATTATCACCTTTGGCATTTTTTTTCTACAGGTTGCTTTATTAACTATACTACCTTTATTTGCCTACATTGAATAGTATTTGAATCTACAAAATATATTGTTGAATCCATGTCCCTTTTTTTCTATGAGCCGCACGATTTGCGACGACGCTTCAATTCTCCCCGAAATACCTTGATTTTGATATCGAATTTTCACAAACAAATTCATACTCTGCCTAAGTAATGTACGGAGAGAAATATTTTCAATTTTGGTGTGCTGTAAATGTACACGTGAAAATCGCCCCAGAGTAACAACGTGCCCAACGACGAGTAAAAAGAACGAAATTCACTACCGGCGGAATCCAATATTGTGTCCAATATCATCCATCCTATCCATCCATACAGTCATTCATTCAGTTAGTCCATACTTTGCCTGTTTGCTGCCATCCACTGGTATACCTATGTATATTCAATTTGATTTCAAGGTTGGCCAACCGGAGGCATCTCTATTAGTGAACAGGAGCATCTTGACTCGATTTTTTGTTGTCCTGTCTGTGTCTTCTATCTACCGACAACACAGGAACAGGACAGTATAAGCACGAAATAAGCACACAAAAAAATGTTTTTCTGCCGTTTGGTAGACTTTCAGTTTATTTTTTTTCAGCCAGGATATTTCTGTGTACATGATGGGCATGGATCCTGAATTCTGGCATATTATTACATTGGGAGATTGGTACTGGTAGGCAAGGATACGAACGGACTTTTGCGAAAAATACATTACAGTTCAATATGGAGAGTCATTTCTTCATCCATCCAGTCCATGAGTCCTTACTCGCTCTGGGCGAACGGGGAAAAACCGAAGGAAATAAAATCAAAATGGATTTCATGGTCCAGCGAACTGAATATAATTTTTTTGCTCGTATTTTTGCGAGTGAGTAAGTTTTATTCGTCCACCGCCCGCATAATGTTTATCCTCCTGCTTGGGAACATCACCTTGTTCGGATTTTTTTTTTGAATTTGCTACTTTCGGGTAGTGGTGGTATAGCTAGCTTTCGTACACGAAAGACAATACATATAGTAAGCTCTGGCAGCATGAAAGCTGTTGCATACATTTTTAGGTAATTTTACACTGATCGATTACGAGCAATGTGTGAATTTAGGCAAATTGCCACGAAGCACAGGCTGTTTATGGGAATATTTGTATTCTACGCAGCGGCCATTTCAATGGCGGACAGCAAGATGACCAGCGCATATATTCTTGTATACCACGCCTGACCCACGCACTACCCGCATCAAAAACAACACCCTCCCAACAACAACCAATACTAGCTCACAAGCATTCAACACATATGCACATGTCCACGCGAAGCACATGTTACCTAACCAACCCATCCACCCGATAGATATCTGGCCAGCTCGTCCGTAGACCGCCAGGCAAAAGGATTTCAGCATCATGTGCAAATATCTATGACCATACATAGAGAAAGGACACAAAGATATCCAAGGATTCCCATCCTACCACCAAAATGGAAAAAAAACTGTCCGTCGTGTATTACCCATATTCAACCTGACGACATTTTGCCATTTCCTTTCCGCCTCTGTGTCCGACATCCGCCACATCGCCAGTGTGTCGTATTCGAGATTCCTAAAACCTTCCAAGAGATGAAGGACATTATTCAGCGAAATATTTATTTTGACAGAACCCATTTTTCGTCCGATGATTTTCCCTTGTCCTTTCGCTTTATATGGACTGCCGGGGCCTTGTAAAGTTCGATGTGGGAGGAGGACGATGACGGTCAAACACCACCTCCCGATTTCACTCTGCACTACGTTTCTATCGCAGCATCCATAGAGCAATGTTTTCCGATAGGACAAGGGACTGGACGACAAAGGAAACAACTGTGTGCTTTCTGCACTTACAGATAGCCATAAGCGAGGGTGGATTTATCCTTTTCAAGAGGGCTGTGAAAAAGGACACGAATGTTGTTTGTCCTGCTATGGTTACTCTCCTGGCTTCGTTCTGTCCTTTCTCGGTGTAGACATTGTAGTTGTTGTTATTACGGCTATCTCCGGCTTTATTGCTGTAGTGTCTGTACTATACGGATGTGTGTATTTTGCGGAGGTTGAGTAAATAGCACGAAAAATAAAGTGACCATTTTTATTAGAGTAATGGCAACATATTTCATCCCACTTTTTTCCGACCCTTGTTGAATATGAATAAGGCCATTGATAATGCTGTGTGGGATTTTGTGTGATTCTGCACTTTTAGTGTATTAGCTTGGGATGAAATTTAGTCTGATGGGAAGTTGCATAGCGTCACAGGAGCGTTGCATAGAACGAATCAGAAGATCATCTTTGGAGCGGTATATAATCACAAATCAATTCAAGAATTTATCGAGCTTCCAAAACACTAGGGTATGAGAAATAAGTGCATGGCACAAATCGGATTGAGGACCAAATAGGAGCAGTCTATATATGGATTTTTGTGTCACTAAGGTATTCAAACTTTTTTTCATTAAATTTCAAGCACAATCAAATCATACTCTTCTTCGGTAAGGTAGCTGCGTTGAGGCCATTAAAAGTTCCAAACCGTCACATACGAAGAATATTTCTGGTAAGATGAAAATACAGATCCAGGTTTCAGTAGAAAGGATAGCACTTAAAACTTTATAATTTGATTTTCGAATCCTTTTAACACATCTATAATTAACACAAATCCTTTCAACTGAAAAATGCCTATATAACTAAAAGTTTCTTGAATGAATTCAATTTTTTTCAAACCGAAATCAGACAATTTTAAATACGGAAACTTGGTCTTTCTACATCACTGTCTATCGACGACATACAGCTCACATTGCTACCTTTACGAGAGTTATAAGTTCCTTCTCAATGTGAGCCAAAGCGGAATTGCATCTGATACGCTTCGATGAGGAAAAGTTTTAAATTTCACTACATGCACACAATCAAAAAACACACATCCTCTATTAACCCTTCCCAGTTACGATTGATTCTGCAGCGGAAAAATTTAAATCAAGTTGGCTACAACGGGTGAAAGGGTTTGCATGCACAGGTAGCCGTAAAAATTGCATCAAAAATCGGTTTCAAATTTGATTTTCCCTCTCTTAGCCACGGAGAGTTTATCCTAAAAAAAAGGATGATAGCCCGAACGAAAAAAAATTTGAAATTCAAATCAGCGCCAGGAGGTTTGGGAGCAAAGCATAGGAATGGCAATGGTATTCCTGCGACATTATATCATATGTTCATACCGCAGAAACCCTTAAAAAGAAGACCCTTATCGTGTGCCACATTTAAATCCTTCAGCACACTTTTTTATGCACGACTAGGAAAGATATGTATATATGTTGTGTTCTGTATACAGAAACAACAAAAGAAGCAGCGCCAGCAGCAAGCAAGTAGAATTAGGCGATGACGACAATGTTGTATGACTTCGGATGCCATCCGTGGTTTTTTATCGAAATGAATGAATTGAATGAGTTTTGAGGCCTATCTTCCTGGCATGGCAAATAATAACACCTTTACCGCTGTGCGTTATGATTTCGATACGCATCTGCATCTGCTTAACATACTCGTATGAAAATTTTGGATTGGGTTAGTGTGGATTGAATTAAAAGTGAATTTTCGCAATCGATCATTGATTTATTTTGTTATTCTGAAGCGAGAAGAGAGAGGAAGAGTTTATTTAATCGGTTAATTGTGATAACGCATCTGCTGCACGATTGTGTGTCAAGATGCAGTAGTTTGAATTTAATAAGAGGATTTAAGGCTGTTGGGTATATTGTTGAGAGAGTTGTTTATAGGCTGAGTGGCGAGGGTTTCCGGTGTCCTTAATTTCTATTACACTTAATTGAGGTATTCTATGTAGATTGGAAGCGAGGACGACCAAGGCAGTTGATTGAATGTATATACAAGATACTCGAAAATAATTGAAAAATATCTGACTGGTAGGTGCGATTAGTTATAAAGTAGTACGCTTGTGACCAACCAGCAAGGTTGTCAACAAAAAAACGTGTTTGCAGGTATAGCAAAGAAATTAATTGAGATTCTGTTGGTACAATAAAAACTTTTAATCAGCAATACGATTTGTATCTTTGGAATGAGCCTTAACTTAACGAGAGCATATAATGCTCAAGGAATCAAGAAGTTATAGCTTTATATGGATTCGGAGGCATATTCTGTTTCCGTATACTTGTAATTTTCCATTGCTCCATAATAAATTGTTTTGTTTAGTATAACAGACTTATAAAACGATGTACACTCAAAAAAATTTTGGTTGAGTTTTACCCTTATAATAGTATGAAACTGGTTTCCTACTATTAAAGATGTAAATTTACAAAAGTGCGTAAAAAGAATATTTTTTTTACAATCAAATTGTGTAATTTTGCCCCAAAAAATGATGCAATTTTATGGCTTTGGGGCAAAGGTGAAACAAACTAGTAAATTTACAGTCTTTTTGCTTCAATTTACAAAAAGCTGTGTATTATTCAGCTGATATGACGTAAAAGCAAAAAATGCACATCGAATGTGTAAAAAAATTTGTGATTTGTTATTTTAAACGAAAAAATGATTATATTTCCTATTATCAAAGTATTAATTATAGATCAACTTTTTAGAGTGTAGATTAAAATTCAATAGCTTTTGAATTAGTTACGGTTAATGACCAAAACCGATTTATTGAAAATATGTTGAAAATCGGGCACCTGTGTTCGCGGGTTTTATTTATTCGTCTTGTATAGCCTTAGGAGCCAGTAACCGGGCATCATACCAGCGCTGCGTTTATTCGATCACATAGGTCACATTATAGCTTTGGCTGTGAAAGGATATGACTAGTGCTTCAGAAATAAAACGTGTGACACATAAGTGCTGACAATTGAATAATTACATTGGCTTATTCCACCTGTGTCTCCCTATTGCTAAAGCTAAGCATTCGATTCAAAGGGTGCAAAAAAAACCTACAGACCTTTATGGAGCAGCAGTGTGCTAGAAAAAATCCACACAAAAAACAGTTGCTAATGGGCTCAATAAACTTCAAAATATAGCCTGACTGCCCACTCATTGATTACAAGAGCAATGAACTCTACCTGAGCGGCAAGTATAGAGGTCTTTCCTAAATCTTGATTAGATCATTATATCCACTCATTAATCGCAAGTCATTACTGAGCCTAGAAAAAAAACTACTACTGTACAAAATGATTTTCCAGCTTATGCTACTACCGATTTTAATAGCAGCGGCAAAAATTAAGTTACAAAAACTTCAAACCTCACAAAACAAAGTTCTGAAACTTATGTTCAACTTTCCTCCTTGGCACTCTACTCGGCACTTACACTTGGTATCCAAGGTAGGTTTACATTTATGACAAATGCATTAAACAACTTCATGTGTTTATTAATTCGTGCGTCATGCTGGACAACCCACTCATCAACACCTAGTATGCGTGAATATGCATATATCTTTAATATTATAAGTCTAGCAATCTAAGATATATTTTAAGTTAGCTCATAAAGCCATCTTTGTTTTAAGTTTTATCTTAACCAGATCAATGAGGTTTTTTCCTTAACTTTTCCTCTGCATAGTGAATAAACAAATAAACCCATTAATAAAAATTGTAAAGGAAATACTATAAGTCTGAGTTGTAAAGGTAATATTTAAGCGTGATCTCTCCAAAATAATAATCATGTATCTCAGCTAAGTATAGAATCTATTGATAATGAGAAATAAATTGAATTGAATTGAGCCGCTATACGTCAAGATCCAAGAAAGAGCAGCAAAACAGGCTATTAGACCTGACAGGTCACCTCAGGGTCCTGGATCACATCAGGGCCGTACTAGAAAGTTTAAATAAAGACTAAAACAACTTTCGGAAAAATGTTCAAATTTACAATTCCATTATGGAACTAACGGGTGTAAATTTACACTCTTTTTGCTTCAATTTACAAAAAGCTGTGTATTATTCAGCTGATATCGCACGTTCCACATTAATCCAGCCATAAGAAGCGCAAATATGGCATACGGATGCCTAAAAGAAAGCTTGTGTAGTAGCAGCAGTGATCGTAGGACCCAAGAGCGAAATCCTCTTCTTCTTCTCTGTGTAGGTCACTATCTTCGAAGCAGAATTATTTGTTACAATTAAGGTAATAAATATAGTAAAACAAATAATACAGAAAAGGAAAATTAAAAGATTAGAATCAAGAGTTAATCGGAATTACATAAATTCAGCTGACCTATATAATAGGCGAAAGAGGCTCCAAACGAAATAGGGACAAAAAATAGTCTTGAGCTGATAGGGTTGATATGAACATGAAGCATGGGAACTCTATAAGCTATATCACTGGAGAACAATATATCTTTGAGGTTGCAGTGCTTCATGCAATTAATTCATTCACTCATTCAAATTTATTTCGATTAAATAATAACAGTTGTGGCATTATTCAATAACTTTTCTGTAAACCTGCTATGTTTTTGGGCCCATATAGAAAGAGGGAATTCTATATATTATACCATCAGCAGCCTCCGTTTCATCTCATTGGGACCGCCAGAGTTGGCCATTAGTCAACTCAGCGAAGTAATGACTCCTATAGTCATGCGGATATGATCTCAATAGGCCGGCTTGGTGCCCAGGAAAACTCCCAGAAACCTGACTGGGTTGCTGGTCTGGACCCTCACGGAGCATGGATATAACAGCAGTACCATCCGCTTCGTCAGAATGACAATCTCTGCCTTTGAAATCGCAAGCTGGTTAAGTCCAAGTTGGGTGAAATTGGCAAATCTAAACTATCCGATATATATTCGCAGCCATTTCTAGTCGCAGCAGATTACCGTACACAATGCTCAAGCAGCCAGGCCCTAAGATCGATACCTCTACCGCGCCTGAGGTGGTAGGCCTCCTTCTAACGCACTCCTTAATGTAAGAGAGCAACTATCTGTGCCTGAGGTAGTCTAGCATCAAGGCTAGCAAGTAACCAGTGATACGAAATCGCTGCTCAAGGACACGAAGGAAACTTGTCCACCTCACCAGCTTGAAGGTATTTTGTACGTCCAGCGTGACCAGTAGAACGATCGGTCTGGCACGAAAATATACCTCCTTTGCTCTTGCTACTGGCCACGGTTGAATGCCTCTGCCAAGAGCTGTGCTCCCTGTCAGAAAGATCTGACAGCAGCCGCACATTGAGTAAACCTTCAAGAAATTTTCCCGTAGTAACCTGCATGCACAGCAGACGATATATTGATTGGTTTTCAAGGTTATTTTAACCTTATCTACAGGCTTATAATTTATTTATTGGTCAGCGAGATGATGATACCATTTTGTGAAGACTCTATGCTATCTTTTGTTAAGAAAGAAAAATTATCAGTTTCACCTAATGCTCTCAAATATACTCTAAGATTTGATTTCGTTTCCTTTTCGCATAGAAAATATAATATCCCTAAAAAAAGATACAACATCCAAAAAGGACAACAAAGTATCCTACCTAAATCTAAAAAGTTGCTAACAAATCATCCGTAACTCATATAATAAATGTAAATTTCTCTCCTCACCCAGTGAAATGGACAATCCATTCACTGCACTGACCCGTGACCGATCTCATTTTAGAGACCTTTTCCGACCTTCTCTCGTGGCAATGTCAAATACCTACCATCATCCCAATTTCGACGATGCTCATCATCCTGCATAAATAAGACGAAAACAAGATCATCGTTTGCATCCCTTGGTCAAACTGACCACCAGTTACCGGTGGTTAACACATTCCAGGTTAAAGGTGACCCATGAGTGTTCAAGTCGGAGAGGATGCTGCGAGGGGTAGAGCTAGTCAGATTATACCTGTACGACAATGGATGATTGATATTCTAATTATCTACTAAATAAAACTTGTATGTAAATAAATATTTATCTGACGGTAATTTACTTAAAAGACAAGTGAAATAGATATTATCTTAATTCCATGAAGCATGAAGCTAGGAGAAGCGCACGAAAGTCAAGCTAACCAAGGACTAGATTTATAGCCTATGATTTTTGCGTGGCAAGTGTTCAGCACTGATACGACCATGCATTCCGGTAATATATTGACAGCGGAATGGAAAATTCAATAAGTGCTTAATGATATGAAAGAAAGTGCCTATTTGCGTCCATGATTTTTTCATAATTTTCATTCGTATTGACGACGTCGTCCTTGTCCTGACTATCGTTGTTGGCCATGTCCTGTGTTCGTGGAGGATAGTAACGACTCTGAAAAATATGATTTTACGGTTGACAGATTTTACACATACCGAGTCCGTACGTGGAATGACGACAGTTGAAGGAGCCTGGTGTTATCGATATGCAAAAATGAAAATGCGTTAGTGTCCTTGCAAAAGGAATATAGGCAAACTAACGAACCGCGTGCCAAAGATGACACCAACAACGACGGTAACATGATATGAATTCGTTTTGGGGCGGAATGGAAAAATTTCTAATCTTCGGATTGATATATGAGGCCTGAGTCCGTGAAGTAGAGTAATATAGTTGGGCTCGAATGTCCATGGAAAATTGTGTCGCTGGAACATGTTGAGACACTTGGTGGGGGCTTGTAGTCAAGGAGATGGTTCTGTGAGTCGTGTGGAATCTTAAAACTGGCAATGATATTGCAGTCTTGGCGTTATCGGATAGGGAGTGGCTTTGATTTTAGAGTTTAGGAAGAGTTTCAACTGGAAAGCATTGGTTTGGCTACTTTGCAGTGAAAATTGTTTGATTGATGGATTTTCATATTTGTTTGGATGCGATAAGATTATTTGAATTTGATTGAAATAGTGGGGTGATAAAAATTTTCTGAATTCGTGGGAGAGAATGCAATAAATAGCATGGATTATCTCACAGCTGATATCTCCATAAAACTGCTCACAACTGATTCTTTCATAACGTTAATGTAATTTTTCGAATAATCAAGAGGGAAATTGGATATCAAACAAATACAGTACAAGAAATAACACAGTACAAAAAACAAACACTTGCCAGATACTTCAATAAATTATACCCTTTCACATCAAAATCAAAACCATTTCACCCAAAACTCTTCAAATCCTTGACTTATATTCTATCCCAAATCACAATTACTTGTAATTTATCGGTCCAATATCAATGCACTTCTACCTGCAAATACGATTTTCCACTTTTTCACCCAAAAAAAATCTACAATTTCAAGGGTAAGCCGATTATTGTCATTTAGCGCCACTCTAGCTCTCATATTTCCGAAACAGCCGAAGCACACATCAGCGCGTCGAGGGTATGTGTGAAAAAAAACGGATAATGATCATTTGCGATTATGACACTATTTACAGTATAAGTTACACCAAAAGCCGATTTTCGTTTTGTTACAGTAGTTTTTATTTTGGCTTGTAAGTCAAGTGATCGTGGGAAAAAAATCTTGGATATTTTCCGCATTTTTGGAAAATGAAAGTGGAATCGAATGTGTCTCTGAAACGGAGGGTTGTCTATTGTCGAAATCAATGTTTGAGCGATGCCGTTTTTTTATTGATTCACGCACGGGGTTGACAAATTATGATGTTTGTTGAGGTAATCATGTTAGTTTTGGGAGTTTTGTTGGTGATTAGGTGAACTTGTTGCATAACACGTAGAGATTTGAAGAATGATGTGATACTTTTCGTCACCTTGGAATGACCGAGAATTAAATAGTTTTTCGATGCTAACTTATACTTTTTTACAATCAGTATTATTTTTTAATTATTTCAAACAAAATTTTTTTTTTCAAAAATAATAAACCTAAACTTTTAGTACCATTGGTATATTGGACCAGCCTCTTTATCACTGTTCAAGACGAACTAAATTCCCACGGTTCTTTTCCAACCCTTTTAAAAAAAATATTTTATTTACTATAGTGATTCACGAGTGCAACCCTTTTCTATCGATATCACTGTTCAATAAGACTTTGTCAAAAGATTAAGACCATATAATTTTTCAATACACTTTTCCTTTTATATGATCAAGATATTGTTCAATGTAGGTACGTACGGATTGTAGCCAGGTAGGTAGAATGAAAAATAGCAACTGTAAATCTTAAATTTTAAGGCGCTACATTGTCTCCTTGGTGCGTATGAGATTTGCACAAACGTTTCACACAGAAGGGTTTCATCTGCGAATATCTGATAGATTTCTAACGAGTGCTTTATGAAAGAAGCACAGAGAAAGTACAGAGCCAAAATAAAAATTACTCTGAAAATTTTTAACAGTTCCATAGTAGTTTTGCTTTTTTGAAAACAATTTGTGAAGAATTTTATTTGGAGATCTGCCGTCCTTAGCATAAACGCCCTATCTACTTTTTGAATGATTTGAATGGAAAACAATGAAACGGGATGAAAGTTTAAACATGGATACAAATACATTTATTTGAGGTGTATCCAAAGTAAAAGCTTTCTCGTTGAAAATATTTGCGGAAGATAGTTTTTCAGGAGATAGGGTTTTATTTGTATAAAATGCGAGAAAATAATGACAGCATTGCTTTGCATAAACGCCCTATCTACACATTACTTAGCATAAACGCCCTATCTATGATAGATGGGGCGTTTATGCTAAGTAATGGCTTTGTTTTTTGTAGATGGGGCATTTTTCATTATTGATGTTAACATACTTCCACAAAAGATATGTTTTTCATATTATGTATTCCGTAATAAAGTATGGAGTTTTCAAGTCCGGTGTTAGCTCAAAAATGAAAAAATGTCAGATAGGGCGTTTATGCCAAGGACGGCAGTGACAGTGTGAAAGTTTATTGTGTACTTTTCGAGCACAAATAATTAAGAGAACTAATAAAAATACGTGGCAGGCTCCTGATCACGCCGGATGGTGGAACAGTATGTGTCATTAATTAACGGCTTGGAATTTTTGTTGAAAAATAGCAGTAATTAGTACAAGCACGGCGACAATTAAAAAGAATTACAAAGATGTGACTTATGTTATATCTATTAAGGGGTTAGGTACACTTGGGACGTTCAAAAAAAGCTCTTTTTTAGAAGTTTTTTTTAGACACACATTAAAATAATTGATAACAAAATTTTTTTTTAGTTGAAAGACATATATTTTGGAAGCTATTGTAATTTTGGTAAGGTAACAGGGTGAAAATTAGTCGAAATAGAGTAAATTTTCGAGGGGTCCAAAAAATTTGTTTTGCCGTGATCACTGTAGCTTGTCACTGGATCATCCGAAATAAAACAAAATCGGGGAGTATTAGTTAATGACATAGTGCTCCGGATGAACGAAGGACTTTGACAGATTTTGATTTTTCGAAAAATGGCGGTTGTTGAAATTCAAAATTGTTTTTTGACCCAAATTTCACTCACATTTTCCGCTATTGAAAAAAACATCGTCCAATCGAAAAATCCTTCGTTCATCCGGAGGACAATTACACATGAAATAAGTGAGGAAAATTTCATGATGATCAATAAAGCCGTTTTCAAGTTACGGTGATCACTGACTTCGAAAACATAGTTTGGAGAAAAATGCATTTAAAGCATGCAAAAAAGGGCTTTATAAAGAATTGTCCGATTCGTCTGAAATTTGCAGAAAATGCTTTTGAAATATACTACTTTTAGAAAATGCAAAGAAAATAAAATCGATTTTCTCAAAATTCTAAGTGTACCTGCCCCCTTAAACAAACAGATTTGCTTAGAAAACTTCTTGTCAAACGATACAAAATTTGCATTGTGACAATGTCGCACATGAAGGTTTTGTTTGCATATTTTAAAAAGCGAAACCAAAAGAAAGCTGCTTCTTGTATGTATTTTAATGCTTTCACAAACCAGATGGAGGCTCTAAGGTTATTTCTTGATACAATAATTGGATATTTAGGCAGAAGAAGCTGATATCGTTAACAACTTTCTCACACGCTTACAAAGTGATTTTGAGGGAGTATCGAACTCCAATATTTAGAACTTTGACGAAACCAACCTGCAAGGCGACCCCGCGAACCGGAAGGTGACATGGCACGGGGCAAAATACCCGGAGAATATCCACAATTCCTCGACTGCGTGCACATCTATAATGGTGTGTGGCAATGCAACGGGGAATTCAGCGCTCTTATATGTCAACTATAAAGCCCACAAGTTTTGAACTCTGGGACGAAGGGGGCACGAAAGGTGTATGGAACAATAGAACGAAGTCAAGGTGGTTCGACCATCAGCCGTTCGAAAATTGATTCTTCACACTGATGCTTCAGATTCTGAACAAACAGGTGGAAGCAAAGGTGCTTGTTGGAGACGACCTAAGATCCCATATTAGTTTAGCTGTTTTACGTTCCTGTGAAAAAAACGACATTAAATTAAGCTTTGCTCCGCAATGCAATGCATTTGCTACAACCATTAGATGTGGACTTCTCTCGATCTATGAAAATTACTTCAAGGAAGATTCTAACCGACGGGGAGCAGAATATTTCGAAGATTAGATGCTACAGCATTCCTAAGGATTAATTCCCGAAGCTCTTAAAGGAGCTAATGACCACCCTGGAGCCAACCACTGGAAAAATCTTAAGTCCGCGTTCAGAAAGACGGGAATATTTCCGCTAAATAAAGAAGAAGTTTTGCAACGCATCCGATCATGCAAGGATCTAGTGGTAATTATTTCAATTAGACCTTCTTTCACTGAGATCACGCAGTCTTTGTCTAAAAAAAACACTGACGAATCGCAGACAGAATTTCTGAATATTTCAATGCCTGAAGATATGAAATTTGTTCAGATTAACTTGCAGCAGGCTAACGTTTTTTCCTTGCTTTTGATAAAACTGCCAGCTTTACCCTATATTGCACTTGTACAGGCGCCGTGGGTTCGACTCAATCAAGGGAGTAAAGATATTTTGTGATGAAAGATCAACGAGGCCAAGGACTTATGTTGTGGTTTCGAATCTGCTTGATGCCACTACACTCAGATAGCTATCAAGCTGGGTCCTGTCAGTGGCTGACGTGCAGTACCCGGAAAATGATAGCCTGAAGCACACAGCTGCGCACTTACTTTCCATTTGGCTCCTTACTTCCGCTGCCGATACAAGAACATGAGAACCTGGTCCAGTATGCTGAATCGGAGAGACTGGAACTTGTGCTGGGTTGCAATGATAGCTCTTCATCAACCCTTAAAAATCAGAAAATGGTTTCCCTCGCATATTGTTCAGCATTTAAGGGGTTAGACTTAAGCGCCCTTTTGACTTTGCGTCTTTCAGCAAGTCTTTCCAGACACTTCAGCATAAACGAGTTTATCGGCTTAAAGTTCCTTGGATTTGGAGCAGTAATTACAAATATTTTTGTTGATCATAAATTGATTACGTGTATTATTTTTGCTTTTACTGTTATTCATTTTGATTTTTTATTGATATTAATCTCAATTTCGGTACACAACTTACTGGCCAAGTCAAGATCATAGAGTGAGAAATTGTTTTTATTACGCATATAGCGAATGTGATGTTTTGATATTATTTAATTTGAATATATAGTTAAAAAATAAAATTAAAGTCCGCTATCAATTAATTTATTCTACTAAAATAACATAATTTGATGTTTGTGCTATTATTCAATTTTCTGCAGTTCATTTTCTTCTTTTTTGCAATGTTCTTCGATGTAGAGCCTCAATTACAGTCTCATGGCAAGCACAAGTGTGTAAATGGCTTCCTCGTCGGCTCTCACCTGTTTTATGAGGGTATTATGTTGGCTCCGAAGATATTTACAAACTTATTTGATTTTCCCATGAAATCATGGGCAAGATGCATTTTTAGACAACATGCATGCGAGTTATATTAATTGCTCCTGTTGCATGCAAAAAATATATATGGTATCTATCTTTTCCTTCCGCGGAACAGGAGTTTTTGAATTAGAACTATGTCTTTGAATTAAAACAAGTGTTTCTATTTTGAATACACAGCTTTACTCTATATTAACCACGTTCTTGAATTTATCTCAAAAATACTGACATAATCCGAAACAATCTTAATTCTTATCCATCATTCTTGATACTGCCATGTAAGCATTTACTGTGGGAAAGTGTTGCGTTTGTACACTCAGAAAAATGTAATTTAATAGAATCAAATTTAAATCAAAAGTTGAAACCACTTTGAAATAAAAAGCGAATATTATTTGAATTCCACTTTATTATAAAAATTTTATTTTCAAATCAAAATGTTTCATCATTGAATTAAAAAGAAACGTATATGGCGCCAAATCATATTGAAGACTTTTGATTCAAACATGTTCAAATATGATTTGGCGCCATATAGTGGTGAAATTTTTCTGAGTGTACGTTTAGTGTTTATATGATGGCTTGATTTCGTTTAGAGGTTTCTGTGAGTTAATTGATCGAGAAAGAGTTTTATCTTGGTCAACAATGAGTGTTTACGTTAATATTATGAGTCTTTGAATTGTTGAAGTGGATAACTTATGGTGTTTTATGCTGGTCGTGCATTTTATAGATTTGAGTTTTATAATTTGGAAAATATATTTATGATTTGAAAAATATCTTTATGAATTTTAAGTTGATCTCTGATTTATGATATTGGTTGGAGTCTGGGTGTAATTATTGGATATATGTTCTTATTATCTAACATAACTTGCGTACAGATGGGTAAAAGGCACACTGTTCGAATATTTGTAAACAAATTTCTGAACAGAGAAAAAGCTCCCTACCTACACGATACTACCACTTAAATGTTACACCATGCAGAAGGGTGCGAAGTTTAAGTGTTATGATATGCATATCGTCTAAATAAGTAGGTATCCTTAAGATAAGATAAGTCATTTTCACCTTATGTCTTGCTGAACGTCTCGTCGACTGTTTTGTCGAATGCCCTCACGAAACGTTTGCCATATATGTAAACAAAGCATAAGATTTCTTGCTCTTTAATATGCTCTACCAATACTGTTGGATCATTGATTTATGTTTATTATTCTTCTTTCATTCTATATTTTTATTCTTCTCTCATTCTTTAGGCTCGAATTGCGATACGGCCTATGTTTGCCTTTTTGTCTGGACTATGATGCAATAATAATAAATAAGCTTAAAATTTGTTGCAACAAAAGAGCTTCAGAAACACCAGAAAAAAAGCTAAAAGGATCTGTCAAATCTCTCAAAACCCGTGGCATGTTTCTATGGCCACTAAAATTACCATATAATAGCACGCATATATTTGCCACATTTAACTTGAAAATCTTTAGCTATTAAAAATATACAATTAGTCTTATTATTGTAGTGGCGGACTTATTGTACTATATTTTGCTTACCAATAAAAATTCAACAACAAAAATTTATAGACGAACAAAAAAAAAACATTGACACTGGTGGGATGTGAATCCACATATAGAAACTTGGTACTTTTCGGAATGACACCTTAGCGAGCAGCGCTACAAACTCTTCTTATCAAATAAGTTCAAAGGCAATATTTGACACGAAAACAGATATGATGTTTACACACCTCTATTTTTATTCCGAATATTAACGTTTCGTTCTTCCGTACACAGTTCTCATGAGAACTATTCAAAAAGTAGCTAAACTCAATCAGTAGAGCTCAGGGCCTAATAGGTTCTAGACTAGGGGTATCATCCACATTCTAGACCGTGGTCCAAAAAATCATAGGGAACAGACATTGCTTGATATTCAGTTTAAAAAATAGTTGTTGGATTTGGTGGATGCGTCCATTTATGACAATGTTTTGTCTTTTACAGGCATTAGGCTGGACTCTCACACTGCTGGCTAGCTTGATTCGCTCCTTATTTGATGAAATATGCTTCATTCACATCTTTCATAGCGATCCAAATGAGTTCTCAGCTCAATATCTTACCAATAATATAGTCTTTAAGATGTATGGGAGAAAATAGATGCTAGACATCCGATTAT
The DNA here is from genome assembly GCA_947369275.1 of Nemotelus nigrinus. Taxonomy (NCBI): domain Eukaryota; kingdom Metazoa; phylum Arthropoda; class Insecta; order Diptera; family Stratiomyidae; genus Nemotelus; species Nemotelus nigrinus. The sequence goes on from OX376373.1 coordinate 149,919,273, forward strand.
TCGAATGGTTGTAGATTGCAGTCATAAATTAACTTGATCTACAGTTTTCAGTTCAGCCTGCTTCTCATGTCATGAAGAGATGCACTACTCACCCACATTATCTCCCTTTTCTTCAATTTTTTTTTTACATAAAAATTGATCTTGGAATAGTTTACGCTGACTCTCAGAAAACGCTAATGTAATTTATGAAAAACCAACCAACCAACTGCATACTACTTACGTTTGTACTCAAGACAATCAATGAAATATTTGTTCCCTAACCGGTCTATTTATAACGAAAACAACAAAAATTAGTCCTTACATGCAATCACCGTTGCTCGACATATAAACCTGTCAACAAACCGCCTTTTTCGAGCCATCAGTCTCTCTTGCACAATACGGTTTCGAATTACATTTCGTGTGCGATTTCAATTGCTTTTCGATCTCTGGTTCCACCGAAATCCTTTCGAACTAGCTCTTTTCAAAAAATTGCCTTTGCCGTGTTCGTGTACATACGTATATAGTAATCAAACGCAGGCATTTACATACATATACCATACAAAGTCAAAGTACTTGGACTTTGTCATACCGAAATTTCCGACATTTACTAAGGCCACCTTGCCTATGTGCATACGTATCTGCTGGTCCTCGACATACTTCACAAGTAATTTTCTAAAGTTTGTCATTCTTGTCTGGTCGAACCATATGCTTCCTTCCCATAAATTGTATAAGCAAGAGGAAACACTCACATTCGAAGCATTTCGCATTGAAAATTTATTTCATTATTTTTCCACACAGAGAGCATTCGAAATATCTACCTGGCTTATGCAAGCGAGTCCTGCACGGAATCGCGTACATTATTATTTATTGTCTTCCGTAAATGCATCGCGGCAGGCGAAGAAGGGTTCGGTGTTGATCGAACAATAAGCGAAAGGGTTGCGCTTGCGAACCAGGACAACAAGACGTGCCACACATTTTTTTCGCTGGATCGAAAATCATTCGGTGGCTGTCAAATTGGGAACAATGGTCTTCGAATTCTCCAGGATATCTGTGTATGACTGATTGTGTATTCGATGAGGATCAAACAGAAGGTAAAATAAATTATGAGGAGTTTAGAGTTACTGATGAAGATGATGATGAGAATTTTTTATCATGAAGGTATATGAATTCTATCCCTGTATCGCTGGTATAACCCTTTCGGTGTTTTGTCAGACTCTTTTGTAGGATTCTGGACTTGATCACGTAACACGAAGTTTGTTGATGTGATGATCAGGTAGAAACTGTAATGCATCGACCCCGAATGCATGACTGTCCCCATAAGTACTTCGGTTTGATAATCCGACTACCTCTTCCTGTTTTCGGGATTGGGGTTTGGATTGTTGCTGGTGTCGATGTTCAGTTTGCAAAAGTGGTGTACTTCACTTAACAGGCTGTATGAAGTGTACCACTAACTGTTCATGATCGATCTGATACTATCAGTTTTTGGTTAATCGCGATCATGGAATTATGGTTTCCAATGATTATTTGGATGAGAGTGAGTTCAAGTGATCCTTGAAATGTTTCAGACGGTAATCGGAATGTCCTCAATTGCTTGCGTTCATTAGATAAGAGTTGGAGAGTGTGTAATTAGCGGAGATTAGATCAGGACATGCTGTAATTGAATGGTGGAAAGTGATGAGGTGTTGATGCTGAACGGTCAAGTGTTTGAAGTATAATGAGTGTGATTGTTTGATTGTGAATGGTGAAAGTGTGTGAAAGATAGTGTTGAATGGCAAATGAAAGAATAGCATTAGAAGTTGCTTTATTTGTAAGGTGCAGTATGCAAATTAGATGTAATTCTAAATAGCGTAAAAGTTAAAATTACTTCCCGATTAGAAGTGGCAGACTGAAAAAGGTAATCAGAATTCATTATTATTTTTTTCCACTCATTACGTTCTTTAATTTTTGAAAACTGAGTAGAGTTTCAAATAAACTCGAATGAAAATAGGGAAACTGACGATTCTTAATTTATAGCTATATATAATTTTACAAACAAAAACTAAGTATTGCAAATTTTAGGAAATTTAATGGAGCTCAGAAGATTTTTGGGTCATCGTTTTTTAGCCTGTTGAGAAATATAAGAAAATATTAATTATTTGGGTAGGAAACGAGGAAATGGCGCATTGTTCGACTAGAGGTTCGATCCGTGCGATCCGTCCCATTTTCGCGATGCCTTCAAGCAGTAGTGACTGGGCGCACGCAGATGAGAGCAATTGGTGGATACTTGACGATTTTATTTACGGTCCGGCTCGACAGCACGTGACCTGCATTTATCTAATGACAAGTGGGCTTCTTCTCACGGAGAGCAAGCTCTTGTTTTCAAAAGAAACATAATTGTTATCTTGAAAGTAGCCGGTGGAGGAGAAGAGGAATGGGGAACATATCGCTACCCCTGACTACTTCGAAAATTGCCCTAGAGTGCAGAGCACAATTGAACTCGGTCGCCAGGTTAATTTTTCTGGGTACCAAAGCAGTGTGTTGTTGAACGCAATTAAATTGATTCAGCGCTTACAGTATAAAGGACGTCGAACCCGCCTAAGGTATGCCGACCGCGCCTTCACAGGCCATTCTTCGAAACACGGTGATTGATGCCCACAGAGAGAGAAAGATGTTTTCTGATGTGGTCAAGCACACAATGGTCTTCTTTTCAGACCCCAACCATGCGATTGCGCGATTCCTTTTCAAAAGCGGTAGTAAAATGTTGGCATATAGACTAGACACAGCTACTAAGGAGGATGAATTTTGTCCATCCTGCTTATCAGAGGCTAACTCTATCAGTCATTTTCTCTTTGAATATCCAGCGCTAGCGTGTATGAAGATTCTGGATTTCGTTAAGAAACCAGGGAAACTATGGTAGGCTGGGGGTGTAACCACAATGGGTCTTTCTCGTTTGAGTAATTAGAAGTGTCAGAAACCTCTCTCTCAGCACACACACCGGATCAAGAATTTTTACGAGAAAGAAATGCAAAGTTGTCCTACTAGATCCCATTTTGGGTTCATGTTGTTCCTTGTTTGTACTGATTTTTTTCATTATATTTACTAATATTTAAATTTACTCAAAGCCCGGAGAGTAGTCTTTCCTCTACACCTGAATTTGAACCAGGAAACTTATACAATAGAAGTCAGTGCTCTATTTACTATGCTTTTCAGAAGCTGGGCTTAAATTTACTTTGAAGGTAAGCTTCAAAAGCATAAAAGCCCCGACTTACGATCCTATCAATATCCTGAGTCAAACTACGGAGCTTAGCTAATCCAAAAAGTATCGATTCTCATCTATACTGGATTCTGTAGCGTACGATAGATTTCCTCAAGTGCTATTTTTAATTCAAAAGGACTTTGGATGAGTCCTAACAAATTAAGGCTATTGTTATACAGTTTATTTTTAGTTCCATTTTATTATTATGATTACATGTCCGAAAATTCTCCGCGCCACTGTTTGCATGATGCACAAAAAGATCAATTCGAAGAAAAAATGACTGCCTGTACTGCCCTACTAAGCATAAACGTTTTATTTACATTTTAGTACTTTCGAGATATTCAATGATATGTGTTTTGATTTGTACTGGAGATATGTGGAGATTGTATTTTTCAATATTGATTTTAACATACTTCCTCATAAGATAGGTTTTTCAAATTTTGTAAAATTATGTAACTACTGTTCCGATTCCGCTGTTACTTGTGTCGGGTCTACAGCGAAAATTTTGCCTGGCTTCGGCAGCTAGCTCGGTTTCTTGACAGTGTTATTTTTTTAACGTCGTAAAAGCCGTCTGACGTCCCTCGTCCCAGGCTATTTTTCTCGGTCAGCTGATTTTGTCATTTGACTATTTTGGTAAAGACTTTTACGAATCTACGATAATAGGTGGTGACCTATTATAGAAATAAATAGAAATATAGAAATAGAAAATAATAAGAAAATTTCGTAGCTGGTGTTTCTTATTTGATTCGAGTACTTCTATCTACTCAGGATCCGTTTTGATACCGTTGGCAGATACGATGTGCCCAAAGTATTTTACTTTGGCTGCAAAAAGGTTGCACATTTTCAGTCTATGTTTCAAATCCGATGCTCGCAACTTCGAGAATACTTCCTTCAAGACATATTACATCATACATTCAAAAGTTGCTGGAGCGTCGCAATGCCCAAGTTGCATCACCATAATTTCCCATAATCCGGTACAAACGGAGAATACGGATTTCTTTCAATCCTTTTTGTCGATTTCTGCATGCCAGTAGCCACTTTTAAGATCCAACGTTGAATGCATCTATGAAAGCGGGTAGCGGTCTTTCATGCTGTTATCATTGAGCTGTTTATAGTCTTAAGCTGTTTATAGCCTTCTTCACAAGGACTACTGGTGACACTCATGGGATGGTAGATGGTAGAATGTCCTCCTTGTTTTTCCATATCCTGAATCATTTCGCTTCGCCTTGTTATACCAAAGGCAGACGTCTTGGTGAGTCACCATGTTCATTCTTTCCTGATCGTCTTCGCCTGATGCAAAGATGTCACTGAACTTCGCGACCAGCTCAAAGGCTTGCCTAAATAGCTTTGGTGGTATTATTTGCACTAATTTACCAGTTTTACCTGTCTCTTCTTTTTGTCAAACTGTTGATAATTTTCCATTTCCAAAGAAGTTACAGTAGAAGCAGGCTGGCAGCTCCCAATAACATCTCCTATTTTGATACTTGCGACAGATTCCGATGTGTTGAGGACCCTGACTGACACATATATATCTTTTTAGGTCTCACTATAATTTGCACTAAAATCAAATTGTGCAGCACTGGCGTTGGCTCGATTAGTAGGTCAAATTAGTGGTCTCTAGAATCACCATCAATTCTAACTCATATTACGCTTTCGGAACACGTTGGCACGTCAGCGCTAACTATACATTTTAACTTGGCAGTTTGATAACTAGAGTTTCCATCAAAATCATAATATTTCGCAATTTTAAGATCCGCTGGCATAAGCGCAGGGTGAACCCATGCCGTCGCAAGAAACCTATTTTTGAAATGCAGTCGTCCGTGAAGCTAGCGACCAGGAATCGATAGTTGAACTGTAGATCCTCTCATCGTAAACAGGTGCAGTTGCTCCCGTGGCTGTTCATAACGAAAATTTCTAATTTTTGCATAGTTGATAGTTTTATTTAACTATGTCTGGTAGTAACGATCTTGTTGCATTAGAGTCAATAGTTATGATGCATTGCACTCTGTTTACTTGTCCATTCAGACATAAGTCTGCTTCTCCACGATCTAGTCCCGAGACGGTGATGGGGGTGCTGGCGGCTAACTTCTGCTCTCTGAAGTTAGTTCTTACATGTTTCTCGTTCTTAAATGGATTCGAATTAGGGACGTCAAAAATTAGAAGCTAGAAAGTTTTTGATTGTCACCTACTCTGAATTTTGTAACATACGATAGATTCCCTTAAGGGGTTAGTCCACTGTTAAACTGCTCCAAATGAACTTTTTTTTGAAACAGCTACCAAAGAAAAACTATTCAAGATATCGATTTGAAATTTTACACGCATCTTTATTAAAGTTAGAAGTTAACATTTTCATTTGAAAAAATTAGTAGAAAACAAAATGGCGGCCACCCCAATGGATCGCCGTAGCACCGCCGAAAAAAAAAAGCAAATGGCGCCTCGTAAATTCCTGGGCAAAATAAGCATGTGTGAACAAAATACTAAAAATATTTCATTAGTGTTGAGTATGAAGGACTGCACGGGCCTAAATTTAGAGCCTTAAAGCGATTAGAAAAAATGTGGTATACTTTTGAATCAAAAAAATGTTAAAAAAAATTTTTTAATCAAAAAAATGCTTCCCAGATCGTAAAAAAATTTTTTTTTGTTCTAAATTTAGGCCCGTGCAGTCTTCTATACTCAAAACTAATGAAATCTTTTTGGTAATTTGCTCAGAGACGCTTATTTTGTCCAGGAATTTACGAGGCGCAATTTGCTTTTTTTTCGGCGGTGCTGCGGCGATCCATTGGGGCGGCCGCCATTTTGTTTTTTAACAATTTTTTCTAATGAAAATGTTAGCTCTTAGCTTCAATAAAGATGTATGTAAAATTTCAAATCGATATCTTGAATAGTTTTTTGTTGGTAGCTGTTAAAAAAAAAAGTTCATTTTGAGCAGTTTAACAGTGGACTAACCCCTTAAGTGCTATTTGAATTCAAAAACACCGTACGAAAAAAAAATAATTAGAATAATGTTTTTAGTTGAATTTTATTATTATTATTTTTATTTATTATCAGAAGAAGGAAAAAACACTACATTTTCTGATTGGCCATAAAAAAGTGTCAAACTTAGAGTTACGATTTTTTCATCTGATTGTGTTCCAACAGGGTGTTTTTTTCTGTGCAATAATGACTTTTTAAAATAGTCTCCCTATCAAAATATTTCGTGTGTACATAAATTTTTGTATTCAAAGATGACAACGCAAAATTTTTAATTTTATATTCAAAGAAATTCTCGCGTCAGGGTTGAGAGGCAAAATCATGCATGAACAACGAAAATCTATCGGAGATCCAAAATAGAGGGTCGGGAAAACAGTTGGGTTCAACTGTTAATGTGCATGTTGTAAAATGTAATGTTTAGAGAAACATCGTTGCAACTCTTCAACAATGTCGACGAAAAAAACTGAAAATCATTGCAAAGGATTGATACAGTGGGTTTTTTTTTTAATATGGCTGTATGAGTTTTGTTTGAAAAAAAGGTTAGTTCGTCTGAATTCGAACGAAAATTTAACACTGTATTTACAGATCTATAGTATACTTGTATTTATAGATTAATTTACATATAGTTATGCAGGATATTTGATAATATACGTTTATATGCATATATTTATATGTATTTGTTTAATACATGTCTTTCACAATCAAAAACAAAACTACCCATTCGTCATACATTAAAAATTTCATCATAAATGCAATAAATCTCTAATACTCATTTTATGACGCCTGCAGTGTACTTGATAGAAATTTCATTGTCATGGTCGCATAAACATCTCTGCGAAATTTCAAATGGTGCAAATATGCTGCACAGGACATCGATTTATGCGAAGGGTGTGTCGCAAAACATTTCTACAACGTTTTTCTCCGTTTTTCACTTTCAAACCCAGAACGGACCTTGTCGATTCACATAGTGTTTTATCAATCCAAATGTCGCATCGAACCAGAACCATATATTCTTGTAAAATTTATCATTTAAAGTGAAACTCAGCAGGACTACCGTTTTCTTCCAATCGGAACACGACCACAGGCTAGTAACATGCTGGCAGCAGTTACTCGTGAAGCAAAGTGTCAAATTTTATTTGTTTCGCTTTAAAAAAAGATTCAGAAAGACTATGGACTGTATTAGAGCAATATAACCGTTAAATTGAATTCAAAGGATGGAACATGAGAAACTGAGATGGCTACGATACATTTACCGGTTTTCGCTAAAAGATTTTTTAAAATGAAAATATCTATTTCATTCAATACGGCCTGATTTTAACTACCGCAAAATAAGGGTTGAAGATACGTTTTTTTTTATTTTGGTGAACAATACAGTCATGACGTATCTGTCGAATGAATGGATTGTATTGAATGTTACGAAACTCCCCTTTTGATTGCACTCGCAGTTCGAAGAAAAGCAGAAAGTCGAAGTTTACAATTGTCAATTGTTTGAATTTAGATGATTTATGTCCAATGATGTCCTTCGAATCGGCGAGTAGGATTTTATATTTGATTCAAGTCGAGTTGCTTTTGTTGACGTTTGCCAATAACGTTTTGAAAGGGTTCGGGTTTGGTTTTGTTTGCTCAGTGACATTGTTTTGGCTTTTAAAGCGTCCACATTATTTGATTTCATCTAGATACTGTAATGAAACAGGAGGTTTGCTAGAAACCATGTGATACAAACAAATTTATCTTGTTTTCTTCTATGGTTAACTAGCATTGAGAAAACGACAAAGTGTTTTAAAAGAAATTTTTCAAAGCAATTACAGACTAACATTAATCAGTCAATGTTTCGTTCTAGGGTATTTAATTTAAACAAGGGAATTAGCGATTTGACTACCTGCTGGTTGTAAATAAGTTTCCTTATATGAGCATTTGAGTGTTGGGAAATATTGAGAACAAGATAATTTTAATTGCGGCTGTAAGTGCAAGACTGTGATACACAATTGAACTCATTGCACTCCTTAGCACCAATGTTTTCTTACAGGCTACTGAAGACTGAGTATGCTTCAACGAACCCACGTTGGGCGCTTGTGCTAATCTCCATAGCTTGCACCCTGCAGATTTATTTATTTATTTTTGCATCCAAACAAATTCACCCAAATATTAATCGAACAGGTCCAACAATAAAAAAGAAATGTAATAGTCGTAGAACTAGAAATAATAGAACTAGAAATAAGAGAACTATGTAGAGCTGATGATTGAAAGTTAAAAGCTGACGTGGAAACATGTCAAAAGTTAATTTCAAATCAACTATGAAGACCACACTAAACACACATATTTCGAGACTAATTTTTCAACCACTAACATAATTTTTGGCATACTTGCAACGCGGGCGATCAGATATTTCAGAAATAAAGCATTCTATCCAAACTGAGTTTATAGTCAAATTCATCACGTTTATTTTCCTCTCCTGTTAGATGGACTACATCCCCAGATTGCTGGTTATCGTGATCTGCATTCTGTACTACCTGATTAGGTTTACTTCGGAGGCTCCAAGCTAACAGAAGCCGTTATTTTGAATACCAAAAAATTCAAAATGAGTAAATTTGTTGCCAGTTTTGATTGTTTGAAATCTGTGTCTATTAGATTATAGGCGTATACAGAGCTTTGAAATAGAGGGGATAAACCCCCGAATTATGTATGTATTTTTCTAAACTTTTAGTGATTTACTGTGAAGGCATAAAAAATGTATAGTACGGGATAATGCGAAACAATTTTTTTCCAAAGAAGCTACGCAGTACAAGGCCTTTCTTCTCTAAGTATTTTTTAATAGTTTTTCAATATTTTGTTGATTTTGCAAATAGTACCTTATCATCTACATAAATTCAAACCTTGAACAACGTATCCAAGCTTTTAACACAATCGGGCATATCCTCCAAAATGTAAACGAAGGAGACTGAGAACGCATTAGGACTTATGCTGGATCCTTGTCGTAAACCAAAGTTTTGTAGAAAGCAACGCAGATAGCTAAGTTTCCGTGCCAATGGTATGGACGGAAACATCACTTTCTACATTGTGATGCGTCAGGAGGTTTGTTTTTTAAAACCATGTATCATTGATTTCATAGAGAAATATTTTTTGAAAAAAAAAACATCAAAATGATGCAACAAAAAGTGTTAAAATCAACTACACGGAAAAAAATCCACATGGTGCCCAGAGCCATGTTACATAGCGCATTATTTACGGCCCCATACGCTATGTACATAGTGCCCTGAGCTATGCAGTATGGCTCCCAGCGCCATAATTACATGGCGCAGAAATTATGGCACTCCAATTATAATTCGCAGCCATACTGTGTGAGGGAACGTATAAATGTCAGCAAGTGACATTAGAACTTATGTCCACATAATACAAATCCCTATGATAACTTTGATATATGCATAAAACACAGATATTTGAGGGATTAGACTGATATTTATTCTAAGTATAGAACACAGGTTAGAATTGAGTATAATATTCAATTTCATTCATATGACCATTGCAAACACATTTGAAACGACGGGTGTTTTGGAGCTAATTTCCATAAAACACCTGGCCTTTTCATCATTTCACTTTCTACATAGATTCTCAGCTTAATCTTCTGATTTGACTCATTTTGAACTGAAGTACTGGCTACGATATTTTCGGTACTTCGACCGGTGAATTTTCACACTGGAGCGGGAACATTCAATAGTGAATATGTTGACTCGAATTTGTCGAGTTTATGTTTGGTGGAATTTATATTTGGTGCACTGAAAAAACACATAGCGCCAGACGCCATAGTTTATAGACTTCTGGCGCCATGTATATAGTCAATTTCAGTCGATTTGTGATAAAATATAGCGCCACACGCCATAATACATAGGAGCAGACGCTATGCTTATAGCCCCCCACGCCATATACTATAGTCCTCTACGCCATATACTATAGTCCTCCACGCCATGTACTATAGCCCTCCACGCCATGTACTATAGCCCTCCACTCGTGACTATACGTCCGGTTGTCTACCATCTGCATGGCGTGGAGGACTATAGTGCATAGCGTGGAGGACTATAGTACATGGCGTGGAGGGCTATAAGCATAGCGCCTGCTCCAATGTACTTTTCGCCATGTATTATGGCGTGTGGCGTTATATTTTATCACAATCCCCAAATCGACTATGTACATGGCGCCAGAAGTCTATAAACTATGGCGTCTGGCGCTATGTGTTTTTTCAGTGTAATAACAAGTATTATATTTTGTTAAGCTTGTTTACTTGAGCATGTTATAATTGGAATACCTTTAAAATAGGAAAGTTTTCAGTCTGATGCTTTAGTTTCAAGACAACGAGATAAATTTGAATTCATTGCATTGCGTCGAGCTAATACTTTTGTGTATCGTACTCACGACTAAATATTCTGCAACGAACCCATGTTGGGCGCATGTACCCATCGCCATAGCGAAACCACCACAAGTTTATTATATTTGTGTTTAAATAGTTTAGATTGTTTTAATAATCTTGGATCGTAAAAATTTAAACGTTACTTGGTAGGATAAACATAGATGCCTCCTTAACATTGTTGGTGAATAATTTAATGGAAGTATTGAAATGTTTTTTCCCGGGGGTTCGCCGGTCAATACTTTTGAAATTCTTGCTTTATTATGACAGTTTATATATTTTTTTTTAAATTCTATTTTATGAATTATGTATGGCATCAGTAGTCATGTATCTCTTATTTTACTTCCATTGAGGTCTTATTTGCGTCTGTTCCAGCAAATTTATAAAGTAGAATTCGAACGTGGTGACGCAGGGCTTTTAAAGCCTGGGCGATAGAATAAACTTAAACTTAGATTTTTAGTTCATGGCATATGATTAAATGAGTTGAAACTTTTGCATTGCACTATTTGCAATATCTCTTTTGAAATTAATTTATATTCAGTATATTCAGTAAATTATATTATCACAGACAAACTTTGTTTTATTTAAAAAAAACTAACTGGCCTACCATTTTAAATAAACATCGGGTTACATTAGACTAGGGTAGTATTTACTAGTCAAAGTAAGTTTAAACGTATCATTTTCGTGAATGTTTTTCTGGATAAAATTGTGTTTTTTTCTTTCTCATTAGCTCCCCTAAAAAGACGGTGTCGCAGCTTTTTGATTTGTAATGCTTTCTCAACTTTTAGCAAATTGAATTGTGTGATGTTAACAGTTGAAAAAAAAAACTTAATTGAAAAAATTTAAAACCGAATTTAGCATTACTCAGCAAAGTGTTTTTAATGAAAATAAACTAAAAAAATTCAAATTAACGAAATTTCTTCCAATTTTCATCTTATGACGTAAAATTTCATATTGAAGAATTTGCTTTAATATTGAAGTAGCTAAGCACTTGCCTAAATTTCTTAGAAATTGGTAGCTATTGGTACGGCTGTGCCTGCTTCCTTGTGTTCGCAACGTCGTTTGTCGTTGTTATCTCTATTTTATACCTCTTCTCTTTGATTACTCCAGAACCAAACCAGTGGAGTATATATTATAACTATTCCTAATTCCATTAACACTAGTTCTAAGTTTAGCAAAGATTACAATGACTCGGAATGAAAAGTAAATTTTCTGTGATAAACATGGGATAGCATAATTTTTAATTTTCAAGCAGATAAAGAGGGGTGGAATAGTGATTATTTTCATTAAAATCCAAGTCATTAAAAGAGTAAAAAAAACTAAATGTTTAGATATGGTTATAGATAATAAGGTATTGTGACCCTCACCTTGTTGGAATGATGGTATTAATGGATTTCTAACAAGAAGAAATAATCTTGATCTCGCCTTGAAAATTTTATCTAAAATGACCTATATATATTTTGGTATATCAGCATTTGAAAGGGCTTAACAAAGCCTGTAAAAATATTCCATTTCCAAGATTTTCCAAGTTCGATTTACATGAGAACCAAACGATACTGTTTTTAAAATTTAATGATAATCAGGAACTATGGTATTTTTTAGTCCAATATAAAATACTAAACTTATACAAACCCAAAATTTCTATGTTGGGCAGAAATTTCAATGAAATAATTAAAACAATGCAAAATGTTACATCTATACAATTCTACAGCTGGTAAAATAATCTTAGTTAAACTAATAGGTTTCCAAAAATTTACGATCATGTGGAAAATTATGCGATAAATAAATAAATCGTTTGTTTCGCTCGCAATGAATAATGAAACAAATACACAGTAACAGAGCCAAAACATTTCACATCTATAGATCACTCACAGTCAGAACCAAAAGAAGTGTTTATAATTCGATAGCTGTTTTTCTAATACACATCTTTTAGATGACTTCAACAGTTTAGAATCTTTTGAGATTCTGAAACAAAAGTTTAAACAGTTCAACTTAAATAATTTTTAAACGTTTTTTTTTAGTATTTGTCTAATTGTATTATTTGATTAATAACACTTTGTTTATGGTTTTATTTATTGTATTGGTATTGGTTTTTGTATTGGTTTATGAATAGAAGGTAGGTAGGTTGAAGTGGCTGTCGATCGACAGAAACTCGCCAACAAACGTGCATAAGCACATAAGAGGCCCGTTGTCATGCAGCAGTAACTATCTCTCCACTAGTCACTTAAGTTGGCAAATCATCTGCTTCCTTTGGTAAACGGCTTCATCCCCTTTAGGTTAATCAGGGACATTTCTATCAGATTTAAGAAGAAGGATGCACCGAGTGCCACCACTCTTATCCTCGTCAAAACCGGACACTGGTACATTAGATGGATGACGGATTCCTCTTCATCCTCGGAGACTCAACTCTACCAAAAATCGTTGAACCCATCGCCCATTAGTTGTACGTTCCGTCCGGAGGTAGTAGCCAGTGAGAACGCCTACAGCTGGACGTCGAGAATGAAGGGTTAAATCTAATAGCTGATTAGTGTGACGTGTATAATAATTTTTGTCAGATCACAGGTTAACTACATCACCAGAATCGTCGGGATTCTTAACAGAATTTCGAAGAAGATAATGCAATAGATATATGTATTATGATAAAAATGATAAACGTAAAAAAAATAGTGCAGTATCTGCCGAATGTTTACCCCAATAGACATTCACAGATAAGACATTGGAGTGTTAGAAATAGAAAGAATGGATATTTTGATGCAACATTAATTTTTATTTTAACAATTAATAATAGATTGGCTTTCCCCTACTTTCTCTCACTTTAAGCATTTTAGTTGTTCAATAAATTTCCGTGGAAGAATTTTCCATGCCGCTTTAACGTTTGGTATGGCATTCCGCCACAGTGAAAAGTACGTGACATTTGACTCCAAAGAATTTCAATTATATTAAGATCTGACGATCTCGATGGCCATTGCAACCCATTTATGTTATGCTTAACAAAATATTCTTTCGATAACAGTGTACGGCCGCATTATCATGATAAATTTTTACCAGAAATTCGGACTCCATTTTGCTGGATCTTTTCAATTATAATTTTAATATAATCCTTGCTTTTGATTTTATCTGAAATAAACCTAATTTCTATTTTTCTTTGTCCAAACCATCACTCCACCTCCACCCATTTGACGCCTGATTTTTATCAAAGGATCTTTTTTCAAATCGTGGAAATAATGCCAACAGCCATCAGATACATCCAGGCAAAAGCGTTTCTCGTCGGTAAAAATTACTTCCCACTATCGCATTTTCCATTTACTGTGTTCACAGGCAAGCCGGACTCTCTCTTTCTCTTCTTTTTTCACTTAGCTGAGGTCTTTTTTCATTTTCTTAAATTTTAGGTGTTCAGTCATTGCTTTAACTTCAACTTTCGCAGCGATTTACTTTGTTATTTTCGCTGAATTGGATGCCACGCTTAAATTATATTAAATAATTTTAAATATGTAATAATTTCAGCGATTTTCGCCACATTATTTCATTTTTTCAAAATTAATCTTATTGTCACTTCTTCTTCCGTAAGTTTTTTATTGCTGGGCCCTATTTCCGTAAACTTATTGATACTGGCTCCACACGTTAGAATCCACGCTATTTGCAATATTTCACGATACAAACTCACCAAAGAAAATCCTAAGATTGCGAGATTTTTTAAACTTATCTTTTTGTAGCAGCCTATTATTAAAGATCTTTGTCAAATCGATTAAGGAATAATTGAAGAATAGTTTTTTTCCATTGACATTTGAGTGACCTTTTATTAGCTAAAAAAATGCAGGTACTTGGGTTTTTCCGTTCTTTAGAGTTCCTGAAAATTAAGCGGTGTCATCATTACGCATTGGATTGCATTTGTTATATTTAAATATATCCTTACATTACATACTCCAAAAGAACGGCGTCAACAGGAACAAATAAATGTCAAGTGCTTTATTTTTTTCTTTGTTTTGTAACAAACTTCCAATAATCCCAATTTCACAAGAATGATAGCTTCGAAAACGACTCGATTCGAAACAATAAAACATAAAACACATTAACGGAGGCAACTTTTACTAAACCATCAATGTTCCTACAGGAGAAACTAATTTGTATAATGGAAGATGCTCCATGGCAAAATGGGCATACGTTCTCTTCTTTTTTTATCTCTCGTCTAATGACCCTTCAACTGTAAATGTGTATACTTAGTTTTATTACAGTCACAGACAACTGGCGTCACCCTGTTTCCTGGGCCTGGTTTTCACTGTCCTGCTCTGGCGATTTGAGAGACTTCTATCGGTAATGCCAGTGCTATGCGGTGTTGCACATGGATAGCCCCGAACCAACTTCAGACTATCCCATGGTCGTGTAGCATCTTTGCAGTCCATAAAAAGTGTATCTTTAGATTCGTATGGAATGTATCCATCAAACTGTTCCCAAGGGCAGCATTCGCCACCCCATTTTCGGGATAGTAATAGATGCACACAAAGCAAGTGCTACTATGGACAGGCCGACGACTGATGCCTAGACAACAGAGAACAGAAGCAGCAAAATAAGAAAAAAAGTGAAGAGCGCTGCATTGGTAGATGGAAACCACAAAGTCGGAGAACATAGTCGAATGGTTAGGTCGCACATGAACACTTGATGCACAGAATTCATTTAAAAGGATAACAAGGAAGAAAGCGACGGTCATGCAAAGGACTTGAAAGTTTGATAATTTAAACCCCAATACTCGATTCTACTATCTATTATTCTTCAGACTCTGAAAAAATATCTATGGCCAGCCCCAGTTAGAGTGAGCAGAATGAAAGATCCTCTTCAGCATCCCGATACACGTCGCCACTCTCCACCATTCACTCGATGGCCAAACTAAGGCCAGGGATTTTAATATTTAGAATCCGGTGTCGTTTGAAAGTTTGCATGAAAATTGAGGATGGGATTTGCGCTGCCCTTAAAATAACCACAGCCATATAGACAAACAAGAAGATCCTGAATAGTATGCAGGACTTCGAAGGACAGAATACTTACATGCTTTAAATTTTTCAAAAGGACACAGTTCCGTCCATATATGCGTGACGGCATTCTATGGGGGTTAGGTAGCAACTCAGACTGAATGCTACCGCAAAAAATTGAATGTGGAGAATTTTTGAAGAGGGTCAAATGGAGATAAATGCGACTGTTTCATTTTTCTTTGGCTTTCGGGTTCGTTCGTTTTTTTCTCTGCTTGAAATTCTATTTCTCATTTTATGCTGGCATGTCCGAAAAGTGAAATGCGAAAAAAATTACTAGACTTATACGACGGCGGAGACGACATCGACCGACGACCCTCTAAGCTAAATCCTTTTCTGGTCCCTTTTCACATTACTTTACCGTAAATGACATATAAGTTAGATCTGCGTTAACGTGCCATGGATAGTAAGTGTAAATCTCGATGTGGTAGAATAACGGACTAAAAACTTTGATCTGATGGTGTTAATGCATTAGCAAATTAGAGGAAATTCGATACTTTTTTTTGGAGTTTCAATTCGAAGTGAAAAGTGGTCACTATGAGTTTTATGTTTTGCGAAATGACTTTTTCGTGACTTATAGCCATCTGGTTGTATTCTCTACATAGGAAAAATCATGCAAAAGGGTGAAAAGTTTGACCTTGTTATAGTTTATGAAGAAATATCGTCGAATCTCAAATCGTTCAAAGTAAATTTACGAGGAAGAACAATTTTGCTTAAAAACTTATTCAAGTGTATTCAAGTGCTAAAATCGATTTTACGATTTATTAAAATCTGTCTCATCTTTTTATACATCAGGAAAATATGTTTCATTCTACAGCCGAATTCAGTCCCAGATACCTGGCACCTAAAGCGCTCTAATGTTGCAATATTTCCCATGATAAGCGAAAAATTACGATGCACATCGATTTGCGACCCCTAAGTGCACTTGGTTCGTGCAAAAGGTCTCACAGAGTGCAATGCATTTTCCATTAATAATCGCTAGACAAAAGGTACGTTTACGACTGTTTTTCACTGATGCAACGCTCACACGTTAAGAAAGACCTTTGAAACGATGCTGAAGGGGTTATCGTTTCGCAGATGACAGACAAACCTTCAGACGTTCTCGAATGACAGGGGTTAATCTATATAAATATTGAGGACAAAGAGACAAATCATAATTTTTGTAACGAATGAAAATTTAAGTCTCAGATGTCCCATCCGTACCTGCAAACTCACTGTACGGTACAGTTCATCCCTCCTGAGAAAATTCCAAAGTCCTAAGAAAGCGAAATTATTGTAACCCTTTTCGTTGAAAGAACTTTGATAGTTCGAAGGTGATGTAACGGTAGAGTGAAATATTAGTTATACATATCACAGAGACATGTTTCGTTTTGGGTATTGAAATTTAATACTCCGTTGCCCGGATGCATTTACGGGTCAAAAATCGTCCCGGAGGATGAAAGATTGACATAAACGAGCAATGAAGGCCTTGAGAAAGTTTCGAGGTGGTTTTTGTTAAATTACTAGCTAGTGTCATCATGCTGCAGGAGAATAGTGCTTGAGTGAACGTGCGTTGAATAAGATTGAAGTCATGGGGCAGTGGTCAGTTATTTGGTCGAAATGAAGACATTTCACCCGATGGTCCTGTGACGACAAATTGAGCGGTTTGCTAAGAATTGATTGAATTAAGGGCCTAAGCTGGAGTTGAATGACAAGTTTAAGGAAATGCTGAGAATGTCAATGAAATTGAATGGAAAGTATTAATTTATTGTAATTTGAGGTCAGCATATGGCATTCAAGTATGATTTATTGTTAGTAAATTTTCAAACGTTTCAGTTAAGACTGTGCGCTAATATTTGATTGCTTGTGAAAGAAGAATGGAAGCACTGAAATCTGGCATCTGGCATAAAACCAGTGAAAGTTTTAGAGAGGTCAGCAGCGGTGAGCAGTCAGGGATGCAGGGAAGCTTATGAGAGTACACTGCAAATTAAAAGCAGGCCCTAGAACGAGCTTGAACTCATGCTGTTGGGAGGTGAATAGGTTAAAGTGCGAAAAATGTGCCTCGAACATCTCAAATCAGATGGCTGAAGAAGGCGAAAATTGCGGAACAAAATTGTCTGGAAAGACTCAGATGAATGTCAAAGAGAAAATGGTTAATGACCATCGACATTTCTAGGTTAAGTACAAAATTTTCGCAGCGAAACTGGAACGTTGAGTGTTGGTCCTGTTAGAGAAATATGCAAAGATAAACGAAAAAATCTTATGAAAAAATACCTTCCTGTGCAGCGAAGTCCTGATGATTGTCGCAGTGTCGTTCAAAAATATACTGGGTCCTGATTATATTACCGAAAGTTGTGAGTAGAGCACAAAGTAGTTTGGGTAGCAGAAACGACGGTTGTTTAGAAATAATGATTCCTGCATGGGATCTTCACTTTATTTCTCTTTTATGTATGTTTTAAGTGTTGATCATAGCGGGCTGTAGTCATAGGCGCGCCGTAGGGGGGGCCAGGGGGGGCCGGGACCCCCCCAGACCCTAGGTTGGCCCCTCCCAGAAAAATAAATATTTCTAATAGCAGACAGTTTTCGCCTCTAAAGGATAAAGTTTTCGCCTCTTTGGTTTTTGTTGTTACAACAAGAGCTGTACAGTGCAGTAGTGTAAGCCTATGCCAAAGCATACACACTACTTATAACATAGAAACTGTGTTATTTGCTGTATTAATTACGATGTTATGGGACTTATCTCGAGAAAATATTTAATTTTGACAAGTTATACGTTAAGAATAAGACGAAAAGCGCCTCGCCAAATATTCTTTTTTAATTAAGATTATCTGTTCATTTCTACTAGGCAATATACAGGTATTTAGATAAGAATAGTTTTATAAACTGGTGTTTTATGCAATTATGTTTTTCAAAAAACATAGTCTGCGTATTCAAATGGTAGGCTAACGTAGAATACAATTTTCGAAGTCATTTGGAGAATAAAAATGGCATCCCTGCTACTTTTACGCTATCTATTCAAGACAATGTTGTTTATTGTGAGCAATTTTTGCTGCGCTTACTCTTTTTTCATGGGATCATGTACAATAAGCACATTCATACCTTACATTAATCAAAACAAACACAGTCCCATTCCATATTTGAGAGCATGTTTCTTTGACTTTTGCGTATGGTAAGGTGTACTTATTAAGTTTGAGTCAAAAAGTCCATACTGAATAGCTCGGAAAGTCCAATATAGCTGCTGCAAACCTTTTGACACCACCACAACAAAGACTATACCGAATTTGCATCCCGTTCAAATAACTTACCCTATAACTTTTGATCCATTGAAAGCGTTGAAAGTTATACGAAAAAAAGGGTATTTGGAGCTAACTTCCGCGAATGTGTAAAATTTTTTGAAATTGAAATATTTTCGGTTTATTTTCACTACGAAATCATTATTTTTTGAAAATTTAATAGAACTGATTTCCAGGAGAAAAAAGTTGATGCTGGCATCGCGAGATACCGTAAACGCAAGTTCCAGGTGCTAAAAATATAAATAATTCGGTGAAAAATTACGATTTTTGTGCGATTGGGAATTTTAGAAGTTTAGATTTGACTGTATAAATATAGTATCAAATTCATCAATCATTTGCATTTTATTCTAAATACCGATAAAAATACCAGAGAGTCAATGGTGTGAAAGATTTGTGTTTACGTACTTATGGGAGCTACACGGTTGTCCAGACATTTCAAAACAACAGAAACTTATTTTTTATACCCATTGATGCGTCTTGTGAATTTCGTGATGATCTGATGACTCGGTGTGTAGTTATCACAATGCGAAATTTTCCATAGAATTTGCATTGTCGCCAAAAATACATCAAAATTTCAGCTCAACCAAACTTCGCGATCCGGATAAATTATCCGGATAGTAAAACTGATCCACAATGTCTTCAAGGACATATTGCATACAATAATCAAAACTCTACAATAATAAAACTCTAATAGTGCTTGGAAGATAGTAAGTGTTATGGTGCTTGAACAGTCTTGGAATATTGTCAAGATGAACCGAAATTATTTGTAAAAGGCTATCGACCTTAAGACGTGTCGCAGTCGCCAAGGACTTGCTTTCAGAGGACATGATGAAAGTGGTCCCAGTGACAACCGTGATTTGTTTTTTTTTGGAATTTTGTGAATTATTCTCGAAGCATGATTTAATTTTTGAAAAACATTTTAAAACAAGGTTGCGAACTACTGTAGTAGCAAAACAGAAAATGAGTTAGTAAAAACAATTGCTGAAATCGTTCGCGAGGACATGACAGCTGAAATAAAAGAGTGCGGACTGATATCTATTATGGCAGACGAAGCAAGGGTCCACAAAAAGGAACAACTCTCCGTGTTTGTCAAATTTGCTAGATGTTTCAGGAGCTAGAAATGCCCCGTATTTAGTCGATATAACTTTGAGCCTGTTAGACAGTTACGGACTTAGCAAATTGCTTGTTGTTGGACAGTCTTATGATGGTGCTAGTGTCATATCAAGTCAAAAAGGTGGTTTACAAACCTAAATTAAGATAAAACACCCTGCAGCCACATTTGTACACTGTCAAGCTCATAAAATTATCCTTGTTGTGATGCACACATTTTTTACAATCGAAACGTATGCATCCTTTTTCAATGTCATCGAATCCCTTTACATACACCTTTCAAAGCCATCACAACACGAATTGTTGAAGCAGCTTGAAGAGGCAGTTGGTCTAAACACAAGGCGTGAAATGAGAAGTTTAAGCTCGACTCGTAAGTCAATGAGATTTTGCAATTGCAAATATGTGATCGATAGCTATGGAACTATAAAAGAGGTTTTAGAAAAAGAAATGAATGAAGGAAAATACAACGACTCAGTTTCTGCATTGGCAATCTTTCATCTTTCACTATGTTCAAATTTTTTCTTCTTTCACTATGTTCTTTTTATAACAAACATGTTAAGCACATATTTTCAAACTAAAAATGCAACTCTTTGGGATGGGATGGATCTTGTGAATGGAACAGTTAAAACACTACTAAGTGAGCGAGAAAACTTTTATGTAGTTTGGGAAAAAATTAAATCATTCGCAGAGAAGCACTGTCTGCATCTCACATTTTCCAGAGGATCACGAAAGCGGCAAACAGCAAAAAGCACAAGTCTTAAAGGTTTTGATATTCCATCTAGCCTCGGACAAGCAGTTAGGGCTGCAAAGATATCCTTGCAAACCAAATGGCTCGAAAAGAGTAAGTTACAGCACTTTTGGTCTTGGCAAATTATTTATGCTTTTCCTAGGTTTTCTAGGTAACCAAACTTTGAAACAAGAGATCAATTTCTTCCTTGTAAGCTTAATGTATTCCAATTTCTTCAAAGACATTTTGAAAGTAAACTATTCTCTTCTTCAAGTACAAATTGAAATATATTTAGCTTCTTAACGAAAAAATAGTTTATATTTCTAATTACTTCCATTCTATTCTGGTATAATTTCTACAAGCGTTCATTTGTTAGTGCTAACGGATAATTAATGTGTAATTCATACTTACCATTCACATTATATGTATATGGTAGTAGCTCATACGTATTCACAGACACGAAGTTTATTTGATAATGCATTATGCATTAGCAAATAACAAAGAATAAATTAATAAACATATAATGTATTAGTAAATTATATAAGTTGTATGAACAGTACGTGTACCTTACGGAAGACAAAATTATCGCTTGTTTTGAGCCTTTCGGTCCCTGGCCCCAGCCAGATTTTAGACCACGGCACGCCTATGGCTGTAGTATGATTGGAATTGTTTTTGCGGGATGATTAAAATTGAAA
The DNA here is from genome assembly GCA_947369275.1 of Nemotelus nigrinus. Taxonomy (NCBI): domain Eukaryota; kingdom Metazoa; phylum Arthropoda; class Insecta; order Diptera; family Stratiomyidae; genus Nemotelus; species Nemotelus nigrinus. The sequence goes on from OX376373.1 coordinate 149,940,681, forward strand.
AAAAATTTTATTTATCTTGAAAATTTTTATTTGACAAAGTGGTTTCGAAAGCATGCACTGATTCTCATCAGACACCAGCACACAGTGCATACTTGACTGGTGTGACCACTTGCAGTTGGAAATCATTAATTGTTATTTACGCTGGTTGTGATAAATTTTAACATCTCCGACTGTAGGCAAAAGGCAAAATTGGCAAGTCGGAACAAAGTTCAATGCTGGTAATTTCGGGATCACCAGAAGATAGAGGCAACCATCATCAGAGACTGTGGGTCTGAAAGTTATATGATGAAAGGTTTTGATTTGCTTTGAATTTTCATATCGATCACGACCAAGATGCCAGGCACTTCTGCTGGTACTAGTCCACATGGCTTGTGACTTTTTCATAAAGGCTTGGGTAATTGTCATCCCAGTGTGTTTGTTTGTATATTATTTTCAACGTTGGATTCAAATTGGGCTTTTTTTCGTCCTACTGAAAGTCTGCTCCTATTTCTCTGATCTATAAATCCTGTGTCCAAAGTTGCATATCTAATTATCGTCTCATTTCTATTCTTTCTTACTTTGGTAAAATACTCGAAAAAGTTATTAACAATAGGTTAATTCCTATCCTTCATCTCTTTTTCGTTCCAGAGCTGCATTGGCTTATAAAAAGCAGATCTTCCACCTTTAATCTCTCAATCTTCACTAAGACCAATGACAAACACAGCGGTTCTTGCGAGGCGTTTCCCGAGAGGAAAACCGAGTCGGTATAGTCGTGCATTACTTTAGCATTGTGATGACACACACCGCGGTGCGAACCGCCTCTCGGTTTCGGAACCGAGTCGGTAGATGAGAGAAATGACCCACTGACTCGGTTTTCGAGCGTTCTACGATTTGTTCATTGCTGCGTAGTCCGATCGAGCTGAAATTTTCTGGATGTATTGATGAATGCATGAGATAGGGGAAGGAAAATCTAATAAAAAAATAGATTTTTGAAGAATGGTTAGGATACAGTGTTGGAAAATGAAACATTTGGGGCACTTGGTTTCTAAAAGTAGGCAATTAGAGATTTTCAAAGAAAATTAGTATTAGAATCACTTTGCCCAAATTTCATATGCATGTATGTACATTAGGGCGGGCCAATTTGTATGGAGCCGAAAAATTCGATTAGACCTGCCCCCTAGGATGATTCTATGGACAATTCTAAGCAACTTTGCCGAAGGAACCATAGGTCTATCTCGATTTTCGAGTCTCCCACTTTTCAAAAAAAGATTTTTTCCCTATAACATCATTTTGATTCAAAATTCGTTTTTTTATTCATCGTTATATTATCTTTTTTATGTGTATATGGGGGGTTTTGGGGTCGAGAAATTCATTTCTGATCTTTATTTTTACCTATGACTACCGCCAGAGGGCGTTTCATGCATATTTTAACTATTTTTCGTCTATTTTCCGAGAAAAATTACAAGTTTTTCGGTAAAATTGATCTTTATTTAATTTTTTTCAATGAAAATTCAAATTAAAAAATAAGAACATGTGTAAAAAATAAAAAAAATGAATTTAGTGAGAAAAAAAGCGACAAAGTGTTGTTGCTTTCAAGTCAACAACGCATTTATTTAAAAAAAAACATCGGTAAAACATCATTACCGACATATTTTGTGAAAGAGCACAACACAATGACATTTATGAGTGTTCAGTTCATTAGTGTTTGAGCATCATTTCAGTGAAAGTGAATTATAAATTTCCTGCCAGTGAATAATTGTGAAATTCAAAAAGAATTAAAAGGTATGTGTTAAAATTTTGTAATTTAATACACATAGGCATCGATGTTGTTCTCTTGCTTGGTTACTTTTTTCTGAAATATGTAATACATTGTAATGTATTTATATGTATAGCATGTAGGAATAATGTGCGTTGGAATAATGTATTAACTGGTCCTTAGAGGCGAAATGTCGGTTGACATATGAGTAAATGCTGTTGATATACATATATGAGTTAGGCACATATGAGTTATGCCGTAGGAGTATGTGAGTCAAACCCGATGAATACCGAAGATGTAGTTTGACATCTTGTGACAACTTCATGCGATTAGATTGTTAAGAAATCAGACGTCGTAAAATACACACGCTAAAGCTTTGTGAAAATCAAAATTTGATATTTGAATATAAATAAAATTCACACCATTTTTACCACTGTGTATTTACCAATTTGTAGGTGGAAAAAATATATTCGAACCAAATGTTTTGAAATATACTAATTTCAGTTTTTTAAAATTTTTTTAGTAAAATTATACAATGGATCCAAATGCATTGCCGTCTACATCTCAAACCGCAACAACATCAACAAGTACCGAAAGTCATTTGAAGCATTTGCCTTCGCACTATGTTGCTGTTTTTGGTGCATCTTGTGATTTGAGTGGACTCGATCTGCCAACGAAACAGGATATTTTAAGATGTTTTTTTTTCTTGGCCGAACGTGCTAAACTCCAAAACAAAATGTTTTCGTATAAAACATTCGTACCGCACGTAACAGACAAATTGATTGAAATTTGGAGTCAACTTAATGTTGAAATTCTAACCAAACAAAGTGTTGTTAGAAAATTGGGTACATTGATTGACAAGTATCAAATCGAAACTAAACATTCAAATATCGCCTCATTCAGAACGTTCGAGCAATCTACAAAAGAATTATTTTACATCGGCAAATGTCAATGTGACTTGAAAGCAGAATTATGCTCATGTGGATTGATTCCAGATCATTTGAAAGAGTTCATGCGAGATCAAAATAATGACAGAAGATTGACGATACCGGAATTCGTGCTAGAAGTTGAAGAGCCAGCACCAACGTCAACAATAATACCAACAAGCGTTGAACAGAGCCATTCAGCATATGAACCAAGTACTGATATAGATCAGCCAAGTTCAAATCCACAAGATATTCCGCCAATGATACGAGGACCGTATACTCCCAGATACGATGCTTCGAACTTCGCTGCGATGTGTGATCGATTTGGTGTGTCTGATAGAATAGCAGCAGCACTCGCAACATCTCTTATGCAAGACATTGACGTAAAAGATGCACATGGCAATCCTATCATCATGGATAAAAATAAAGTGCGTCGAGAAAAGGCCAAATGCAGAGAAGAACTGCTTCGTAAGCAGTATGATGCATCCAATTTGATAGCATTTTCATTCGACGGCCGAAAAAATGATGCTTTAACAATGGAAAAAATCGATGAGAAGTTGCATGCAAGGATGGTGAAAGAACCACATCTAGTTGTTTTGAAGGAACCAAATTCTCAATTGATAGGCTACACAAAAGTCGAAAATGAAGATGCTGAACACAAATTGATGACATTTAATGCATTCTTCGTCGAAAAAGAAATTGCTCTCGATGCATTAATCGGCATATGCTGTGATGGTGAGCCAACAAATACTGGCGTAAGAAATGGGATTTTGCGTCGATTTGAATTGCATTTGAATAGACCGCTGCATTGGTTTGTGTGCATGCTGCACTTTAACGAGCTGCCATTTCGTCATTTGTTTGACACTTTGGAAAGATCATCGACCACTGGACCACGAACAACAACTGGAACGTTGGGCAAACAAATTGAAACTTGTGAAAATCTTCCGGTATGTATCATTTGTCATTTTTCTCATCGATTTTTTCCATTATTAAATGGTAAAATTTAATTCATCTCATTTCTTTTTTTTCAGCTTGTAGATGAATTCGAGATAATCGTGCTAGAGAACATGCCACCTGATTTAGATCCATTTGAATTATCCACCGATTCAAAGTACTTATACAAAATGGCCAATGCAATTTCGAATGGTGTTGTTCCTGCGGATTTATCTCACAATAAACCAGGACCAATAGCACATTCACGTTGGCTCACCAAGGCGAATAGATTGTTGCGGTTGTATGTGTCAACTGAAAATCTATCAAGGAATTTGAAAATTTTGGCAACATACATAATGAAAGTGTATGTGCCGATGTACTTCAACATCAAGTACTATAATTCGGTGGTCTTCGGTAGTGTATTATTTTACAAATTCATTCGTTGGACACAATATTTGGATACAAATCTACGCGGAGTTGTGAATAATGTCATTAAAAACAATTCATATTACGCACATTCCGAAAATATTTTGTTAGCGATGTTATTTGATGATAAAAAAGAGACACGAAAAATCGCAATCAAGAAAATTTTACACTACCGAAGAAATCTGTACGACCCGGCACATCTTAGAGTTTATCAAAAACCTTTGATAAACTTCAATTGTACAGATTATACGAATATGATTGATTTAAATAGAGATGATGTCTTATTCGAACCACCGTTTACGTATAGCATTCCGTATGATCATTTGGAACAATATTTAGAATGCGATGATCCACCATTGCCTGATCCAAGAATTCCGGTACACATACAAGCAACGGAAAGACATGTTCAATTGCTGGCTAGCGTTTCTAAACGTGTTTTAGAAAAGAGTCGACACAGTGTTATGGCAGTTACATCAGAAAGCCGTGCAAAATACCCCCGACTTGAAAGCAAAAAAGACTTTCAAAAATAAGTTATTTCGCTTTTCTTCCACTAAATTCATTTTTTTTTTATTTTTTACACATGTTCTTATTTTTTAAGTTGAATTTTTGTTGAAAAAAATAAAATAAAGATCAATTTTACCGAAAAACTTGTAATTTTTCTCGGAAAATAGACGAAAAATAGTTAAAATATGCATGAAACGCCCTCTGGCGGTAGTCATAGGTAAAAATAAAGATCAGAAATGAATTTCTCGACCCCAAAAACCCCCCATATACACATAAAAAAGATAATATAACGATGAATAAAAAAACGAATTTTGAATCAAAATGATGTTATAGGGAAAAAATCTTTTTTTGAAAAGTGGGAGACTCGAAAATCGAGATAGACCTATGGTTCCTTCGGCAAAGTTGCTTAGAATTGTCCATATAATCATCTTAGGGGGCAGGTCTAATCGACACGAAATTTGGCCCGCCCTAATGTACATACTTCAATATATATATATACACACATATATATATATATATATATATATATATATATATATATATATATATATATATATATATATATATATATATATATATAAATATATATATATATATATATATATATATATATATATATATATATATATATATATATATATATATATATACATATATATGTATACACGACTACGATAAACGATTCTGAAAAACGCTGTGTGTGAAACCGAACTGTCTGTCATTGGCCTAACTTGGTCGTTATCGCCTTAGACCGACAAAGCAAGTTGATGGGGTATACACCCATTTTTCAAAATCTTCTTCTTGTAAAGCTCGAATGTTATGGGGTAACCATAGACATATAAAGAATGGACACGCAATCACAATGCATGAACCCGTACGTGAGTGAAGCAATTTTACTACACATGCAATTTTACTCTCTGTAAAACAGCTTTCCCCTCAATGCCGCACGCACCACCCCTCAGCGCTGTAGGCTCTCTATGTAAACATTCATTTCAATCCATCCAATCTACGGGGTGGTTGGGATAACGGGGAAACTAATACATGGACACAAATTTCCAAACACATCAACTTTTCTGAATGAAATTTGTTGTTGTTTTACACAAACACATTGCGACCAGAGGTCGAAAATTGCTTCATTTCGCTCGGCCCATTTCGTATCCATTCTTCTTATATCTATGGGGGTAACTGATCTTCTCTTGTCCTTGTTCTCATCATATATTGGTGGGAGCCTGCTTTTTAGGCTCTTCCACTGTCCTATGCTATCTTATTTTGGCTCCAAGCTTTTATTACGTGAGGTAAACCACTCAGATAGATCATCGTCAATGTTTTCTATACCGTTTACGCGAATAAACATTTTTTTCCAGTCACCGTTAATGTGTATTCCCAGGAGACACAATGAACTACAGCAAAATCCTTTTCCGCGCACCTTTTTTCGATTTAGACGGCAATTAAAAGCCTTAGTTCTTGAAATTTCACTTGATTTTAATTAGTACTGTTTGTAACTTTGTCTTTTGTTGAAACATTAAAGCATTTTTTGTGATTAGCGTTTCTAACATTAGCTTCGCATCTGGTGCAATTTTTTCATTGTGGAAAGCTGCCAATATCTTCCTTTTTTCGTTTATTTTTCGTCTGCAAATATCGCCCTCTTACATTTGTTTTCTGTTATTTCAGTAAACTACTTCAACATCTAACTTATACCAAAGCTTAATATTCTCTCCAACATTTTGGGTTGCTAGCACGCCTACACTGTTCAACGTCCACAACGCCAAGCTTTTAGTGTTCACTAATTTTATCTCTCAACCTCTGATTCTCAATGTTAATTTGTTGGAACATCTATCAACGTCTCGAATGCTTTTGATGCTGTGAACTATAGCCTGCTCCTCAATAAATTTAAAACGGTTCAACAGATTTGATCCCATTCTCTCCTGATTTTCCTACAATTTCCATAGGCGTCCCAGTATAGTCTCTTTGATTCCATACGTTTTCTATTCCTCCCCTTCATCCGGAGTTCCTAAAGGATCTATCCTCGATCTCTTACTTTTTATGTTGTCAGCTGCACGCTTCTTTTCTATGCGAATGACTAAAATTGTACAGGAAAATCAAATTTGCGGACAATTTCCATCAGTTGCAGGTTGATTTATCGTGCCAAAACAATTTTGTACCTAATATATCTAAAAAATTTTTTTAAATTAAGTTTCATTGTTACATCATATTTCAATTAATTCACATTGTAATTCACACTTTATTTGTGTTTCAACTAACTGGCAATTGATTTTTTGATTGATTTTCGACGGCATTTTTGATATACAGTCAAATATCTTTAACTCTTTGGCAACAGCGGGCATTTTAATGAATTTCCATGGCCATCTATATTTCTGTGGAAACAAAATATTTGGAAGAACCAAGTACAGGATGTGAAATTTAATAATATTTGAATATTATATTTCATTATGATAATGTTGTGGAAATTTCTAACCCTATGTGGACGCTGAGTGCTTAAAAGTAGACAAGGATAATTTTTAAAATTTAGAATTTTGATAACTTGTCACAGAGTCATCAGATCATCACGAAATATACAGGCCACATTTATGGGCATACGCGATAAGTTTTTGTGTTTTTTTTTCAAAAATGTGCGGGCAACCCTGTATCTACAGTAAGTACTTTAATGACCTTCCTGAAGAATGTTTGTTTTTTAGAAAAATGCAAATTTTTGATGCAATTCAACCTTTTTCAAGAACGGTCGCCCTTCGCTAAATAACCTCTATTTTCAAGACCCGAAATTTGTGTACGCGAGCGCTGACGACTCGAAAATCAGATCCAGTTCTAATTCACTAATTCACACCGTGGTGCCATTTTTAAAAAATTCTAGCTATAAAGCAGAAATTATAGCTTCCGATACAGTAATAAAATTTTAATGAAATTCACATAATGAATGGATTGTAGTGTAAGCCAAATTTAATACAATTTCGGTTTGAATCAGGTTGAGGCTGCTAGCTATGGCAATTTTTGTCATTTTTTGTACGATGAGCTGCTACCACTATATTTTCAAATTTTTACGAACGCGTAGATAATTATAAGAAATTTGTCATAAACAACAACTAGGTGGATTTCGAAAATTTTGAAATTTTCGCGAGCGTTAACACTAAAAATCTTCCTATCCTATAGCTTCTAGTGCAGTTATAGAATCCACACCAAATTTACAGGGCAGGTTGACTTTGACTTGAAGCAGATTTAGTACTGTTTTGGCTCTGGTATTAGCGAAGGGTTGCTAGCATCAGACAGCTGCTACCATTGAATTTTCATATGATAAGCTTCTACAATGAAAATATGTAACAAATGCTTAAATTTTGCAAGTTTTGGAAATTGTTTCGATGGCAGCCCCAAACATCTTTCTATCCCTGTAACTTTCAATGAAGACATTGGGTGAAAACAAAATTCACAGAGTTGGTTGACCTTGATGTGAAGCAGTTGTGATAGACTTTTAGTATGCTGGAAAAGTGTTGCAAGCACTGACCATTTTCATCATTTATGTTATAGGAGATGCTGCATTCAAAGGTTTATAAAATAAGTATCCAATAATGAATGTAAATAACAAATTTTTTGTTTTCTAAATTTTGAAATTCAAGCGAGTAGAGACCCTGAAAACCTTTCTTCCCGATGAGTTTTAATGTAGTTTTTGGTTCAAAGTGGTAAATGACCTTCGAAACAGGTTTCTTGAAAAAAAGGAGCATGTGTGGTAGAATATGGAGTAAAAATCTGAACAATGTTCTAATTTTCTTCGAAAATCAGGGTTTCTAGCAGTTCCTGTGCGCTTCAAGTTTAATTTGTTTGACAGCAAGCTAAGCTTCTCGGCATGGACTAGAAATGAACGTGGCCACACGTGCACAGTGGGAGACAAGTGCAAGCAGACGTTGAGCAGATCTCGAGCTCGCAGCCCACATTCCGTGTAGAGATGATCACCCTCGAGTACGGACTTATTCATGTGTATATCGATGGCTCAATACTGAACAATAAATTTGGCAGCGGCATATATATATACTCGACTGAGCTGATTCTACCTGGACTATTGTAGAATCTTTCAGGCGGAGTTGGGTTTTGTTTTTTTAGACCATCAACTGGCTTCTGCATAATCAAATAATCAGAGTGATAAATTATGCATTTTCACAGACAGCCACGTGGCTATTAACTCCCTTACTAGTCTTTGTACAGTGTCCTGAATTGTTGCGGAATGCCATGAATCTCTTAGGAAAATGCCGAGACATTTGACAGTGTGATTGGTTTGGAATCCTGGACATAGGCATATTCAGGACAAACGTGTTGCCGAGGGTTTGGGACCTTGTCACTGGAGGATTTATAGTCTTTGACAATAGGTACACGGATGTCTTCGGTCAAACTGGCTATTAGGTAAAAATACCTCGAGGACTCAAAAAAGTTTTGGGCTGAAAAACCATTGCAAGGCAGATCTGGACTTCCATGGATGCAGGTCGCCCAGATTGCTGTTGAGTATAATCCGTAGCTCGCTCCGCTGTGTTGTAGCCGTTCTCACCGGCCACTAGCTCATAGGGCGGCATGCACAGCAGTTGGGCACAGAGTTTAACGATTTCCGTCAGAGTTGTGGCTCAGACAACGAAGAGGAGTCCGTTCTGTATCTCATGCAATAGTGTCCGGCTCTCGCGAGGAAGAGAATGGTCTCTCTTAAGGTGCTCTTTCTCTCAGGTTTGATTGATTTATCGCTTATTGAACTAAAGGATGTTGTACAGCTCATCAAAAGAAAAAACCGTAGCTAAGGAAGAGTATACCCGTTGTATCACAAAGAGCTTCTAATGCACCTTTGTGTGTCATCAATTAAAATAACATTTTTAGCTCATTAAAACAAAATTATTATACACTATGAAAAATTTACAATTTTTAAAATAAACGAGATACTTACTAAAATACTTACACCGCTGAAAACAGTCCCAAACACTGTATGAAAATGCATTTTCTACATTACTCAAACCGTACATTATGATCGTTTGCAGGATGAGCCATAAACACATTTCAAATCTACAAATCAAATGAAGCTAACTTCCTTGGAATATGCTATGTCTTCCTATTTAAAAGGGATATCGAGTATTTTCTTCGAGGGTCACATATGTTTTGAAATATTTTCCTTTTCACTATTCATTCGTTCATTCATTCGTATGCTTCATGAATTTCGACTGCATTTCGAAACATGGATTGTGCATAGATTGGTGATTGCATGCATTACATATCATGAATATCATTCGGAAGAGAATTGAAAAGATGAAAAAATGGGACATGGGGTAAGTTCGTGTTGGAAAGAAGATAGCATAGAAGCGGTTACGATTGTTAGATTTCATCAAAGGAGGCTTCCTTGTAAATTTTGTAGATATTTAATAGTTTTGATAATTCTTAGTTAGTTTACGCTTATTCCAGCCTACACTTTTTTGCAACAATAGATCTCTTAGGATCAATATTGTTTCTGCTGATTAGCTAAAATAGCTATTGCCAAAAAGTACATCTCTATTTAAATGACTATAATAGTCCCATTTCTGCCTTCTTAGATGATAATCTTTCCAATTTATGTATCTAGCTTTCTGCTCCCCACACACAGGACTCACTTTTTTCGCCGCATTGTTTGCTTTCTATTTTCCAAAACTTTCGGCAACGCAAACGGTCAAAACTTTCTGAATGGTAAAGTTTTGCTGTAGACTTTTCACTATTTCTCGAATTTTCTCTTGCGTCTTGCTTTTATAGCTTACAATTCCTAATAAATGGTAACATGTCGACAGAAGTAGTAGCTGTAGGTAGGTACGAGTCATTTCAAACTTATCGAATTTCTATGACTAGCTCGACCCAACCAGGCATACGCCATACGGAATTCATTCGTTTTTCTTGTTAGTCCTACTGAAAATCGGTATTTATTCATGTATCTAAACGTATACAGTGGTAATAGTTCTGTCTATTCAGGAAATGTGTTCTGCATAAATACCCAGTACTGGGGGTCAGTCACGATTTGCTTCCTTTTGCCGGACTAAACTTCTTTGCCATTATCACCGTTAGCAGGAGCCTGAAGGTTATTCCTCGGAGGATGTGCACAGTTATATGAACGTTTGTGTATGCACATACATAAGTATATAGTTTAGTGGATGGTCTGGTGTTTTTAAGCATGTGGCCATTCTCCAGGGAAAATGGTTGCTAGTGAAAACCATAAGTTGGTTTTTGAAGTGAGTGTTGTTAGAAAGGACGGTTGAAGAGATTCGCCCTGGGGCGATACGTTGGAGTTTTCCTGAATTGGATGATTGTGGACATGTCGAGATGTTTTGAAAGGACATTTTCCTGTATTGCAGACAGATCTGCTCTTAGTTCGTATGGAAATGAACGTTTGCGAAGTTTTTGGGACGGAAAAGTTTGTTTCATTTTTTTCTTGTATGCAGAAAGAGGTCTTAAAGGTGAAATTCAGAGGGAAGTCATTTTATATGATCCGAATACATTCTTTTTCAGCAGCTGTACTATTTTTTAAATCTTCCCAAACATACAGTAAAATCGAATGACACAAATTGCGCCTAGTCTTAACAACGCTATCGAATACAGCATTAAATCACCATCCGTTTGCCATATTGAAATCATTCTTCTGTAGAAATGCATCATTACTCGCCATTTCCGCATCGCCATTGGCAAAATGCATTCGCGTATATGTTCACCGCATATACACACACATAAGTTTTGAGGGTGCATGAAAGAAACATGGAAGTAGGCACCATAATGTCATCGCAAAGCATTGTGAAATGTGTGCTATATTTATTCGTCCTGATATCGGCATCGCTGTTGCATTCACCCCCATGCTCTATTGTACGGAGCAATAAAATCTGTATACAACGCTGCACCGCAGAGGAACTAGGAATAAATATGTAGATATAGTCATTCATATATACATGTATGTATGATACAGATGTGGACGGGAATTATGGGAAAATGTACATTCTCGATACGAGAACAATATGTCACAGCCAGGCTACAAACTCACAGACCATTAGAATGTTGTCGACAAATTGCCGTTAAAATCGACCCAAAGGACGATGCTGATAGTATTCGCGAGTGGAGGAAAAAATCGTATTGTCAACGGACGGAGAAACTATAAATGGCTTCAATTCTGAATGTAAACATGGTGTGTCCTTAATATGATGGCGGATGCAAATTGCAGGGACATATGTATAGGAGTATGTGGGTGTATGGAAAAATTAGCCTACGTATAAAAATTGTCATAAGCCAGCAATTTAAAATAAAAGCTGAAAGTTATATTCCTGTTGGTGAAGATTTTAAATATATAGGTCTGTTCCCGTACTACAATTAATTGCAATTAATCGTAGTACGGGAACATACCTTATGATGTGAAAAGATTATTTTGACAGATCACGTTAAGATTATCTAGTCCTATTGACGAGAAACAGATAATGTCCAAAAGTATTGGATTAATTTCCGCAGTTATATGCTGAATTTTATTCGTATTGCTGTAAATAAATAAGCGTTGGCTGATGTTCAGCTAGGGCGGTTTAACGTTTAATATATTGTAGAATTTTGGCTTGCTCTAATCGTCTTTCGAGTACATTTGTTAAGTTGATCATCGGTGTTGAAGGCTCTCTCGAGTTCCACAGCTAGGGCATAAATCCCGAGATCGAAATGGAGGTCCCGAAAATTTGGGATTAGAATTTTCGGGATCCCGAGATAGTCCCGAGATTTCGGGATTTTATAGAAGAACTATATTAAGGGAATTTAAACAGATATATTGGCTTATTCATACTCAATTAAAATTTTATTTCAAATATTTATACATAAAACCGGAAGTTAAGTTCATTTTCATGTTAAATTTATGCACACATGTAAATGGGTGCTAGGAAGTAAAACGTTAATCTATAATTGCATCTAATTCAATCTTACGATCTAATTTATTTTTATCTTCTTGGCCAATAATTTTTCCTTATTTGGTTATGATAGTTAACTATAAAATTAGTTCAAAACGAATTGTAATTTAATCAGGATAACGGATGTTACGATAATGTAATAAATATACATTATTCTTTTTAGTTGTTTACATATCAATTACAAAATAATATTATTATTTTTTAAGAAATATGTGATAAGTAATGATATCGATTGGTTCAAACTTCTGATTCGTTTTGAAAATATGCTCTTAATAAACATAATTCGTCAAGAGCTTCAAAATTTAAACTAGACCTGATTTTGCTGCACATATGTATATCCAGCTGCTGAAAAAGATATTTCGAGCTCTACACTAAGCATGTAATCATACGCCCATTGTAATAATGAGCCCTTAGCGCCTCAGTTTTCATAAAGCGATATATCTTTTAGTATTAAGTTATGGGTTGTTCGCTCATGTCGTAATGACGAAACTTTTCTAACTCTCAAAATGGGTTGAATTTTATCAATCCCGAAATCTCGGGTGTCCCGGTAAAAATTTTGGGATCCCGAAAATGTCCAAAATGTGTCGGGATCCCGAGATCTCGGGATTGAATGCCCTACCCACAGCTTAAATCATATAGTTTTTTGTCATGCGTTGTATTACATAGAATTGATTGTTTAGAAATGAATTATTGGGTGCGGATGCTATGTATTTGGAAACGATTTAAAAAAATATTTTCTGAAAGCAATAAAAATGCAATACATCTGATAAGGCTTATTTTTGTGACTCGAAGCTACTTTTGTCGAGCAAAATCATTTATTTAAGGATTATTAAACATTGAATAAAATTACTTATAATTTACTAATGATCATTAATAGCTAAATTAGTAACTTAAAAGTTGCTTACACACAGCCCTTTCGTAAATCATGAATACTGTCACTGGGTGTTTGTCACTCAACGCAAACGCAAACGTATGTTGCCTCTTTGATGCTCTAATTAATGAAGTTAGAGTACAAACCACGCAACAACTTCATTTAAATTCTTTCAATATATTGAATTCAAATTTGACATTTCAAAAAAATTGTCTTCTTCTTTTGGAATGCGAAAACCGATTTTTTACAAAGGGATTATGTATATATCGGGGAACTCAAGATCATTTAAGAATAAATGACCAAAATCACATGCTCATTTAGCGATATGCTAATGATTGGTAATTTGGTCATTTAGTGGTAATTAGTCCAAATTACCGTATGACACACAGTACTAAACTGATTATCTAGTCTGCGCTGTGTGTCTAGCGCTTTAGTATATTTAAGTAAGTAATGTGGTTAGGATCATCTAGGTGAGTTTTGACTTAATATGCAGAAAAATCAAATATGAACACGATTTGAGTACCCGAGCTAACAAAAATTGCCGTCTCGCCAAGAAGCGTTCAAATTCATTGGCCTCAGTTGTATTGATGGGCTGGTAAACAGCAGACTGCTGTTATCAACTGCTATTTACCAAGTGCAATAGCAGTCTGCTATTTATAAATTTGATAATTTGCTATTTTCCTCATGTGCTATTTGGATAACATTACAGCAGACATAACAGCAATAGCAGTATGCATTCAGGTCTTTCTGCCAATTTCCCGTACGCAGGCTTTTTGCACATCAATTGGCCAGCTGACTGGGCTATACGGCTCCGCTTCAAAACTTTGCGCCGTTTTGATTTTGTGGCCAAAACCTACGCAAAACAGTGAAACTAAATAGTACGGGAACCCTACCGTACGAAAACCAGCCTATCTCTGGCATGTGCAAATTAAACACGTCGCTAAATAACAGGTGACTGCTTCTTGCCCACTATTTTTTGGCTGCTATTTTAAATTGCTATTTAGAAATAGCAGTTGCTATTGTTGGATATTTGAAATTAGCAATTCGATTTATCACTACCCGGTTTTGTTTTATTGAGTGCGTTTTATTTTACATCCAGAGTAGTGCAAGATATCGATTTGCACGCGAAACAACAACAGCATCCAGAGTACGAACACTTGTGAATTCAGTGGAGTTCATACTCTTGCTCTCTGTGGAACGTATTTCGAAAATTCATGTCAACTGGAATAGTTGGAATTTCCAAAAATTTCCATGTAACCCTGGCAGCCAGGATAAATAGTCATCCATTTGAAAACGGCGTTGGTTATAAGACAACTTGGTTATAGGACAACTGTCTAATAGAAATAAACTTGCATGCTGCTCTGGATCGTTTTTAATGCATGCAGGATACCTCCTCTACTCTGGATGAAATAGATACACAAAGTTATAGAAGAGAATTCGTATTTTTGCAAAACCTGCAGCTTGTTCTTTTCTGAAGCTTTCAAGTTAAAGATGGTTGAATTTTATTATAAAATAATAAGATTTGTAATGCTCGGAAACTACCACTATATCATTTTTCAGTAAATTGTTGGATAGGTTTGATTACTAAAAAAAATTAAAGAGGCAAAACCTATTTCAATTTGCTGGGTTTCCGCATATTTTTGCACTCACCCGAATGGATGAATAGGCTGTGTTCTTTCATTTGGCAGATTTTTTATTGTGAAAATTTTTTATTATTATAAAATGACTATACACAGCAGTACTGATCGTAAACTAAACGTTTGTAAAACGCCAAACATTTCAATGGGCCCTATTCCGAGAGTCACCTCGCGTGAGATCTTTCGTCACTTCGAAAGTCACGTCACCTACGAACCGGTATTCTCAGAGTCATGTGAAGTGACTCTAGGTGAGGTGAATACCAATTTATCTTTGAAAAGCAACGCCTGAACATTGATATTTGAAATTTACTACGTCCATGACACATTGATATCCACCAGTTCTCCTCCGATCACTGAACTTAAGCGGTGTTATGCGCAGTCAGTACTTAGATGGGGGACAACTAAGGAACATCGCATGTCGTTGGCACGCAAAACAAAAACTTTCCCTCCCTTCATATCACTAGCGCGGCTTACTTTGAAGGAAGTAAAATAAATTTGAAAAAAATTAAAGTTCAAATGGAGGTAAAGAAAATCTAACGCAAACAGGGGATTCCCACGATAAGCAAACGATCAGTGATATTAAAAAAGAGGAAGATATTTTACAAGTGGAGCAGGTATACTAAAATTTGTTATACAAGATTAAAAATGTAAGGACTATGAAAATGTAGTGATGAATATTAAAAGTGGTTTTTATGTGTTCGCTATGATGTTTTAGGTTTTGGGTTTATGCAGAAAACATAGTAGAATTTAGCCGCATTATTGAATATTCAAATAGATAATTATATTCAAAGTAAAATTTACTTACTTTTTTCCATGATTCACGGTTCAAACTTAACAAACTTAACAAATATTATCGAGTGACTAAAAATCTCACCTCACGTGACTCTCGACACTTCTTGTGACTCTTGGAATAGCCGACAGATCGAAAATGTCAGTTGAGGTGAGATGAAGTCACTTCACATGACTCTCAGAATATAAGATTAAGAGAGTCACTTCATTCGTCACGAGAGGTGACTCTCAGATTAGGACCCTATAACTACTAATTAGAAAACACTATATAAAAATATATAAAGGTGTCTTTATTAATAATTATATGACAAATGAATTTGATAGTTGGAGGTCAGACCCTAGGGTGCACGACCGAATGTTCAAGCTATCTGCCTTTATCCTGCGTGAGTTGGCTCTTATATGTGAAATCCAACATGAGCTTTCGTCGAGATGAGAAGCTGATCGATGAAAGCTTGTGGGGTGAAAGCTCGTTGTGGTGAAAGCTTGCAAGATAAAAGCTTTTTTTGGTAAAAACATCTGCTATGGGCTCTGCTATGTTACAGACTCCCCTTCTGGTTCCGGTAATTGTCCCGATGAGGAAACAGTTTACTTCTTATTAACCTTGGGTCTGCCTCGTCTACGTAAGGATTTTACTGGGACCGCGGTGTCACTTTCTCGGTCAGTGAACTTCTTTATGGCTGATACATGGTATACACCAAATGATTCACTGGGGCTCTCGTTACTTCCGATCTCATAAGATGAAGTCCCCTTTTTTTGTAGTATGCGATAGGGTCCATCTCGTTTGGGCTGAAACTTTGAACCGATTTTCTTCTGTGTTGAAATCAGTACGAGTTCTCCAGGAAGAAACTGTACGGCTGGAATTCTTCTTTTATCGGCGTATGCTTTCTGTCGATCCTGTTCTTTCTCGGTGACTTCTTGTGCGCTTTTCAAATCTTCAGACAGGCGTATAAGGTATGGAGTAATCTCTGTTTGAAATGTAGGGTTCCTCGTGATGTAAGATAAATCGTCGCTAACTTCTATAGGTGCTCGTAGCTCTCTTCCGAAGGTTAAATAGGCGGCAGTTCTATTGGTAGTTTGGCAGTGAGCGGTGTTCATCGCGAAACGTATGGCTGGAAGTTTCTGGTCCCATTCGTTGTCAAACTTGTTGACTAAGATGCTGAGAATCGGCTTGAAATCGCGATTCTTCCTTTCGACAGGGTTTGTTTCCGGATGATAGACGGGCGTAAATCGTTGCTGGATGTTGAAACAATGCGTCACGTGTTGCATAATCGAACTTACAAATTGAGTACCATTGTCACTGATGATGCGACGAGGTATGCCATAGCGAAGGAAAACTTCTGAAATTAGAGTGAGTGAACAGGTATTAGAAGTTACATCTTCGAGTGCAAATAGCTCAACCCATCGGCTTGCTAGATCTTCTATGATAAATATCCATTTGTTTTTTTGAGTGGTTTTTGGTAATGGTCCAAAAATGTCGATGGAAATTACTTCGAATCGCTGGCTGGGGGGGTGTGACTGCAATAGTCCACTGGGTTTTAGGTTGTTTGCTTTAAAGCGTTGGCAGTCGCCACATGATTTTATATATTTATAAATATAGTCACGCATTCCAATCCAAAAGTACTTTTTGCAGATTCGTTGGTAAGTCCGTTCTATGCCCAAATGTCCGGCAGTGGGAGCGTCGTGTAGGGCTTGCATCACGCGTTCTCTCTCGTGCTTGGGGACGACTAGCTGAGCATCTTCATTTTCTTCCTCAGGATGGTATCGGTAGAGGACTCCATTACACAAAAGATAACCTCTAGAAGTCCATCGCACGTAGTCTTCGTTAGTTCCACTGTTTTCGAAGCATTCCACGATCTTCTTTAAGTCTTCATCTTTGAGTTGTTCGCTTCGGATTTCCTCTGAAGTTCTCCTCGGCATATCAATTTCGATACTGCACACTTCGTCTTGGGCGTGATTTGATTCTCTTGGTGGGCGTGATAGGGTATCAGCTACTGCGTTAATTCTACCAGGTGTATAGATTATTTCTATATTGTATGATTGTAGAGTCAACGCCCATCGTGCTAGGCGTCCTGTTGGTGATTTGATGGTCATTAGCCATCGAAGTGGCTGATGGTCAGTGGCTATTGTCACTTTGCTTCCCTCGATGTACCCACGAAACTTATTAACGCCCCATACAACAGCTAAGGCTTCTCTTTCGGTTGTACTGTAGTTTCTCTCAGCACTTGATAATAAACGGCTGGCGTACTCCACGGGGCGCTCGTCGTTTCCCTCCCCTTGAAGTAGGACTACTCCGAGGGCGTAACCACTGGCATCGCTACGAATGATGAAGGGTTGGCTCTCATCAGCTTGGCGTAGTACTGGTGCTGAGGTAAGACAGGCCTTGAGTTGATCGTAAGCGTTTTGTTGTTCGGAGTCCCATTTCCACTTAGCGTTTTTCTTTGTTAATTCAGTGAGTGGTCTGGCAATTTCGGCAAAGTTAGCGATAAAACGGCGGAACCACGAACATGTCTGTAAGAAAGTGGTAAGATTTTTTAAGTCCTTAGGCTCTGGTCTGTTGTTAATAGTGTCGACTTTATCTTTGTCGACTGAGATACCGTCTTTTGACAGTAGGTGACCCAAGAATTTTACTTTCGGGCAGCCAAAGTTACATTTCTTACGATTAATCCGCAGCTGGAACTGGCGGAGTGCCGAAAAGACTTCTTTGATGTTTGTGACGTGATCTTCGAAAGTGGTTGACAAAATTATGAGGTCGTCTAGATATGCAAGTGTTTTCGCATTATTACATTTGGTCTGCACTCTTGTCATCATATGCTGGAATGTGGCGGCAGCGTTTCGTAGTCCGAATGGCATCCGCTTGAAGCGGTAGACTCCGAATGGTGTGATGAACGCTGTTTTGTCCTGATCCTGTTTACAAACGCTGATTTGCCAGTATCCGGCATGAAGATCTATGGTAGTCATGTATTTAGTTCCATGAGCCGCGTGTAGTAAGTCATCTATGCGTGGTAGCGGATAGTGATTAGGAGTAGTAACTGCGTTAAGACGTCTGTAGTCAACGCAGACTCGGGTAGAACCATCCTTCTTAGGGATCATTACTACTGGTGATGTCCATGCTGACTCGCACTCTTCGATGATGTTGTCGTCGATCATTTTGTCCAGTTCTTCCTTTAGTTGTAGTTTCTTTTGCGGTGATAGACGATATGGAGGGCTCGCTGTTGGCGCGTGATTGATGGTGTCGATGTGATGCTCAAAATGTTTTGCGGGGGGTCCTTTGCTTTCGAACAAGTCGGCATTTTGATCTAAGACTGCATTAAGAATGTGTCTTTCCTCTAAAGATAGCTCTGGTCCTTCGTCGTTTCTTAGATGAAGGTCAATCACGTCGAGCTCTGCAATGTCTATATCTGAGAAACAGCGTGCTATTGAAAATGTGTCAGCTTGCTTCCTTCGGATACGTTTGGGTGTAGACGGTATCGGGCTTATTGGTGGAGGTACACTGAAAGTAGAAATCGGTGAGAAGTAAATGTCATCTTTGTAATCGAGTGTTCTTGGCGGTGTCCCTTGTATAAGGCCGATTGAATGAGGGACTTGGCATCTGTGCAGTATTGCTTCGTGATCGTCAGAGTCCTTCGATATTCCAAGAATTTCATGTTTTGGTGTGTCCGGAATAGGACTTATAGGTCGGCTGCTTGTAATGAGTTCAGCAAATCTAGATGACTGAAAGATGTTAGGTTGATCACATCTGTCGGGTGTGAGTGGTCGAATCTCAATGTCGGCGCTTGTGACGGTGTTGCTACTTAAGTCTTCCTTCTGATATAGGTCGTACTTTTTCCGTGGATTATCACAGAAGAACCAATGTCTTTGCGGTAAGTTAATTACTATGTTGGCGTCTTCCAGAAAATCTACTCCTAGCAGAGTCCGATTATTAGTTGAGTCTGGTAGCACCATGAAGTTTACTGGGATGATTCTCCCCTTGATTTTTACGTCTGCTCGTACTAGTAATACGGTTTGGTTTCTTCTTTTTCCGTCTGCTAGAACGATGTTGGTAGTACATGCTTTAAATACATGTCCCTGATGCTGTAATTGTTGGTAGAGACGATGGCCCGCGACCGTGACTCTAGCTGCTGTATCCATATACCCGCAACCGTTGATCCCGTTAATGGAGATGTCAACCACTGGACGAAACCGTGGTCGTATTTCTTTGCTGGCGTCCACTGAACAGAAATTGACTGCTTGTGGCTCTGTTGGTTTATTGCATTTCGTACACTGGCTCCTAGTGACACCAGGTTTACCACATCCATAGCATGATATGTTCTGCGGTCGTCGTATGTTGGATGATGACTGCTGTTGCGGTTGCTTTTGCTGCTCTCGCTTTCGACAAGCGTCCACTGTGTGGCCGAAATTGCTGCAAAAGTCACATTTTACTCGATGTTTTTGAGTTTTTCGCTCTGGATCCCTCGCTGCCTTTCTCTCTGCGTTGTTTTCTTCAACGATTCGCGCGCTGCGTAGAAGACCCTCAAAAGTCTTCACTTCGTCTCTGGGGATGTGTTGTCGGATCTTTAAGCTGAGTAGACCAAAAACAAGGTCCAACTGCTGTTTTTCGGAGTGTGCTTCCTTGGGAAGTTCCGAAAGTAAAGCACGTTTTTCGCAGATAAAAAGATCTGTTGGAGTGTCCTCGCTCTGCTTCTTCTCGAAGAGTTCCATGTAGACCTGGTATGCTGGCCTCAAAGGTGCAAAGGTTGTTCGGAGAAGCGTAACAACCTGTTCCCACGTATCTGCTTCTCCCTTGACACCTTGCCACCATGTAGCTGCAACTCCTTGGAGAAGAAGAGGCATCCCCAGGATTGCCTGCTGGTCACTGATTCCTTCTACCTGCTTGTAGATTGTTGTTGCGTTGACGAACTCTTCCAGTTTTGCTCTGCTTCTCTCTCCCTCAAAACGTGCTGAGCAACGGGCAAAGTTACCATTGGAAGGTGGTGTGCTGGTGGTGCGAAGAGCGTTAATGAGCTCTTGCAACTGCTCTCCAGACATCTGTATGGCTGCCATCTCTGGTGCCAATCGCGGACTCCTTCGTAAGGCTATGTTCGTGCCTCGAGTTGGGCGTCAGTTATAACTGGCGCCCAACGTGGGGCGCCAGTTATAACTACTAATTAGAAAACACTATATAAAAATATATAAAGGTGTCTTTATTAATAATTATATGACAAATGAATTTGATAGTTGGAGGTCAGACCCTAGGGTGCACGACCGAATGTTCAAGCTATCTGCCTTTATCCTGCGTGAGTTGGCTCTTATATGTGAAATCCAACATGAGCTTTCGTCGAGATGAGAAGCTGATCGATGAAAGCTTGTGGGGTGAAAGCTCGTTGTGGTGAAAGCTTGCAAGATAAAAGCTTTTTTTGGTAAAAACATCTGCTATGGGCTCTGCTATGTTACAGACCCAATATTTCTTTACCTTTAGCTTTAGCTTGCATAACTAAATTGTGTTAAAGGTATTGTAAACTTAGTAGCTGGTTATAGCTGGTTATATCAATAGAATTTTTTGCCCTATCCAAGAAGGACTGCTAACTATGAACACGCTTGAGTATAATGGAGTCCCACATTTTCGAGGAGGATATAAAAGAGTCCCATATTTACATTTTTTTTTTGTGCAGAAATTGGGACATTCCAAATGTATCATAAGCTTGTAAATGCTTTGAAAAAGTTCCGCTAGACTTTCTGGGCGGATGTGAAAATTCCCTAGTTCTGGCGAAAAGGCATATTTTTGAGCAGAATGCGTTTGAGATTGCTTATTTCAAGCTTTGGCAATTTTTTCAGGTATTCTCACAGATTTGTGATGGCTAGCTATTTATTGGGATTTGCAATAAATTTTGCCGTAAAATTTCGGATCCGTTTCAAAATAACCGAATAGTTATATTTCCATCCGTCAGAAACACTTTCGTTTGAATTCAAACCGTAGTACACGCGAAATACATTCCGCATCGCACACATCGTTTATTTTAAAAAAACACCTCCACGGCTAAGGCTCATTGTTTACCCGACCATGGAATTTTGATTACTGGAAACCTTATCGTTCACGCTACCTAGTAGTGCCGACCACTTGCCTACACTTGGTTTCAAATGTAGGGCTTCATTATGATCCACATTTTCTTGAATAAATAGAAGCTTATAATATGTTTGATCTGTCATCTGCTGCAGTTCAGAAACTAAAAATTGAGCCAAATCCTACAAAGTCAAAAATACCAGCGTCTTAGATTAATAAGATAAGTGCTAGTGTCCGAGATGTGACAGCTTTTGCGATCACTGCTACTCATCGCACTATTCTTTGAAAAGAGCAGTTTGCAGAGTGATTGTTCTTTACTCATGCTGCTCAACTGCTCTCTGCTTTTTTTTCTGAGCAAACATTTTTCGAAATAGTAGTGAGCAATGTGGTCTTTTGAAGAACAGAACATTTTATCCATTTGCTTTTATTCATTTGCTTTTCTTTCCAACCGGTGCTAAGAGATTCACATTGCATGGAAGCTGTCTGTTACGGTTGCGCTTAGCGCTGTTTGCGGACATCGTAAATTCGGTATTGGTACTTTTCCTAATTGAGGACGGGTATAAGCTAAGTAGATACTATGGAAAACGAATTTGCCTAATGAGACTTTATAAGATGCACATTCGTATGTGTCTGTACATGATTATGATAATAACGAATTTACTTAGTGACGAGTAATAGTACATAGAGCTTGAAATTTAAAAACTACTTGCGCGTTTGGAGACTGCTACGAGTGAAATAAGCAGTGAAAGTTATAAAAATTACGCTATCACGTCTTAACCTTTGATTTCGAAAAGATGACATTTGAAAATTTCCAATCCATTTTAGAAAAAAATCATTGGAATCGCGCTCAGTACAGCAAATAGGTGCTGGACACCGCGTCTATTCTGCCCTACTAAGCATAAAGGTTCTGTCTACTTTTCAGTACTTTTGAGATATTCACTGATTTGCGTTTTGATTTGTACTGGAGGTATATGGGGAGTGCATTTTTCAATATTGATTTTAACATACTTTCACAAAACACAGGTTTTTCAAATTTTTTAGAATTATGCAATGTAGTATGTAGTTTTTGAGTCTAGTGTTAACTCAAAAATGAGAAAAATGCAGATAGAACCTTTATGCTTAGTACCAACATGCTACAGCAGATCCAGTCTCCAGAAATATTCTAATTCTTCACATTTTCTGCAGCTTATTTTTTAGTTCATTTCCCAACAGAATGACAAACTGAATAATAACAAACTTGAATGAAATCCATGTTTGATGTTGTTCTTATCCGTCCTCAATTTTTTCGACTCTCACTCCCAACAAACATATTTCACCATCCGTCCGAAAACCCAATCAATTGAACCGCAATTTATACAATCGAATTGTATGCCTGGTTTGCCTGTCTCGTGCCGATCGAAGCGAATATCCTTCCATCCGTAACTTGTCTATTTGTTTTCCTGCTACTTTTCGGACCGATTTTTTCCTCCCAACATTGGTTGCTCCAAACTCGACCCTCTCCCATCTCTCCAAAACGGAAATATATAAATTTTCCTTTATTCCACTTTACCATCGAACTGTATTGTCGGCCAGGAAAGAACTTGATTGCCTCAACCATTGCTTACGCTGACGTCCTTTTCAGCCTCACCCCCGGTTCGACCTGAACGAGTCAGCGAGTGAGTCCATAACATGTTTTAAGAAAGTTTCCGTAAAATTCAGGACAGCGTAAAAGTTCATTCAAGTGAGTCCAATAAGAAACATGTCTTGGCCGTCGTTTTCGTTAGCGATAGATAGTCGGTAGGTATGGTAAAAGATACTCTTGGTCGACTGAGCAACGAAACGAAAACTAGAAAACACGCAAAACCCGACGGGAACCATCTATCCGTTCCACCTTTTGCTCGTCGTCGTGCCACTTGGTCAGGATTCATTTTGGCCCACTATCGCCGACATGCTTCTCGATTGCATACATGGACTTTTCCTGTACAAGAATTCAATGTCCTTAACGCGAGACATTTTCTGTCTGACGATGTTTGGAATGTGCGTAGGTAAATATTTATTTAAAGCTTGTAAGCGTTTGTGCTATCCAAATAAAAGGATTCACATTTACCGGTCCTGCCCGATGTTTTATACTAAACCAGAGGCGATCTTTCCACCCAGTCTGCAGTGCGGTGGAGGTCGTAATGGTAGAAGGGCCGGCGTGTCCTTTTCTCGTTTAGTCTTTCGAGTGTTTGTTCTTCTTGAGGATGACGACGAGTTTACCTTGAAGCAAAACGAATATATCTGGTTGTTGCCCGTTCCATGCGGTTTTTGCTTCCTGTTTCGAAATAATTTTCATTTCGTTTGTGGTTGATGCGTTTTGCTTAAGAGTGGAGCAAACAGAATGTCGAAGTATGTCTTTGAACCAAATACTAACTGCAAAAAAATACGCTTTAAATATAGAAGTACACTTCAAACCTCAAACAAACAAATCGTCTTTTTATACACCTTGTTAAAACAACTGTGTCTGATTAGCGTCACAAATTCCATCGACCAAAATTAGACTAATTGCTATCTTTTTTTCACCCTCTCAAAACTCACACAGTCTACTCCTGCCTTTAATACGAATCTTAACCAAACTCTCGTCCTGGTAGCATTTTATTGTTGTCCTGAAGAAACTTAACGGGAATTGATTTGAACAGACGGAGACGTACCTACGTTCGTAAGTAAGTAATAGTAGTGCGGTACGATGTCTTCCTGTCTTGTTAGTTAGTTTTCGGTCCACTTGTCTTATTGTTGGACGAGCACATCCTTAATTCGAAGTCGAGCGAGGACTACTATACTCGGAGTCATAGTCACAATTTTGTTAGATCCTCAACTTTATCGTGTCTTGTTGCCTTGGGGCGATTTCTTGTTGCCGGCAATTATTCGCTCGAAATAAGGACCTACTTGAAAAGTTCAGTGTCTTGGTTTCGATCCGAAGTTATATGTTGTATTTTGCATGTGGAATCTTATAATAATGGCTTCGGTATCGAATTATCGATTGGTGGAAATAGTGATGTCAATTATTTCGAAGATACCGGGAGATAGTTCCGCACCTTTGACTGTTTTTATAAAATAATTCTTTTTGCATTGTTCGCTAAAACTTGCTTTTTCCCCAAGCCAAATCAAACTCAGCTCGCCTTAATTAGCCCTCAAACTTCCTTCGAAAATTCACTGCGAAAACTCTTAGCAAACAAATTTGTAGTCGACTGTAAACAGTCCCATTCCGAACATATTTAACATCCCTAAACTGACCGTAGCCGTTTTCTATTCGTCCCGAAACTGAACAAACGTACAATCCAGTACGGCTACAATGAGGGTTGTGTCCTGTGAAGTCTCGAACGGACCGAAAATGAAGGTATACACATTTGCGGACGGACAAATGTTGGGAGGGTAGGGTTTGGCAGAAATGACAATCAGAGAGTGCGGCCGTTCACGTATAGGCATCTGAAAACTATACAGAGTTCGTTGAAAGGCATATTCCTTGCCCCTGATAAGGGTTTAATTTTTTTGTCATGTCCAATATCATCCCTTCTTTCGTATCGAGGAAATCCGAAGTTGCCGACCGTTGTGTATAGTCGACATGCCCACCCAGTTTGTGCAGAGTTTTTTTTTCGATCGAAGGGTCGATTTCTAAGGCACTGTCCATCGAATAATATGCGTATGCAGTTTGAATGTATTGTGCTATTTAGAGAAGAAACTGAATAACCAGAATAGATAGTTACCGACCGGATTCTGAGCAATAGTTGGAATTCCAATAAGAAATACGACGACGTTGGCCCTTGGGTTGCCGAGAAACGAATATGTGAGTTCGATGTCGAAACGGTTGAATTAATGCAACGCGTCACTTAACTGCTGATCGATCCCCAAAACTGGACGTCGTTATGGACTTTAGTTGGATATAATGTCTGACAGATGAATTCTTTTTTTTTCTCGAAGCTGAAGAAAAAGGGTTTGAATGTTTGGCAAGGATAAGTAGAGATAAGGGACAGTGATATTTTTGGTATGGACTTGGAAACAATTTGTAGGGTGAAGGAGCTCATTAGATAGAGTTTTTATTTCGTAGGAGGTATGGAACGGAATGGGATAACATTGAGGCTGAGATAATGGACAAGGGATTTTGTTCAGGACATCTCTGACAATGTTGAATGGGTTATTTGTGAATTATGTGTTTGTGGTGTAGATAAGAGGGAGGAATAGAGATTGAAATATGAGCACGTATGTGGAGCGTTGCGCTTATTTTTGAATATTTGTAAATGTGTTTTTGAAATTAGTTTGGTAAGATCATTTAAGAAATTTTAGGGCATATTTTTACGCTGAAGTTTTAAAATGTACATATATACTGGCCGTTTTAAGAAAAATTATTCATTTCAAGTCAGCCGCTTAGAGGTGACAGAAAAAGAAATTGAGCTTCAAAAACAGACATGGTACCTGTGTTTATTATAATATTATTTAGTCTTCAGAGGATACACGAAAAATTGAAAATATCCGGACAGAAATTTACAGTCCGGTAGAAGAGCCTGTTTTATATTCACAAGTCCTTAGGCACTGTTTTTTTTTGATAGGACGATTCAAATTCAAGAGGAAATAAACGGAAATGAGAATGGACTAATTATGTTGTTAGAGCATAAAATTCAGTTTAATTTTAATTCATATATAATTCATACACTGAGAGAAAAACTCTTGGTTGGTTCAACTATTTTCAATAGTATTGCAACGATTCATTCAAATTCGTTAAACGAACTACGGAAAATAGTTATTTTTACTATGTTAATATAGTTAATTTAACGATATAAAAGTAGTTGGTTCTTGTTATACAAAAAATATCACAACGTTCATGAAATCAACTGTTTTAATTGTTTCATAACCACGAAAATTAGTTGATAAATAGAAAAATATTCATCAATTCACTCAAAACTTCAACGTTTCGAATTATCAACAGTTTTTATGGTACTTAAACTACTTCGCAATAGTTGATTTCAACAAACGTTATAAAGCAAAGTGAGCAACGTCTTTGGAATTATTCTACGCAAAGTAGAATGGTTTCAACATTTGGACGTTTTTCATGCTCCGAATGATTTTTTTTGTTGTTTATCAACCACGCGTCATGGTACATAAAAGTAATCAACAATTTTCTTATGGTTGTTTTAACTATAGCCCTAGTTGATGCAAAAACAACTAAGGAAAACTGTTGATTTTCCATACTCCTCATACTCATCCTCATATTCTATCATAGAAGTTTCATATTCTACATGGCAAAATTGTGTTCGGTTTGCTCTTCGATATAATTCATATTCATGTTATGCTGTGAAGCCTTTATATGACGTTGTATGACGCTTTATAAGTTAATCACATTACAGTGTCTTCCACTGTGGCAAACGCACTGGGCTGCGGCGAAATGCTGTCAAAAAATTTGCTGGAAACACAAAACAGTGGCATTACGGCAGCGGCGCCACAGGGGGAGGCGTGAATGCCACAGTTGAAGTTGGTGAATCACAATGCAGCGACAATGTCGCTGTCAATGCAACCAAGGCACCAACCAAATTCATTTTTTTTGTCTTTTGTATTGCTAAATCCTGTTGTACCAGGATGAGGTTGGCTTGTCACAATACACATCAGCCATCGCTTATCTAGATTAGACCTTTCAGCCTAATTCAAACAGAGTTTATTCAACCCTAGTAGTGATGACAACCTATGGTAGGTATCACCGCTAGCGGTGCGGCCAAATTAGAAATTTGGCAAATTCGGCCGCAGCCATTGTGCACGTTACCATACAAATGTTAAATTCAACAAACAAAATTCCACACCACATACTATAGTCATTTACTATTTCGTACTATGTATGTTGTTGGAATACCATTGTTTGTGGTTGCTTACTTTTTTTGCACCACGGACGTTGTTTATCAACCACGCGTCATGGTGCATAAAAGTAATCAACTATTTTTTATGGTTGTTTTAACTATAGCCCGTAGTTGACGCAAAAACAACTAAGGAAAATTGTTGATTTTACCAAAATTTTTCTTTCAGTGTATATTTAATTCATATGTAATTCAATTATTATAATTCAATTTTTTCAATTTTCCAAAATCAAATAATCAAAACCAGTTTCAATTTTAAGAGCTAGATATATTTCAATTTCTTGGCAAATATCGATATTTCGAGTGTAAGGACGATTTATTTTTGTAGTGTCTATCGATTCAAAAAGAGAGCAGACAACCCATTAAATATCGATCTAAGTCAATAGATCGCTATAAAAGAAAAAATGATCTTTGAATGAAAATATTTCATATTTAGGTTAGGTTAGTGAAGAGGGCTGCCGGGAACGCGGCCAGCATTAAAGCCACCAGTTTGGGCCCATTTGCCACCCTCATAGACAATCACACGCATTCACACTTACAGCCATGGCACTGGCGGGATTCGAACCCGCAGGCCCCGTAGCACGCCGCTTTTCGGCCTGACGCCTTAGCGAGCAGAGCTACCGGGCTCCCAAGCATTTTATATTTAATCCAGACTAATTTTAACCGCACATTCTCTAGATTCGAAATAAAGTGAAAGGAGCCGAGAGATAATGTTATAAGGGCTGAATTTAAGATTTATGAAAGTTTGGCAGCGAGTTGCATCAAACTTGAAATTTTTATATATGTAGTTTTATTTTGATTTTTTGATTTAAGGGGTTACATGCAGTCATGAGACCTATAAAAAGCGATTTTCCAAGCATTATTCCTGATTGGTTGACGTGCAAGTTAATACAAATATTGTGGTAGCTTTTAACTTTATTTTTATATTTTTATTTGAAAAAATAATGATTTCTAAAGCTACTTCAGCCGTACACCGGAAGCTCTTCTACAAAAAGACATCTTGTGGTGAGCAAGATATATCTGAATTGAATTATCTCAAATGAAAGAACAACAAAAAATTCAGTAAGATCTAGTATTATCTAGAGTGATTGATCGAAGTAATTAGGAAAATATTATTTTTTCAAAAAATTATCAAAAACTTCTGAAAAAAAAAAATTATTTTCGATAAAATGTTTAAATGAAATTGTTTGTAAAATAGAAAATATGTATCGACGAAAAATGTATCTAAAATTTTTGGCAAATATGGATATTTCGGGGGTAATTTATCTTTTTTAGTTTCAATCGATCTATAAAGAGGGGGACAACACATAAATATATGCCAATAAATTAACATGAAAGAAAAAATGGTCTAAATAAAAAAAAATTGATATTTAATCCTGATTGATTTCAACCGAACATTCTCTAGATTCAATATAAAACAAAAAGAGTTAACAAATAATGTTTGAGTGGATGAATCTTATGCTAGTTTAGGAGCAAGTTCAGTTAATTTTCAAATTGTTTAAATTTGATTTTTTGATTTGAATGAAGCGAATAATACATAAATATGACTATAAACATGGTTCCGTCTATTTAAGTATTGCATAAACATCAAACGGAGGATAAGAATTTTACGCTCTACTAATTTTTGATGACACCGGAAGTGAGGAAATGGTGATCCAATGGTGATTATAATACCAAGCAAGCAATTAGAAGTGTGATAAGTTTATTATAATTTATTTTTTACTCGACCGTGATAGAATAAAACATTGTTTGATAGGCTTTTGATCAACTTTTGCGTTTTTTTCTGAAAGACTTGGTAGACCGTGAATCGAATATACGGCATCCTTACACGACTATACCCAAACTAGGACGAGTATTTTGGAGGTTCTCCGTCTATAAGCAACTATTGTTCCGTTTATAGCCCTTCGTAGCCTCTGTATTGCAAAATCGACTTGCTTTACAACAAAAGTAACGTACGTCGAACTTTTATGATCTTCGCCACACTTGAAACATGGAGATGTCAAATTTTTAAATTGAAAGGCTTTTCTAAATTTATTTAAGGGGACATAGCACCTTCAAATTGGAAAAAATTGTTTTTTTCAAAGGTTAGTTTTTAATTGAATTAAAATACATATCTTAACGAAACTTTGTACACATACTTTACTTCCTTTATACTATATAAAAATGTTTATGGCCCCCTGTCGTCTGCCACAATTTTTTTGAAAAAACACAAAAAAAACCTGGCGTCCACGATGCTGCCCTCAGAAGAGGCTGAGAAAAACAATCAAAAACGAGATTTTTATCAGCATCAAAACGGCCTTAAAAAAAGAATTTGGTTGAAAAATAACAAAATGGCTGCGTTTTTTCGAAAATCGAGGTTTTTTTCCCCCAAAAATTGGTTATAACTAAAAAAATGTATTGCCGATTTTTTCATCCGTAGTTCATTCTGAGCATTAACATGTGCAAATTAATGTGTTAAATTTTCAGAAAGATTGGATAAAAACATTTTTCTTAATCATGCACGCCAATATTTTTCAATATTTTTTGTAATAAATCTTACCTAAATTTAATCTGCGTTGCTTGGACCATACAATATACCTTCCTCTTGTTTATACTCTTCTTCTTCCAAAGATTTTTGCTCTTTTCGAGCAGTTCTGGCCTCTTTAAATGCCTCAATCGAGTGTTTTTCCGCCTGGTTGATTCTTGCACCATATTTATTTTCTGCATGTTCCAGCGCACATTGACCAATTGTAATTCCCATGACTTGCATTATTTTCAAGATAGCCATAAATCCTTCATTGAATGTACATGTAGAAATATTTGCAGCCATATTTTTGATATTTTTCCCTCAAAAAGTATGTTTAGGGGCCAAATTCCAAACACAAGAATTATAGCTTTCGTTATTATTGTGCATAAAATTGCCCAAGCAGTGCCTTAATAAATCTTTTGATGATAAGTCTTCATAAATAGGCTTTAAAACCTCTTGTACCTCATCATCTAAAGGTGGAAGATGCTTGAAATTTTTTAAAGTATTACCACCAGCTGCCTCCGCCTTGTGCCAGTTACACCAAGTCTTTTCTCCAACAGGACAACAAGAGCATTGAGGGTTCTCATCAGTTGAATTTTTTTGGGAATATGCTGCCCAAATTTCCTTGCGCATGTTTTCAACCAAATTATAATTTCGTCGTATATGTAGGCCATAATATGTCGATAAATTTATCACTAATTTTAGTGTCAGTTGAACTTTTTTCGGACCTCTTTTTGGAGTTTCAATACTTTTTTTTAGAAGCATCTTTTACACCTAAGTTTTTTGTTTTTTTTTTTGCCGAGGCTAACTTTGTTTTTGCTTCTTTCGAAGGAGTTGACTCAGTTATCTTTCTCTACACTTTAGCCTAAGCCGATGTAGCGGTATAGCGAAGTGTTGGTGCGCTTCGCTATATATGGTGGTAAAATTTGTTTTTTTTTTTAGATAATTTAAATTATATATTATTAAAATCATGTTTTAAAGCTTCAGCTTTATGGAAAATTTGAAGGTGCTATGTCCCCTTAAGCTAACAAAGTGTTGACAACTAAACAATAGTTTTCCTCCGAATAAAGTAACTCAGACAGCTGATAACTTGAAAACGCCATCGAAATAACATTAACATTTCTAACCAGTGTATTGTTTTTTCATTTGTGCTTGTGAAAAAATGATGGAACCAAAATGATGGAACCACGTTTCGTCTACCGCAACGATTTCTGGAATTATGTCCCCTGGTTTATTAACAATCACTTGCGGCACTAATTACGAAATTGTTTGTGCATTGCAAAAAGAATGCTTGGCGTGCACTGATTTTTGACATGTTTAAATGCTCGTGTAGAATCTGCAACACTTTAGTTTCCGTTGCCTTAACACTTTGTGCAATTTCCTTCTTTTTTATTTATCCTTTATCTATCAAACACTATAATTTATAGGGTTTCCCTCATTTTCCTGAGCTTAATTGCACCTACATACCTAACTAGCTCTTCTACATTACCTAATTCTCGATACACCATAGTATTACATGGCCCTTTAAATCGAAAACAGAATTATATGTTCCGCAATTATACGCTGGATTTGTCACTCTGTAATTGGAACAAATCTGTACATGCAACATCTAATCAATCCCGCTCGTTCTCTAGCGTTACAACCAGAAAATGAAATAACTCAAATTGGTTTAAAGTTGAAAACCGCCGTTTATAAAGACTAATTTATGCCGTGACCAGTTTAAAGTTGCTACTTTAATGTTATATACAGAAAACAGTTTGATGTTGTTGTTATCAAAGATTGCTTTAATTTTCAAATACATGCATAAATAACACACCTTGCAAAACAAATAAACAGTCATTGAATTATATACAGTGGCTCACAGCTTATTTGATACAGTGCTTCTTTAAAAAATTAAGTTGCAATAACTCAAAACATAATAACAATATCAAAAAAAGTTGAACACCATTTTGAAGGCAATTGTTTGTTGTTTATTAAACAAGTTTATATTTGTTACAAAATTGCTGTTTTACATCTTAAAAAACAAAAAAACTTAAAGTAATAACAAATTTCATGTCACAGCTTATTTGATACAGTTTGATTAAACATTAAAATTGTTGTGAATTATGAGGTTTCCAGTTGATTTCAATACTTTGTATGATAGCCCTTAGACTTAAGCAGAGCCTGGAGCCTATTCGGCATTGAATCAACGAGTTTTTTTGTGATGTCAGGAATAATTTTTTGCCATACCTCTAGCAGTGCTTTCATCAGGTCTTGTTTATTAGAAATCTTGTGTTTTCTAATGTTGTTATCCAACAAAGTCCACAGATTCTCAATGACGTTCATATTTGGTGACTGTGCCGGCGGAGACATCAAATAAGGGCAATCCCAAATTGGCCAGGACTGCACAATTCCCGACTTGTGGTTTGGATCGTTGTCTTGGTACAACCGAAATTGGTCGCTAACACCCAGTTTTTCAGTGCTTTGCAGCAAATTGTTTTTGGGTAAATCAAGGTACTTTGTTTGGTTCATTGTTTCCTCAATAAACTTTAAATTTCTGACTCCGGCTGCGGACATGCAGGCCCAAACTATCACATTACCACTACCATGCTTCACAGTAGCTTTGAGGTTCTCCTTGTTTAGCTCAGTGTTTGCCTTGCGCCAGACATATAACATTCCGTTGTAGCCAAAAATGTTAAACTTGGACTCGTCCGCAAAAATAACCGTATTCCAGAACGCGGATGGCTTTCCCACATGCTCTTTGGCAAAGGCAAATCGGCTTATTGTATTTTTTTTGGAAATGAAAGGCTTCCTACGAGCTACTCGGACCCTGAAATCATGGTCGCGAAGCACTCGTCGGACGGATTCAGCATTACATGACTTCCTTAATTCACGATGAACCTCAGTAACCAATTTTGGAGCGGAAATTTTTGTGTTTGCTTTCACTTTCCTTACAATGTATCGTTCGTCGGATACGGTGAAAATATTGTTTGGCGCATTTCTCCTCTTATTTTCTACCCGATTTTCGTGTAGGAAGCGCTCAATTATGTGCTGCACTGTAGAAACACTCAAACTCACACTTTCAGCAATTTTTCGAACACTTTGTCCTTTTTTAAAGTGGTTTAATACCAACTCGCGCTGTTCAATTGTGGTGCCATGACCCATTTTACAATTTTGGCTCATTTTGGAACTTCAGCTTACAAGATCTTGCTAAAAATTACCTAAGCCAATGTCTAACACAATCAAAAATTCAAGAAACAAAAACAAGACAGATTAACGGTGCGACAAATAGAAGTTTATTCGCATTGAAGTGTCTGTATCAAATAAGCTGTGAGCTGCAATTTACCGGACGCCGAAGACTATTGCTGGAACCTTTTTTGTTTGCATTGTATTTGATGAACATGCATCTAGTCCAAAACGTTTAAATTTTTTGGATAGGGTTCTTAATTTCAAAGTTACAGTGATTTGCATTTTTAAATAGTCACTGTATCAAATAAGCTGTGAGCCACTGTATATATGATTATACCAACAACATTTTCAAACTCTTCAGAAAAATAAAAGAAACAAAAAAGCATCAGCATCCATAGGTATTAAAATTGTTCAATCTAATTTTATAAATTCAATATATTATATATATATTTTCAAAAGTCATAGGCTGTGATTTAAGTTATGCTTTAAGTGCAAGTTGAGGTCCATCAACAGGTCGAGATCACGGTTGACGTTACCAAGATGTAGGTGCGAGAAAAATATTGAGTCGACTTTGATGTTGGCGTTGAGGTCAAGTCTGTGTTGAATTCTTGGTCAAGGTTGCAGTTGAAGTAGAGTTGCACGTAAAGGTCTGGGTTGAGGTCCTAGCCAAGGCCAAGGTTGAAGTGGGAATCTAATTGCAGTAAAGATTTGGGTCGAGGTCCTAGCAAAGGCCAAAGTTGAAGTGGGCGTATAGTTGCAGGCAAAGGTTCGGGATAAGGCGGAGTTAAAAGACCAAGAGGAATTTCGCCGAATTCTTTGTCACTAAACTGATTGATTCCTTTTTGGTAGCTAACTTCACCTGCGTCATATTTCTTATTGTGTTCTTCAATTTCCTTCAAATTTTTGGCGAAAATCCCTTTACGACACGCTTCTTCTTTAGCGTTCTTGTATGTTTTATGGAATTTATTCTAAAAAAGAAATGTTATTACAATGATTATATAAATTAAAAAAAAAAATAAAAACAATAATCTAGCTATTACTATCATTATAATTAGGATTATAATAGTCAGTGTGAGTTAACTTGCGTAAGTACCTTAAATTTTTCCCATTCCTTTTCCAAATGTTGAGATAGACTGGATGGCTGTTTTGCTACATTTGGTGTTGATTCACCAATAGCTACCAAAGCTACGAATAGCACCAACAGCAAAAATAATTTCATTTTGGACCTGAAAAAATATGCTGAAACTTTAAAAACATGCTAATGATTGTGCATTGTTTAAATTTAAATATTGCAATGAAATAAATCAATGTTTCGCTTTCTAGGAGAAAACTGAAAGCAGGGTTCGTTGGAGAATGAACTAACAGATGCTTTATATTATGATCATCTTATGTATCTAACAGCTGAAATTATACAAAGTTTCTTTTAAGATATTTTAGGACCTTCTTTAAGTCTAACAATTTGCTCAAAGTACGCTACGAAAACAAATATAAATATGGTTGAAGTAAAACAGGATCCTCTTATGCCTACATAGATAATATTCTATGTAAATACGTCTTTTCAACATGCTTCTAACTAAATTTCCGCGATTCAATCATGGTCGACAGATATTTGAATCACAAAATGAGTCTAATGAGCATCAAAAAACCTTTTTTAACTAATTATTACTATAAATATCAATTCTAGCAAGTATTTAAATATGGTTACGAAATATATGCTCACACATGATGAATATACTACTATCGGTGCAATGCAACTGAATCATTTGCACTGTATCACCAACAAACTATTGAACACACTATTGAAAACTCATTTAGTATGTCTAATGTCCGGTTAATGATACATGCACTTGAGATGATTTTAAAGATTGAAACCATATACGCATTTTACAAGACACACCGTATCTTTTATACAATCACAAAACCGCGTTTTTTGTATGTATTGTTATAAGTAGATTGTAGAAGGCTGAAAACGATTCCTTACAACTTTTCTTTCTTCAACAAATGATCTAAAATAAAGCTTTATAATTTTGAATTATTTTTTTATAAAAAAATTTTAGTTTTGTTATTCAGACACCGTATACCTTCCCTAGAAATCAGAATTCAAATCATTAAATTTGAAATGACGGAACAAGTGTTTTAGAGGTTGAAAAATATTTAGTGATCAATTAGAAAATTAGTCCACTTCCTTACTACCAACAGAAATACTTACAGGCTCTATTTACGGAGATGTTCGAAATACGGTAGACAGGAAATCAAATGAAATATCATCAACCAGGATAGCCTTTTATAAGCGCAGATCCCCACCCCATTTAAAAAATTGAACATAAGTAATATATAATATGCGTGTTGCCTCTCAGTTTCCAGATGAATTATCGATTATTTTATCGATCTACAGCGTAACACTCGTGTGTAGGGTGTGAATAATTCGGAGCCAAGTGTTATTAATATCAGTGACGGCGCATAAAATAAAAATTCTAGCGCATCAGAACCGCTAGAAAACTGATTTTCGAAGAAATTGTCATTGAGTGACCAAAAATTCTCAAAAGACGTAATATGCTTTTTTGTAGTATTATATCAACCATTTCTTGTCCAAAGCAACAAAAACCATTTTTCGACAGCATCCCTTATAACATAAATGATGAAAATGTTCAGTACTGCCAACACTTTTCCAACGAAAGCGCAATATGTCTACCATATCATACAATCAACCTATCCTTTCCATTTCGTTTTCATCCGATAATTTCATCGAAAGTTTCAGCAATATAACGATGTTTGAGGCTGCCATCCGAAAAATTTGAAAAACTCGGAAATTTTGATGGAAGTATCTGTTGGTGCAATATTAATGAAAATGGCTTGTGCTGGCAACCCTGTGTTAGCAGCATAACCAAACCCAAATCTGCTTCATATACCAAATCTGCTTCACGTTAAGTTAAACCAACCTTGTGAATATCGTTTCGATTGAATGACTGCACTGAAAATTATAAAGGTGAAAAGAATTTTATTGTTACCACCTGCAAACAAAACAAACCACAGTTTATGAAAGAAAAATTATATTTGACCTTTTTTGTGAAGGAAAAACAGCGAGTGATATTAATAATGGTAGAGTTGCTATTCAAAAGCCCATGGTATCAAAAAAGAACCAAAGAGACAGACTTAACTTTGCAAATAGTCCGGGGAAATTTAACATGGTGCTCCAGAAAAATTCACCAAAAGTGACCTTTGCTAAATATCTCAGTAACGGTCACGTCTTCAGAAAAAAAATGTATGAAGAATTTGTAGCTTAGAAAATTTCCAACAAAAAAAGTATAACTTTTTTTTTATAATTTTTTCTTGTAACCGTAACGGTTTTTTTGAGATATATTGATCTAAACATTTGCTACTAACAGTATCCTCTTTCTCAACGGTATATTGATATTATCCGATTTTGATTACGACTTGGAATGGTTGTGAGTTGATTCTTCTATGTTTAAGAGGCGCATAAAAACACATGTAAATAACCTTACCTACCAGACTCCAGGGTAGGTGGAAAAGTGTGCTCTGAAAAGTTATCCCCACCCCTTCCCATAAAATTGTATCCCTGAGCTTCCTTCCCAAATCTTCAGGAATGAGCTCGTTGCCTACACTCAACAAAATTTTGGTTGAATTTTACCCTTATAATAGTAGGAAACTGGTTTCCTCCTATTAAAGATGTAAATTTACAAAAGTGCGTAAAAAGAATATTTTTTTTACGACCAAATGGTGTAATTTTACCCTAAATAATGATGCAATTTTACGGCTTTGGAGCAAAAATGAATAGCAAACTAGTAAATTTACACTCTTTTTGCTTCAATTTACAAAAAACTGTGTATTATTCAGCTGATATGGCGTAAAAGCAAAAAATGCACATCGAATGTGTAAAAAAATTTGTGATTCGTTATTTTAAACGAAAAAATGAATATATTTCCTATTATCAAAGTATTAATTATAAACCCACTTTTTAGAGTGGCCCACTGTGTACTCTAGGCCCACTGTTAATCAAGATAAGATCACTTTTTATCTTGTCAATCGCCTATTCTCGACATCGCAGGACCAGCCCTACACCCACAGTCTACCCACACCCTACCAAACGAACCACCCCGAAATAACCCGTTGTTTTAGTTTTTTCCATACCGTCTTAAACCATGAACGATCAGGCCAAGGTCACGTAATTTCAGGTACAAATTGGTTTCGAGACGTGTCATGTGCCTTTGGCGCTATCCAGTCATCACAGGATTGGTAAAAAACTGATTATTCGGGGATAGTCTGCAGCGGGTTGGGCTCCTATAATGTCAAGAATGAGCGTTTACAGAATTATGCCATGATATTATTTTGCTTTTTCATACTGCTAGGCCCATGATATGTTACAAAACCTATTTTCACCTGCAATGCTGTTGTCTTGTCCCGCTCCTTCGTGGAATATCCCATACATGATGCAGCAATACAGCTTATTTCCGAGAAGATAGTAGCGAGCAGATGTCCTTACAAGTTTTATAGCAATGGGGGTTGGGGGAACTTTTCGGAGCATACTTTTCCACCTACTCTGGAGTCTGGTAGATAAGTTTGTTTACATGTTTTTTTATGCGCCTCTTAAACATAGAAAAATCAACTTACAAACATTCCAAGTCGTAATCAAAATCGGATAATATCAACATGCCGTTGAGAAAGAGTAGCAAATGTTTAGATCAATATATCTCAAAAACGGTTATGCTATCAAGAAAAAGTTATGAAATATGTTTTGTAGGAAAACTACAAATTCGTCATACATTGTTTTTCTGAAGACGTGACCGTTACTGAGATATTTAGGAAAGATCACTTTTGGTGACCTTTGACCCCGTATAAAAAGTAACGCAGCACTCGGATCGATGGAAACTTTTGATATTTTGTTCAACATGCCAGTACCAACGTTCACACCAAAATTCAGCTTTCCCTTAATTTTTCCGAGGTTTTTCTCTTTTTTATGTCGGATTTCACTGGGCTGAAAAGAATATATAACGAAGGATTACTTCATTATGGGATAATGTAATATTGATGATTTGTTTAAGAAAGATGTAATCAAAATAAATTATTGTATCCTCAGGTCGTTTTCACTGATGAGAGTAAATTCAATTTATTTGTGTCCGATGGACAGCGATATGTGTGGCGGGAACCCAACACCTAACTAAAACAAAATAATTTAATTTCAACTCTGAAGCATGGCGGCGGATCAGTAATGGTCTGGGGTTGTATGTCGGCTTCCGGTGCAGGAAACTTTCACTTTATCGATGGAATAATTGACAAAAATATGTAAGTCGACATACTGAAGACAAATATTAGGCAGAGCGCTGAGAAACTGGATATTTTGGACCGATTCTTCTTCTATCAGGGCAATGAATAGAAACATTCCGCCGCTCATAGTCAAAGAATGGCTCCTCTATAACTGTCCAAAGGTGATTAAAACACCAGCTCAAACTCCAGACATCAATTTTATTGAACATTTGTGGCAGAGATTGAAAGTTAAAGTAGCGGCAAGGAATTATTCCAACATCAAAGAAATAAAACAAATCCTGCAAGAAGAATGGGATAAAATTGAACCGGAATTTTGTCGAAAGTTGATAAACTCAATCCCAAATCGTTTACAAAATACAATTGAACAACGTGGATTACTAACAAAATATTAACTTCTTTTGTATAAATAAAATTTATAACTTTTTCATTACATTCCGATTTTAAGTGTGACATCAAAAATTGGCAATTTCATGCAAAATTTCAATAACTGTTTTTTAAGGCTAAATAAATTTTGTTTTTATTATTGATTATAATAGTATAGATAATAAAGAACAATATTGTTACAAAAAGAATTTGGGTAACTCTTTTATTTTCTGAGATATCGGCCCTCAAAAATGCTCAACACATCTTACCGACTTTTTCTGTGAGGTACTGTACATATGTATGTACATATTTTATGTCAAATATAAATTTCGTGTTTGCACCCTGTTTTATTTTCATTAATTTCAGTGAGAATGCATTTCCAATATGAATGGAATATAGCATATTGCATTGGCTATAAATCATATTCTATGTAAATTATACGGTCAGGACATGAGTTAAATTCTAACAAGCAACAAGTTCCACTAATTTACATAAATAAATGCTAGCTGGTTCTCATCTCAATGAATTTGTCTCTTCTCAGTATTTACATCGTCTTAAACAGACGATGAATTTTATATGGATATATGAGCTATTGCAACTATCGATATAAACTAACCCACCTTTGTACAAATTAACTTAGCTTATTGCATGCTACATAAAATATAATTATGAAAGTCATCAATAACACAACATAAAGAACATAATTAACATTGAAATGTTAATGAAAAATACATAAAACAAATCTTCAACATTTGACAGCTACCCTTTCTTGACCGTTCACTCCGGCTTTGAGTTCATTCGGGCTCATTCCCCCCAATTCCCTCCTCAAAAAGCAAGCATCAAATTCACTTCATCCTAGTAATTTATCAAGTAGTGGCTCTCAAACTGTCAGAGAAATAAATGTTCCCCTTCGATAATTCATCCAAACTGAATGCATACTTGTTGGAGTGAATATTTCCCCGTCAGGACCATGTATATTAGCTAGTTGTTTCTAGATGGCGCAAAATCTAATTGAAATTGAATTAGTTTGTAGTGTGTGTTCGTTGCTCGCAATTGAAGATATGGGTTGGAAATAGGTTATCCGAATTATTTTGAATGCAGACATAACAGAGACAAGATGATTATTTTAATTTTAGATGCAACCAAAATCAAATTCGCCAGTAGTATTTATTGTTTATAGCGGTGATAAGACTAAACATCTCAAGATAAGACTAATCTTAGACTTGACTATGTTTCAATAAATAAATAATGATTAGTATGAGAATCAGGCTTCGACGTCATCATGGTGTTTGGGGAGTTTCGACAATTCGCTCTGCCTCTTTTAAGTGGAGGATTTTAATAATATTTAATGATGCTAATTTTTAGTAGATATTTGTCGCTCAAGTTAATAGCAAGATTCAGATAAATACTATCTTGAAATTTAAATTAGCATATTGTTTCAGATGGCATATACCTACTGTGGCAAAAGAGAGTGAGAGTGAGTGAGAGTTTCGAAAGAAAAAAATGAGCTTTGAATTCAAATATTTTGTTATGAAAGAAAAAATTCAATCAACTGAATCAGATTAAACTAATTAAACGAATGTTTTAAAAAAAAGTCTTCGCATCTTGTGATGAGAAAAGATGTCATGCTTTACAAAGAGTGCTTGTTTATGTACAAGTTTTAACAATATTTCATGCAATTGAACTTCGAAGTATGTTTGTTTTTTTTTTGCTAGCGGTTTCGATGTCGGTAGTTGTACCTACGAAAAATTAAATTTAAAAAATTGTTCGTTGGATAGACAAACAAATTTCAAAATTTGTTTGACCTATTTTGCTTTTGATTAGATAGATCGATAGATAGATTTTTTTAACAATTTTATTACAATTTCGTGTATTTTAGAGCTGAGGACTAAGAAATTATTCTTATTAGTTATATTATAATCTGATAGATGGATCACATAATTTAAGTTTTATTTTTCGTGAATCAGTTTAACGTGGGTACAATACTGCCCTGCTAAGCATAAACGTTCTATCTGCGTTTTTCTCATTTTTGGGCTAACTTCGGATTCGCAAACTACATGCTCTTTTACATCATTCTACAGCATTTGAAAAACCTATCTTTTGTGAAAGTATGTTAAAATCAATATTGAAAAATGTACTCTCCATATATCTCCAGTACAAATCAAAGCACAAATTATTGAATATATAAAGTAATAAAATGTATATAGAACGTTAGAATAGCTCTTTGCAAAACTAGCATTTTATTTATACGCTCAGTTTAGATTTCCTATTTATTAGGGGATATAATACGCGAATTGCATTTGACACTTTAATTGCTACCTCCTCAATGCTTAGTTATTTTAGATATTTATTTATTTTATAAGTTATTTTATACTCCGAAGTACTTCATTGTCTCCGCCTTAGTGATATTTTGTCTGTTGAGTTGGAGATTGCATTGGCTGGTTTTTCCTTGTTTTTGAAAAAAAGATGGCTTGCGTTTTAAGTTTAATTCTCCATTTGGCGTAATATTTCCCAATCATGTCTAATTTTTCTTGCTATCACTGTGGCCGGATCTACAGATGAAGAATTAATGCAGGGTCTGTTAGATCGCGAGATCACAATGGGGATGTTTTGGCATATGAGCCGTAAAATTTTTATATAGAGTAGGACTAAGACAGGAAACCTGAGGAATGCCCATTATTATTCTGGTAGCAGAAAAATTATGACCAATTTCAACTGAGAAAGTGCGATTTACTTCGCGCCAAACATAATCAAATGTTTTTCCAACGTCTAGCGTTCATTTTTAGTAGACCTTGTGACTTTACAAAATTGGTAGCTGCTTGAATGTCTTAAGCAGTGAGGTAGTAGAAGAGGAGATGACATCGACGGTATAACTTTCCACCATTCCCTCTCAAATCTCTCGCGCACAAAGCATGTTAAAGCAGCATTTCCGCCATTTCTCGCTAAATGAAAAATTGGAGGGGAACTACTTGGATTTGATCAGATTTGACATTTAGGTAACAAAAAATTACTACCATCCACTTCAATGTAAATTTTATGGGCATGTCCACTCGATTTCTACTACCTCACTGTTCTTAACCGAAAAACAAACTGAATATCCGTTATTGTTTAGAAAAATTTCATGTATTATGTGGAAGGCGATTCTTCAAAATTTTTACCCTGGTAGAAGTTTTATTGGTTGACAGTTTTGCGGAAGGCTGGAATCTTTACCCGATTTTAGAATGAGTATAACTTTTGCATGTCCTCAGCTATCTTGGAAGCAGTTTTAGGGAGCAGTTATATATTTATTTTTGAAGTTGAATATGTCAATGGATTTTCAAGTACCTACTATTTTTACTAATGTTCGAAGAACATTAATATTAAAATCAATTTGGCCAAAAATTCATATTTCCATATATATATGTATATATATATATATATATATATATATATATATATATATATATATATATATATATATATATATATATATATATATATATTTATTAATTCAGTGACTATTTCTCGGAAACGCGCTATCCGATTCAACTGAAACTTTCAGGATACATTGGTATATATGCAAAATAGGTCCGAATTTCACTAAATGTCAATTATTTTTAACCCTTTGGCACCGGCAGCCATTTTAGTTATATTTTAAATGTACCTATTATTCCGTAAAAAATAATTTTTACAAAAATTAAGTTAACAAAATAAATGTTGTACGTGTTTTACATGTGAATCGGATAATGTTTTGGAATTTTTTAACGCCATGTATGCGCTAGGTGCCTAAAAAGAGAACGGGAAAATTTGAAAATTTTTAAGTTATGATAACTTTTGATGGAGCCATTTATTTATTATGAAACTTTATTTGATTATGAAATTTATTTATTATGAAACTTTATTTATTTATTATGAAACTTTATTTTTACTTTATTGATGTTATTTAGTTGTAAATTTGTGTAGCTTTTAATTAGCATGTTGGCAGCTCTGTATCTAGGGCAGGTGCTGAAAGTAAAAACCTTTAAATCAGTGAATCTCCTCAAAAACTATTGCTTTTTTAAGAAAAAAAGCCACTCATATATAAATCTTGTGCTTTGTCTACGTAGCCGAAGTAAAAAAATTGAAATTGTACGACGGGCACGCCTGGTAACTCTTTTCCAATTCACATAAATTTTTAGCATCAAAAACTTCTGTTCACGGAAACTCACGATCCGATAATCAGAATTAGTTGAAATTCACAAAATATATTGGCCTTGAGCAGGACCAAATCTGATAGAAGCGATTTTGAAATGCGGGCAATTTTGTGTCAGTGGTGCCCTCTTGAAAAATCACTAAGAAAAATAGCTGCTTTTGGCCCAATAAATTCTGATTTATTCATTTGATTTTGACGAAATTCCCACAGCAGCTGAACCTAACTTTAAACCACGTTTGGTAGAAATTTGGTTGAAAAACTCGGTTCGAACTGCCAGCTCTGGTAATTTTGGTGTCTTAAATTTTGAAAATTCCTGAGGAAAATAAAGCTCTTTGCCTATAGCTTCCAGTACAGTCATTGAATCATAACGAAATTCAAATGGCAAATAAAACTTATTGTAGGCAATATTCAGTAGAAATTTAAATTCAATACAATGATAGTGTTGCCAGTTATGGTTGTTTTTGTATTTTTTGGCATACGTTAGTCAGCGATTTTAGCATCGAATTTTCAAATCGTAGTGATCCTTTAGTGAAAATAAACACCAAATATTAAGATCTAGAAAAATTGAAAAGCTTTTGCGAATGGTAACCCTAAATTTCTTTGCATCCCCTTAACTTCCAGTGCAGTCATCGGATCAATACGAAATTCGCAGAGCAGGTTGACTTCAACGTAAGGCAGATGCTAACAGAGGGCTGCTAGCATTAGGCCTTTTTGTGTTTTTCGTTCCAATAAATGCTTGCATTAAGTATTTTCATCGCAAACATTTGCAATAAAAATAAGTAAACATAGTTGAAATTCTCTAAGCTCCGGACATTTTTCGGATGGCAAACCCAAACACCTTTCTACCGCAGTAACTTTCGCTTAGATTTTATTATTACTTCGGGTGTATTAAATTTAAATAAGAAAAGTAAGTAGTAGTAGAATACATTTTCAAAATCTGCACAAATCCTCTACTGTTCTTCGAACAATAGTGATATCGTATACAGCGAACGTTTAGTCCGCGGACTAAACACCAAATTCCACCTAAATTTTTTAGTCCACGTGGTGTATACACTCGCGGACCGACCTAAATTTAGGTCGGTCCACGATTTCAAGCGACCTGACCTAAATATAGGTCGTGGACTATATCGCACACGCGACCTAAACATTGATTTTTGCGCGACTATTAATAATGTATGTATGTTGAATATAAGCTCATAACATTCCCCTTTGACACAAAATCGTTGAAATAAACATGTTTGAGAGACAAATGAAACGATAAATACAGTGCATAAAGGAAAATTAAACTAAATGACAGCTGTCATATACGAACGAGGACTAAATTCCACCTAAGCAAATTTTAGGTCAGATCGGTGTATAACTATATGACTAAGTTCATTTAGTCCGCGCTTTAGGTCAGGTC
Source organism: Nemotelus nigrinus (assembly GCA_947369275.1). Classification (NCBI taxonomy): domain Eukaryota; kingdom Metazoa; phylum Arthropoda; class Insecta; order Diptera; family Stratiomyidae; genus Nemotelus; species Nemotelus nigrinus. The sequence goes on from OX376373.1 coordinate 149,985,212, forward strand.
ACTTTTGGTCCGACTGCTGTAAACCGCACTAGTGTTTCTAGCGGTTTTGATGCGCTAGGGTTTTTTTAAAATTATGTTTGAATGACGTCGTTTCCAAGGGCTTTGGTCGATTTCAGCTTTCGAGTTGTGTCTTTGATTTCTCTTGGCAAGCAAAGCTTGATCAGTCTATGTTAGCTGCATTTAATCTTGAGCCACCATTGATGAAAATATGTTTTCCGTTAATCTGAGCGGTGGAGTTGAAGAAACCAGTAATTGACTCAGTTTTTAGTTATCGTTGTAGATAAGGTCATTCACGGTGTCTTGGAGAGGTGGGACTTTTTTGTGTGGGCTATTAAAGGTTTTATTAAGACATCACAGCTGCTTGTTACCTTATTTTCGAAAACATATCACACCATTTTGTTACATACCTGCCATTAGTTTGTTACTAATAACATTTGTAAGATGATTTTCGGTAGTGTTTATGGTTTGGTCTCAGGAACGTTGCAATTGTCGACGAAGTATGTTACGCCTGCTGATCAGCTCGCGGTGTGATACAGTTTTTGATGTAAACCTTTGCATTGTAGACAATATTTTGCAAATACACACTTTCGGTAGTTCGTCTATTTGCCCGCTCCTGGTAACCAATGGCGTGCACAGACGCTGGCAAAGGAGTACAATTCCCCCTTTGTTATTAAGCAACTGTTGGAAATTTGTTGTTGGACTCTACCCCGTGCTGTTTTGTGCACTAAAAATGTATGCCGAATTTGGATGCTTGCCCCCTCTAGTTTAAAATCCTATGCACGCTTATGATGGTAGCATTATCTAGGCCTCTTAAGTGAATAAAAAAAATTCATTTCGAAAGCGTTTCCAGCCGATTTTTTAAAAAAAATACTGACTGGATGGATAGTGCTCGTCTTATAGCTACATTGGACTCTAGCTCAAAACTAATTGGCTAATATGGTGGAAATTATTGCTGCTATGTTTGACCTAGTATAGAGCCGTTGCTCAATACTAGGTCAAAGGTTAAGTCAACTCCAGCAGACGAGTAGTAAGTATGGCTCTGTCGGAAGGTGTGCTATATTTGTATTCAAACACCCAATTTGTTTATACATATGTCATGAAAAGGACTCCCCCGCTACTCCTGCTTGCCTACCATTCCTATTACTTGTAAAGTTTGAACATGATAATAGGACTGCACTTTTAAGCAGGGCTGTGGAGTCGGAGTCAGGAGTCGGAGTCGAGGAGTAGAACAATTTTTAATGGAGTCGGAGTCGAATCTAATTTTCATCAGCCGACTCCGACTCTGAAATCCATCACCAAGCCTAAAAATTTGTGGACGCTTTTTCAATTTTTAACTAGATTGGGAAGAAGCTAAAAAACTTCTAGAGTTGTTCTATCAACCTTATATAATGCCGAAAGAATTTCAAGCAGATAACCTTACACCTGGTTCTTTTTTCAAAAAATGGAAAAGTCTTATCTTCCGCCTTTCAAAAATGAATGGAAACTTGGGTGATGCATTAAAAATTCACTTCTTCGTAAACAAATTTGTGTCTTAGATAATGGAGTCTTTTTAGCTGCTATATATGTAGATCCTTTATTTCGGGTTATCCTGACAGAAGATCAACAAGCGCGTGCTGAAATTGCGTTATGCGAATTAGCTATTCGTATGAAAGGATTGCATACGAAAAGTGAAGCCATGGCTAGACCACAGCAGGGAACCATTCAGTCGTCATCACTTCCACCAATTACTGAAGTTGATGATGAAGATGAGTTCGAAAAATATTTTGACGAACAAGAACGAACAAAGCGGCAGCGCTTAAGCTTGGAAAAAAGTAGCGAAGGAAGAAATTCATCGCAACTGGAAGCTTTCAAATTGGATTTTTATAAAGCACTGAATGATGTTGAGAAGTTTGACCGAGCTTTAGAAGTAGAATATTGTCCCCGACTCAAGTATCTGGGGAACGCTTGTTTTCTGCCCTTAGAATAACTAAATCAGATTTTAGAGGAGCGATGAAACCAGATCTTATTGAAGCAATATTATTTTTGAGAGCTAGCTCGAATTAACCCAGCGAACAATTTAGTGAGCGTTCACTAAAAACGATAGTTTCTCGTCAGTCAACAGACATATCCCTCATACGAAATCGAGCCTGTTCGTAAAACGATACGCAGCAATGCTAAGGATGACCGACGCAATAAATAATGCAAGCCATGTGTATGTGCCCTATGGCCTATGCGGCTCAGTAGCAGATTTTACATAGATTCTTCCCCTAGTTTGCTGGTCGATATATACTCGCTAAAACCACATTTTTTCTAACTCATTTACGAATCGTTAAAAATGATTCTTCTCGGATGGCCATTTTAGTAGGGCCAATGAATCGTTTTCGATTCATTTGCGAGCTCGTTAACGACAAAAACATTCGTAAAATATGACTCTTTTATGAATTAACTACGATACATTTGGTTTGCTGGGAAGTGTTTCCTGTGCTTTGATATTAGTGTGTGAAACGTAATAGGAATTTTTTCTATTTTGAAATAAATCTCTTTGCAATACAGCGTAGAGTTTATAAATTGATGTTACTAAAGGAAACAAACTAGTAGGAAAATATGATCTAATTGTAAGATAACCTTCTGGCCTTAACTATATATTAGAGCTACGAATGTTTGGAGTAGAAGTACGGAGTTGGAGTCGTAAGTTTGGAGTCGGAGTCGTTACTCGGGAGTCGGATTTGCAGCTATTAGAAGGCTTATCATTGGAGTCGGAGTCGCAAGTTTTTCTTCCCGACTCCACAGCCCTGCTTTTAACCCACGTTCAAATACGTTGCTGTTGTGCGCGAGTGTTGTAGTTCGGATGATCGTGGCAATCGTGGAGACAAAGAACTAGAAGAATTGAACCCAGTGGTATTTTTCGGTAGCTGATATTTACGTGTGCTAGTCTAGCTTTGTTGAACTGGCTTTTTTGATCAGCTGGGCATTCGGTATCCTTGTGAGGCAAACTACAAATCTTGCAATTTACAGTCGTAACGCAGTTATTTAAATTATGTCCAAATGCTTGACAAGTAGGGCACTGTGTAGGCCTAAATAACACTAGTGCTTCAGAAAATAATAAAAATATGTGGCACTTAAAAAAAGAATAATGGAATAATTGATTACGGCTTCTCCCATATGTGTCTCCCTACCGCCATAGCTAAGCATTAGGCTCAAAAGGTAATGTCTTGAGCTTCGGCATTGTCAAAATAAAAATTACTTTTTGCAAGTTCAATATGTATCTAGGTCCAATTTTTCCCTCGAGCATAGTAACTCCATTGGACGACTAAATACATGGCAGATTTAATTTGATGTAACTCAGACAGCTTAGTGGTCCCACAGAATTGAGTGTCATACTCTGATTTTAAGTCGTTCCGAGCTCTAGGTTTGGCATATCCTTCAAGCCTGACAATTAATTTTTTATAGGTCCTGGCGTAATTTTATTTGAGATTATTGCAACTCTTGTCATAGTCTTTTTTAGTTTCAACAGTTAGTTTGATGTTGAAAGATTTCTTGTCGACAAAGGGCATCATCACATCGATTAATCGCCGTCGTATATCTCTTAAAATGGAAGCTTTTTAGCTTGTAGATTGGTGCCACATCTGCACTAGATCCGTCCTCATCGGTGTTGGGAAAATCCGCAAGTAGTGGAAATCTATTGGATCTGCCCGTTATTGTCGATAATCACGCAACTTAAATTTTAAAGACAATTTAAAAATAAATTTAGTAGCACGAATCGCACTGACTATGTGATACATGACTGTTGGTTTTAATTAGTAATAGAATGCCAATAAAACCAAGCAGGCCCGGCTCCAGAGTGTTTGGCGTCTAGTGCGTATTAAAAATTTGCCGCCTTCAACACAGGTTTTGCAATTATACTACATGAAACACCAATATAGGTCCTTCAAATGAATGTTTTGGGGCAGGTTTGAGTAGGTAGGGAATGACTAGGAAAATATTCATTCCCGAACTCAGCTTGCTCGAAAAAACCATTTGATGGACTCATTTCAATGACATTATTTATTTTCAATCAATACATTGCTTACGTGTTACATCTAAATTTATTGCAATTTTTACGCGGTGACAAGCGTTCTTTCAATCCCTAAATCGCTCGTTCTTTCAAACCCTAGTCGCTTCTACCAAAAATTCAAAGTTGACTTTGAAATGGTACTGGCTTCAAATATATTTGGTCGCAATATTGGTTTTATCTTAATTACTTTGCCACACTATTAAACTAATAACATACTTAAATTTGATAAGGCTGCAAAGTATAGATAAGGCTGCAAAGTATAGATAAGGCGTCAAGTCGACTTTCTCTGTCAACTAAGGGCCATTTAATTCTTAGCATTTGTCTTGAAAATGCGCCAACTATTCTTTTTTTAATCAAATTTTACACTCTAGATTGTCTGCACTCTATACTGGAGCCATCATACAATTTCAATCGTTTCATTCCTTTGGTACATAATTCATTTAAAATTGTGAGGCATTTTCTGGTTGAATCTTTTTCTTCTTTCAATCCTATAAAATGATCTTTGATGTTATATACTCTCTTTTAAATTGTGTGAATCTGATTACCCAAGTTGTTTGTTCCGTCTTGCATTTTTCTTGTATACAATTGACAACAATTGAATAATATATGCTTGATATTCAACCATTTTGCTTCTTAGTGCAGTCGCAATAGTTTTTATGGATTTTTTTTTATTGCTTTATGACCATGTAAGGGACGAGAAATATGAAACCGATCATTATATCCGCAACTTTCCTATAAGCTAATTTTTTGTACAGGTGCATATTTAAGGTGTTACCGTACACGAAAAAATGAGTATACTGAAAATTTAATATTTGCAATTTAATTTACGTCTAGAAAAAGGTTAGGTGGCAGATATTTTATTCGGCCGCTTTTTGTGCTTCCCTTATGATGGCGCCTGGATCAAAGTGCTATGTGCGCATATGGAAAAACCGGCCCTGAAACCAAGCAAAGTTGCAAAATCCAAGCAAAGTTGGTACCGATAAAACAATATTATATCTTTTAATGTGATTTGACTTTTTCGTTTCATTACTTGTCTAGAATGTTTAGTGAAGTAATCTACGATATGATAAAATATTTCATGAAATGTCAAAGTTCTATTAATGTATGGTGCTATTTTAGACGATTAAGTATTTTTCAAACAATTTCATACAAAAATGTATTAACTTATATGTATATACTCGTATATAAATAACTTCAGAATGATACTAATATTTTATGTCATAGCCAAAATTGTGACTTGTTTTCAATAGCAACAGCAAACAGTCATTATAATTTGGCCATCCTAATTCATATTAAAACAATAAATGTCAAAGCAATATAACAAAACTAATCACAAAAAAATCATCATTTCGTCCTGCAAGCAATCGAAAATAATAAGTAATCGTCAATTTCTTCTATAAGCCTTTAATAAACTAATCCCATACACACTTCTCATGCGATTAAGCCATTTTGAAAACACAATCATCGTTTGACCACCCACTTTCCAAATTTTCCTGGAACCCGTTCGACCCGCAAACCCTCTTCAAATTTCACCTACCCTCAATCTTCGATGCAATTAATGCTTTAAAGTGGACACAACAATCGTAAGTTCAATGGAAAACCATTCTATCCTTTCACACTCACCCACCACTACCACTACGATTGCCACCGTCACCAATCTTATCGAATTTCATTCAGTCCTTTATTCGAATTCAAAGGAAAATCCTTTCATGTCCTTCTTGATAAATCAGAACAATACGCGCATACTGAGCATAATTACTTAATCCAAAATGGCCGACGACCGAATGGCCTCTCGACACTTGATCGCAGCAGCCCAAGCATAGTAGCAAAACAATGTATGGATTTTCGTGTGAGTCGTGACAAAAGCACTTTTTGCCCCAGAGTTAAATAATATCCTTTTCTTTTGCATTAATTTCAAGTGCCAAGGGTTTTACTAGAGAACTTTGCAACAAACTCTTCGTCTCGTCATGCATGTGGTGAATTACTGCTACGTCCATCCGCTCGACCATCCGTTTGGTGTACCGACTTCAGTCTCTACATCGTCGTCTACGTCGTTAGCCGGAAAGTATAACGAGAACTTCATATGCATACTCTTGACGGTCAGGAAGAGGAAGTGAACTGAAATACGGAAAAGCTATGATGGCGAACGTGATGAAGAGACCGAAAGGGATTTGATATGATGTTTGGCTTTGGCATTGAAACCCCTTTTGGCATTAGTTGGCTTTCGAGCTGGTGTCCATTTTCGAGCGAGTGAAAATCAATGAGATGACTCGAGATGGTAGTGGCGGCGATGAATAGAAGTCCTTTGACCAGTGGAGTGTATTAGGTAATCAGAGAATTGAAATGTTAATTCGATGAGCGTACAGTTGCCCATTGCAGTTTGCTTTGTGTTTCAATTAATGGAAACTGAAGGATAGTTTGGGGCTTCAATAGAAAAATCTGGTGTTCCTTCAGTTCCTTGCGATCTCTCGGGGAAACAATTCTGGAAATCGTTAGGATTAAACAGTAGCACAAATAATTTTTTTCGTTGCAAATTATGATGTATTTATATTTCACGTCTGAAAAAAATGTCCTTTTTAATCACTTCTGAAAACAAGGACCATATACGATTTCACTTGATTCTTTATGATTAAAACGTCATGTCTGACTTCAACAACTTTCCAATTGGAATTTCTGTCTCATAGCAATTTTCAGATCCACGTGTGGATAATTTCCAAAACCCCACTAATTACTAATATCCTTATGTTATGCTCTCCAAAATGGAGCTATGATTCTTATGTGCTGAGCTACGATGAAGTGATTATGCCTCTTCGATATCTTTTGACAGACGACTGATTCCTTCACAAGTTGAACTCAGTATTGGCCACAGGTTTTCGGCGAAATGATTTTGAGAATCACCTCATCTTCTATCAGTCAGGAAGTTAGTGTTTAGATTGGAAGAAGAAACCATAGGGACTCTGCTGTAAGAGGTACTATGATGGACGCCCCGGAACTGGGAAAAATTGAATTTGGTCTGGGAAATTAATAAACGCCCTCGGGGTAATTGAAAGGTGTTTCAACCTGAAAATCATATTACGGTCGATGTGTGAATGATTCAATTTGAAGATGGGTAGATATTTGTAAATAAACGGTGCTTGTAGAGTGTAAGGATGCTCTGCAATGCCCGTTCAAGGAACTCTAATTTTAGTGAGTTTTGAATTGTTCCAATTTTCGTGGTCCGGGTTTTAAGTTTTAATAGATAATTTATTTTTCGGTGACGGAGATTTATAATATTTTTTTAGTATTCGATAGCAGTTAAGGCTTTTAAGGTTAGGACTTCGTTTTAGGTGTTTTTTTTTTAGAAATAAATACAAATATATTGCAAGTAATTTTATTTTAAATTGCCATTATTTCATATTTCCTAATAAATGCTCTGCTGTTATGTGATGACTTAGAATTAAAAAAGGCACTAATTATCGAACGAATTTGTAGGAAAAGCGAAATCGGAACCGTCTTGCAGATTTTTTTTTTTTCATTCTTTTTTCATCAAAGCTGAATTGGGGAAAGCTGATTTTAAGGGGAAAGCTGATTTCATCAAAGCTGATTTTAACAGATGAACAACATTTTCATACAGTTGTGCTGCAGGGTCATTCAATATCTTCTAAATTAAACAAACTTAATTTTGCTACTAAAATATCTCATATCTCGAAATTGACTTGCCACTTAGTTGTAACTCAACTCCGAAATATATCATCGAGATTCACCAAGGGACTATTTATATTCGGCCGTCAAATTTCTCAGATTTAACACACAACTCGATTCTTTTTTAAATGCTAGACTCTGGCCTTACAACCAGGTTTTATGCTTTGTAGATCATTTCTGCAAATTGAATGGTTAAAAATTTCTATCTTTACGACATCACGCAAATTTAGTCTGGCAATTTCTGTACAGTGTAGTTAGAAATTATGCGTTGAAATGTGTGTGGACGGATGGAATGTGCAAATTTCAAACAGAAATAAAGAGGTTGAAATGCTAAAACAGCTTGCTCTAATGTCACTAATAGAGAGTGACGTCAAAATAACGACAAATAGAGAATTGTAGTAGAGATCTTCTCTATTCGTTTATTTCAGAAATGAGCCAATGATTAGTTTTATTACCCTTGGAAGGATGTACTTTCGACTAATATAGGCTTGTGAATGCCTAGTGGAAAAAAAACTAAATTAACGTGTGCAGTGACATTATGATGAAAACTAATATCGTGTGAGTATGAAGTGAGGAAAAAAGTGCGAAAATAAAATTGTGAGAATGAGATAGTGATAGTGACACTTGCGAAGTTTAAACACAGAGTGGCTTAAAAATCGATACAAGACTTAGGACAGGAATCATAGTAGCTGACGTAAAGCTAAGTAATCACACAACAACCTTTGTTGGATCTTTAGTGGCTGAACCGAATTGCGTGTCTGGGAGCACGAACGCCCATTGCAACAGGTGAATGACTTTTTAGTCTGTCAACTTCGTGGAACTTGAATATAAAATTAGACTCAAATCCAAACTGTCGTGATCTGGGACTATCGAATTCTAATTGTTTTTTTTTGTTTGATATAAATAAATAAATAACAACCAAGTTTTGACGAAAAATAACGGACAAAAACCAATGCCAGTGGTTGGCTCTAAGGAAGTCCAAGAAGACAGTGGAAAGTAGCAGAAGTAAAAAATGACACAAACTCTGAAAAAATCTCGAAGTTAGTAAGGCAAATTGACTGGGCGACAGGATGGACTGATTAATGTTGCAACTGACGGACATTTAGACAGAACTCATCGCACAGCAAAATCAAATTGAAGAATTGATGATTCAAAACTGGAAGCTTAGAGATGCTATTCTTCAAAAGATCGGTAATAAAGACCTACGAAAACTAGCGACGTTACCGACACCATCGCTGAAAAAAAAGAAGACTGAAAACTACACTGATACTTCTGTATAATTAGCGGTGGTAGAGATGAACAATGAAGTACCAACAAACTCACAAGTGAAAACGAAGGTGCAGTGAAATAGAGAACCCTTCAATACCACCCCTATGAAGAACCGAGGTGAAACCACTGTGACGCCTCAAACACAATGTGATGGAAAACTGACTAAAATGGACAGAATAACTCTGACAAAACTGAACAAAAGAAAACGATGGCTCCAAAGATAGTAAGAGAACCAAAAAAAGCGGTCTCGAATATCTGCTAAAAACTAACAACGATTAGCCAAAAGAGTAAACGTTGTTACACAGGTGATTCCCATTACTCCACTGGATCATAAGAAGGTAACAAAGTACCTCACTAGTGTCAAAAAAAATACAGTGCCATGGGTATTTTCTTCCAGAGTGGGCATTTGAAGCTACCTGAAAATAAATAAAATTAAACTCGTTGGATGATTATGTTTACTTACTGGGTGGACATCTCGATGACAGGTTATTTTCAGTATGACATCGTTTCTCCGTTCCAGTGAGTTTCATGAATTTCCAGTCAGCTAATATTGGACATTATTGATGTATTCTACTATGAAATTTCAGCTAAGTTAAGAGTAGTTTAATGAAACTGTTAAAGCGTACCAACATTTTCTTTTGTTTTAAATTAATTCATCGCTTTGAGTTTGTATATTTTAAGTTGTTAAATTGAGAAATGAGATAAAACAATTCTGCTATTTCGGAAAGTATCAAAAACTTATGTGCTTCATACACCAACAATTTGAAATCTTCGCGTTTTTTTCTTTTTTGTAGTAAGAAAAGATACTGTGCTTAACAGGAAGAAAACTTGACTATGGTGATATGAGGTCTCTAAGGACTTACACCATAGAAAAATGAGGAAGATCTCCAAATGCATAGCTTCCACCCTCCATAAGTATTTTTCTTCAATGAGGAATGAGTCTTTCAAGTTAGCTAAAATTCTCCTTTCGAGAAGTGAGACAGCGATTTATAGCAATACAGTAGTATTACTATACATCTCGAAGAAAGTGCCAAGTGTATTAACTATGGTGGTGACCGTACGAGCAGTTGCGGGCCATGTCCTAAGAATTCAAAAAAAAAATATTAAGGAAGACTTTTGCACAGGTGGTCAATGCAAACTCTTCTACACTGTCCCCAACTACTAGCAACTCTAAAGCACAGCGGAATCTGCCTAATATCATACAGCCGGGTATAATAGCTGAACTTGCTCCGTAATATGGACGAACAGCTTCAAAGCTAGATGAAGGATTTGATAGAGAAAATGGAGTGGCATTATGGTCATGCAGGAAACATTTCTAGAGCCAGCTGATCGCAACAGGTAAACGTGAAAGCGAGAAGAGACATCAACCACATCCACATACAAACTTTGATAATACAACCAAGTTGAGGCGACCGTCAGCAACGGCAACACAGATTCCTTCGAGTTCATGGATATATCCGTCTACATCCCTTGCAGAAAAATTAGCTTTGGTCCGGACTTGAATAAACTATTCGAACGTGAAGGTCCTGTATTCTAAATGCTCATCACCATCATTTTGATGTCAGAAGCAACAAAGCTGTAATTGAGCTGCAAAGGTTTATCGTGAAAAACTCCATAAACCTGTAACTCCCCGAAAAATTCACACATTTTGGCACAGCTCATAGTCACATCTTAGACATGGGATTGTCATGTCTAGGATATGACTATGACTGAAATTTCCATCACAATCTGTGACTGACTGTCCTTGATAAAATTCCATCCGACCATAAGCCGGTACTTTTCATCTTAGAAGACTCTTTCGTTGACGAGCCCCTTCAATTGATGAAGACAACAAATTGGAACGCTTTCCAGGACGCAGTGACAAACGAACATTTCCAAGAAACATTGCAGCCGCCAGCGATATAAACAGAAAGTAATATCAACTATGTAAAGCAAATTTAAGCAGCTAAAAGAGGACAACACGATTCAAACTCCAATAAAGAGAAAGAAAACTTCCGAGCTCCAAGAGTCATATAACGAGAAGTAATATAAAATGAAGAAGAACTAGAAGATTGGGTAACCCTATCATTAGAACTAATGTAAAGCAGCTTACAAACAATATCAGCTGTCGGATCGTGCAGTTCCGTAATGAGAAATGAGCGGGCATTCTAGTAAGCAAAAATAAAACTGTTGGTTTAAAAATTAACAGTGCCTGCAAAGCTGAGGTCTTCGCCGGAGTACTGGAGCCTCAATTCTATGGAAATCGCTCTCTCGAAAAAGCTGTTCGCTCGAAAGAGGAAATTGCTGAGTCTGTTGCTCAAAACTTTGCCTCTGCGCCAACAACAGGCTCTTGAATCAGACCAATCGACTTCGGAGAGATCAAGCAACTAGTCAGTGGACTGAATAAGTACAAATCACCTGCAACAGACTGCATTGGTAATAAATGGCTGACACACTTTCCCGGCAACACACCAGAGATCTTTCCATTGCCATTTTCTGAACGATGAGCTTCTTGGAGGTCTGGAAGACAGCGATTATAGCCGTAGGTCCTAAACCTATCTTCCGTAGTAAAAATCACTGAGCGTCTTCTCCTCAACCGGCTAAATGGGATAGTTGAGGAAAAATCCATATTCTTGGAGGTACAATTTGGCTTTACACCACTATATTCCAATGAACTCTCTCAAGAATGGCTTAGCATATAAGCGCAGGGTTCAACCACAGGAAATCAATAAGTCTAGTCATGATTGATGTGGCCAAGCGGCTTGATAAAAACTGAAATGCGGGACTAATTTTCATTTTCAAATTCCAGTACCCTTTATAGAACTTAGAACATTTTACCTCCTGGGCAGAGTCTGAAATGTCTTCTTTCTCGTCAACGTCGTCCTTTGGTGACCGGTCTATCAAAGTTCAGCCAATATGGCCCATGGAAGGAGCCAATTTTATTTTTTGTTTAAAATATTTTTCCAGGTGCTTGTAATCCCTAATAATGAAAACAAAGACTCAATCACTATCCACCCTATGGTCAAAAATGAAAAAAAAATGATTCTGTTTGTTACGAATTCTTGCCGTGAAAAGAACAACATTGTTTTATTTTATTTCTTATTCAAATTGTCTTTCTGTTGATTTCCGATGGCTTTATAGTTTTAATTATCTACCTGAAGGTACGCCTAGTTTGCAAGATTCAGAGCTACTGTTCATAGTATAGTAAATAGTATAGTATAAAAGTATAGTATATAGTAAATCTTCTGGTTACAAAGTAGCTAACAAAAATACCTGCGGAAAAAATTGCATTCAAAAATTCCATACAATTTGTAGATTAGTCTCCCAACTACTATATCGTCCTTTGTATTTATGTAGCTTATTCGTAATTATCATTCACAAACCATGGAAGTTTAGTTTACAATCACTCTAAAAATACGCCATATCTACAATATTCTTTTGTCTTTTGAATCATCTTTCATCATCTTTAATCATTTTTTTTTGTATTTTCGATTTCTTTACAGACAACACAGTTCAAACGAACGATGATGTTGAGAACAATGTCAAACGGCAACAAATTTAAGGGCAAAGTTTACGACCGAGGCCAACTAACCAGCCACCACAAATAACCAAACAAAATACTTACGTTACGTACATACATCAATCCATTCAAAGCATAGAGAATACGAGTATCGTGGAAGAAACAATATCTTCTTCGCTATGTCGCGACGCGTTCCCAAACAATAGTAGCGAGGATAACGACGGTGATGGAGGCTCTACGAGTTCATCCATGACATACTGCCTGTGCAGAGAAACTGTAGAATCGAGTTTTATGTGTATATTGGGATATATGTCCTTTGAACTGTACCAAGCAAGTTTTGTCGTGTATCCGACGATGATTCTAGACAAGTACAATTATACATTTTTTTATTTCTTTTTCTTTTTTTCAAATCTTGTTTTCTGTTTTAGATTGCAAAGGCGAATTTGAATTGTATGAAGGACACAGCTTATGAAAGGGTAGTGAACGGTGATTAAGGAAACGTATATGTGAGGTTCAGATTGCAAGTATAGGCTGAATGTGAATCAAAAAGGACTTGAAAGAAATATGATTTACCGGTCAGAAATGTCTTGATCAAAGAGGGACTGGGCTGTATTAATAAAATGGGTACCTAAAAATTAAATTAAATTCAATGCGTTTTTTTTAGAATCATTTAGAAAAGGGAGTATCCTCATTTCAAATGAAATAGGCTTCCTGCCTTAACAGTAACATATTAAATAGATTCCTGATATCTAGCGTAGGAGGCCCATGGTTCAAATCCAACCATTATCACATATCAAGTTGGGAGCCACTCTCCGTTCTTGATGAACTGAATGATCTTTTTCAGGTCAACTGATATTACTTCGTTCAGACTTGCGAAGAAGTATGAGTCAAGAGACTGCTTTCTTTTTCTAGTAACAGCCGGGCTTTCACACAACAGGTGAAGAAATGTTTCCTCTTCCTCCCAGCATCCAAAGCTCCGGCGAAAGTCGTTGTATCAAATTCCATCGTTCGAATTCAATAAGGCAATTGTTTCATGTTTCTGTCTGTGACTCAAGTAAGATAATGTGACATGTTTCACCCAAGCATAAGATTTTGTTTGATTTTTGTTTAGATCTTTTATGTGGAGTCCGTTTGGAATATTTGTACTATTTACTTTCTTTCTGTTGAGTCTTTACAACTTTAGTTATGGTCTTTTTAAAAAAAGTTAGGAAGCATCCAAGCTAATGAATGAGCAAAATAATTTTAGTCTTACTATTACTTTTATATTATTTTACTTTGGCATAATAACGTTGACTTTTTTTAAGGCCTGTGACCTTGTAATTATATTTGTTTTATTGAATGAAACACCATTGAATACTCTGACAAGTTTGCACGAATATAAAAGCAAATGTTTCATTTGAAACTGATGACGTAATTGATGCTTGCTCTACTTTTATCCGTAAGTGATTTAGCGCTCAGTCATATTGGAAGTAGACTACAATTGGATCTCGTTTCGCGAATCTCGTTGAGCTTTTACCCTAAATTTAAAAGCGCACAGCTCATTGGAGATTCGCAAAACCAGATTCGATTGTAGCCTGTCTCCAGTATTATGAATTTTGGCTGAATGGTGTACTTATACTGGAGATAGACTACAATCAAATCTGTTTCCGCAAATCTCCAATGAGCTTTGAGAATTTAAATTATGTTTTTGTTTATGTTTATTTATTTATTGAATAATTCACGGAACAATGTTCCATTACATTAGTTCAACTACACATTAATATATCATAATTCTATGCCTTAAACTTAGCTTAATTCTATGCCTTATGTGATATCCAAGCTACAATTGAAATAGATTTTAAAAGTTTTATTCGAAAACTTGCACACTATATCTTTAATGCGGGCTAAATCATCATTGAAAATATACATATATTATTACCAAGTAGTGATGGGCTCAAAAACGAAAAACAGTTTGAAAAAAACGTTTGGCTCCAAAAAACGAACGAACAGTTTTTCCAAATGGCGACAAACTGTTTTTCTAAAGCGAAATTTTTTTTCGAATACGAACAGCATTTCCAAAACGAACCGTTTTTCTACAACGAATAGCATTTCTAAAACCAATTATTCCAACTATTCTACAACGAATAGTTTTTCTAAAGCCAATCGTTTTTTTAAAACGAACTGTTAAAACGAATCGTTTTTCGTTTTTTTTAAACGAATCGTTTTTCATCGTTTTTCGTTTTTTTAAACGAAAACTGTTTAGCTGCGGAAAACAGTATTTTCGTATTTGCGAGCATTTTCGTACCTGCAAGTATTTTATTCAAATATTCAAAAAGTTTTTAGGGCAAACGGAGCTGGAATCGGACAAAATCGGCCAATTTTGGGTTAGAGTGGTTTGGGACATAACGGGCCAAGATCTATTGCTGTGATACAAAAATTTCGGTTTTGTAGGGGAGTGAGGGGTTTCTATTGGCCATAGTTTGGCAAAAACTAACTTTACGGTGCTTTCGATGATTGGAAGTGGTCGGGGAGTACAATAGTGATATTTCAAGGGCGAATTTTCAAAAAATTTTCCATATTTTCAAAATTTTTTTTTTTGGTCGAGCATGAATTCGGGGACCTTTCTGAGTTGTTTCGGGCGAAATTTCCTTACAAGTCTGGGAAAAAACGGCCTAGTTTCGAAGATACGGCAAAATGAAATCCGGCGGAAAAACTAAAAGTACCAAGGAGGAAAAGGTTGAGATCCTTTTTGGTTCACCAGTTGGCGTCTCCGGGTGTGCTGAGGCCCTCCTCATGACTGCATGTTGCCATGAGGGTGTCTCCAACCGTACCGGGGCTGTAAAATTTACGAGACCGCGGGAGGTAAGGTGCCCGTGGACTCATGTCCAGCCTTACAGAAGAGGTTGCATGTTTAATAAACGAAACATTGTTTTTATCATTTCTAAATAAAATTTTCGGCAAACTTCATGCTCCAGTGAGGCGAAATGGAAATCCAACTGTTTTAGATTAGCCAGGAAAAGTTTGTTATCAGAGATCGCTCGATGAAAAGTCATATAGATGCCAACAGGATTAGTTGGTCCTGTCTTAGTTTTTTTTTACTTTGGTCATTTGAACGAAGACAGGAGGTGTTTTTTGCATATAATAAAATTAAAAACAAATTAAATTGATTGAATTTAATGCCCCTAGATTGGAGAATGCCTTGCCAAATAAATGACCGACCATTGGAAAGTTACGGACAAGCTACACAGACTAATGACTCGGTATTCTTTGAAGATCATCTTGCACCATCACTACTCTAGCTTGGGAACGTTGTTTTTGGAGGGTGGGGGAGGGTATATCAGTCTGTTTCATTACATCACTACAAATCTTATGCATTGTATGTACATATGTACATACTTCAAACAGGTATTTGGAACAGGTATTTTTTCGTACTGTACTAGTTATACCTATAGTATGTGAAAATCCTAGTACGACCCAAGCTTTATTGTCGTACAGCATAAAATTTGTTTCTTTTCGTTAATTCAAACTGTTTTTTCTTCACACAGTTTTAAAAAACAGTTGTTTTTTTTTAAAAAAACAGTTCGTTTTCATTTTTTGAAAATAATAGAAACGCCCATCACTATTACCAAGACGTTTTAGCCTCTCAACGAATGAATAAATGCATTAAGCAACTTATCCTATAGTTTTGTTGCATGAATATGTCATTGCACCTCGTGGTTCCGGAAAGGACCTTCAGCGAAAATTCTGTAAAAACATGATGTATTATGTTTTTATTGTTTTTAAATTATGTTATTTATGTTTTCGATCCCAGGACATTTTGATCGGTTCAGCTTCTCCACCGAGATCCTTCACAACCTCAAGGTGTGTAGGCTTTAGCTACCAAGGCTCAGAACGGAAAAGACCTATGATGTTTTGCTCGATAAAGCCTAGAATCAAACCGAAAACATGTATTACAAAAAATATACTAAAAGCGCCATCATTTTACAACAATACTAAATATCAAAGCCAAATGAAACACGCTCCATAATTAATTCTTTTCGTCCAACCGCATACATTTCACCTTAACATTAATTCCTCTTTAATCACCCAATCAACAATTCACAGCTTATTAGTCTATAATTTTTTGTATGTTTTACAGCACGAAAATTCAAGTTTTGTCGCTGAAGGGCCTCGGATGCATTTTATCAACAAAATCCAAAACGAACGAACAATCAAAAGAACGATTCATTTAAATTGCACCCTATAAGATGAGTGACTGAACGACAACGAGTGTATGTATACAAAAAAAAAAGAAGTTTTTAGACTTGCACTAGACCATCATCGTCAACATCCTCAGCGTACTTAGTCTACAGTCGGTTTGGAGTCATAGCGAATAGAGCTGAGCATGGCTAGGAAGGTCCCGGAGCAATTTGATGTGAGTGGGGACATGCAACTGAAGATGTTTCCAAAGCGAGGGTATTCATTAATCCTGTACACATGACTTTGTGATGACGGGTTTTTCATAGGAGGACATCTAAGAGGGTGATAGTCTCTACATCTACTCCACACTCGAGTACAAGTATCCTTTCGGGTTTCTTCTTCTTCAACAAGAATTCATCAGCATGTGATGGAGCAAGCATGTATACTTTGCCCAGTCAGGCAGGTCTGTGGGATACAATTCATGTTGCAGTGCGACGACCAAAGGCTTCTTCGGCTACTTTTGTGCAGCGACATCAAACCATCAAGTTTTCTATAGCTTAACATCATCTTTTTGCAGTAGGACATGCACCCTTTATAGCTTTCATGCAAGTCGTCCTTGTCGTCATCGTCCTTTTGAGTGTTTTCCATCCAGCCTGTTCAGAAATATGTGCATTCGAGTCGCATTGAAGTATGGTCCTTCTGTGCATGAAATCGTATCCTAGCCATCCAATCTACCTACCTATCTACAACCTTCTAGCTTATGGTCATATAAAGTGGTTAGTTGATTCATATCTACAGGAGAATACAGGCCGCTTATGCTCGCATATATATCAAAAGACTTCCATATAAAATCGTACTGAATCCTGCCCGCTTTGAAAGAGGTTTCCTTTCGTCGACGCTCGACCAAGAGCAAGGTGGATGGATGCTGGATGGGATACTTCAGATACACGGTAGCCAGAGAGGGTAGCATCCATGGTGAGGATTCGTTTTCTATATGCACTCGGTTTGCAAATGCATTCATTCTCTTTGAAGAAAATAACTGCTAAAGAACCCTTTCTGAAATGTCCCAACTCGATGTCGCACACATGAAAATACGTACTCGTATGAGGACATCCAAGAGTGATCGCTACCGCACAATCTACATATATAGTAAGGTGTGTATTAAATGGTGAATCGCCTCTCGGTTGAAGAAGTACACTGGAATACCCGACACCCACACATCTGCACCAACAATACTCTCATCAACATGGGTGTGTGTACTCATGTGTCCAAGGACCAAAAGAGCCGGAAAGGATATTTTCTTACCTTTCTATTTACTCAGCTACCTACATGCATATGTACACAGCTATGGTCGACTGTTGAGAAACACGACTAAATGAAGCCTCCGGACAGCAGAGAATCGAAAGGATCTAACTAGGGACAGACGTTTTGGGAGATGGGACTATGGGACGGACCATTGCTGTAAACATAGTATAGGAAGCGAGTAGTGTGCATAGTTGTGCTACAAGCCAAGAGCTCTTCAATGAAAAATGAAGGAAGTTGGGCGGAACCGAATTACTTCGCCTGGACCATAGTAAAGTTTCTGTTTAAGTTTCTAGTTAGGACGAATGTATATTGCATGTAGTGGTCACAGGATGCCCTGAATCGCTAACTTCTGGGCGACGGCAAAGAGAAATTTTACTCAGAGCTATAGCACACTATGCACACGGCCAAGCTCCAGCTACGGCCGGGCAAAGTCAACAAAGTGAAAGGATTTTAGAATATTCGATTCGTTTTGATCCTTCGTGATCCTGGTGCAGCCGGTCGGGCTAACCGCTACTGCTACCACTGGCCTCCATCCATCAGTTGTCTATCCCTTTGCATTTATTTTCGTACTTTCAGCTGCTATTAGTCTTAACCTAGTCATCGTCACTTTTCATCCAGGCCCATGGACCCTAACTTCAATCGTCCCCGCACAACCGCTTCCATATTCGTGTATTCTCCGTTGTCCACATGTGAAGAAAATTTCCACTCATTCCCGGAAAAGTTAAGATTCGTATGGACAAAATATCAGGACCGACGCCAGAGAGTTTAGTTTCTAACTTGAGCTCCCAGCACGTCTTTGCCGAGTATCGCATTGCTTTAATCAAGGAATAGCAGCACATACATATTGAAGAAGCAGTGAATGTTTTCATAGTCCCTTTTTCTAGTGTGCTCATGTAATATTTGTATATGTTTATGTATATTCGTATTTAGATAGGTCTGGCGTTGGTCCGTTTCGTCCTCATTCGTATGAAAATTTTAAAGGATTTCGGGTAACATTTTGGGGTGACCATGATTAACGATGCTGCTCAGAAAATTTTATGGATAATACTGAAAGATATGTGTAGGGTATGGATGTATGAGTGAAAGTGGGTTGAGAGTGTATGCTTTCATGTTGCAAAGCCATGAATTTTCAGGTTACTTGAGAAGTATAAATATATTTCAGACTTGCCGAGATAAATTTCGAAATGTCAATTTTTGGTTGTTAATTAAATGGTGGATTGAAGGAACTCAAAATGTTCTTAATTTTTCGTAAGATGTAAGTCTCAAAGAGCGTAGAAACTGGAGTTTTGAAAATTTGGGTCTACCAGCAAACTACTCTTACTAAAGATTTTATTTTTACTTAGTCACATCGCAGTAAGGCTACTTCCGGTCATAAAAAAGTGGAGCTTAATTTGCGAACAAAAATAGCCGAAAATCAACCCGGACCATCTGGTACTATTTCTACAGTTAATGGAGATTTAACATTAATTTCGAATGAATCGATCATATTCGGAACAATTGATCCACTTACCTGGTACTTCGACTAAGGCTTCTACTTCCATAGACGCTGTTTGTATTATGTACCGCCACTTCAAGTGTTGTTTTCTCAGTTTTCTTTAAGTGTTTGTCTCTCAGCTCTCTAATATTTACTCTCTTTTGTAATATCATCTTATGATATTGTCTGTCTAACAGAAACCTAGTTGCCCAGGCATACATATTATATATTTCATTATCCATATTTCACTATCCATATTTCATTACATAATCTTCCATTCCTTGGCACCGGATTTTCAAAAAATTAACTGGTTTTCGTTCTTCCGTGGGCTAAATACTGATAATTCACTTTCCAAATTTTATTCCTTGCTTAATGACTTTATCTCTACATATACACCCACCTTCAACCTTTGTAAATCTACCGATCCAACGGGTTTTCAGGGCAATCCAACTAAAAAGATTGCTCGGAAAAAGTTTCGAATATCGAATTATGCCTCTGATCTTGCCGTATTTCGGTCTTTACTTTGCTAGTTACTTTGCTAGTCTGGAGTCTTCTATTTTTTTTCCAATACTAAACCTTTTTGGCCTTACACTCGGTCCTTGAAGAAATATTCTTCCTTTCCTAACCAAGTAACTTTCAATGGTTTTACCTCCTCGTCTCCACATGAAGTTTGTGAGTTTTTCGCTAACTTATTTTTTTCTTCCTTTAAAAGTTCTTCCTCACTTGTACATCGCCTTGTGTTTCCTTCCCTTCCTCCTTCTCTGCGTGAGCTCACAGTAGTTTTCTTTGTCATTTCCATCCGTATTCTCTCAAAAACCTTCCACAAGTTAGGAAGTAAGGAGATTGACGGAAATTTCTGGCCTCTTTAGTTTTGGCCTTCTTATGGATGGGAACAATCTTTGCTACTTTCCATCTGCCTGGGAAGTAGTCATTGATCAGAGTGTTGTTGAAAAGAATGGAAAGAATTCTCAGCATAGAGATTGATAGATCTTTAATTATGGAATTAGAATTCCATCACGCCCAGAAGACTTCTTACTTTTTATACCGCGTAGCAGTTGCCCCAAGTAATCATTTTTAACAAAGTGGAATGGGTTATTTGCATTTTGCATATCATCGTAATGGTTTGCAGATGAAAATGTGGCCAATGGTTCATTGTGCGTGATAAGGAAGCGATTGACTTCCTCTCTTACTATTTGGCTGTTAAGAGCAGAGCAGTCAGGCGGAACGGCGTTCATCTGGGATTGGAATGTCGGTGTATGCAACTTTGTCTGACGATCAGGGCTACGCACAGCAACATTGTCAATCGTTACCACCATCTCCTGGCTTTTGTATTTGCGAGAAAACAGATTGATTGCTTTAATCATGTCGGGGTCTGGTCGGATGTCAGCCAGCACAAGACGCTCACTGCGAAATTTGCAACCATCTCAGACATTATTTTGCTGGGACGGTAGATACTCGAAAGTAGTGAGTGATCTGTACGACGGGTGATCACTCTCATGCCTATGAAAAATCCGCTTTAACTTGCGGTGCCAAATGTGTCTCACTTTCATGTGCTTTACAATATCCGGCGGCAGATCGTGATTCTGATATTTGTTAAGTGTCATCAAGCGTGTATTCTGGACAACGGTTTCATTTATGATATCATTGACGGACTCTATTAGATTATCAATTTGACGCCTGTGTCGCGCTGAAATTTGCTTCAATCGATGTTTTTGAAAGACTGGCTTTTCTTTGGGGGTATTTCCATGAAGCTGAAAAAGAAGCGGAACTGAAGTTGAAGCTTCACGGCAAAGTGAGCTAACATACCACCTTGCGTACAGCAGTTTGAGGGATCAGTACTGCTGCACAAGTCCACTGACAGGAGAAAAAAGTCTATGGTTGAGTTACTACTTGGTCTGGTTGGTGAGTTCGGAGCAACAACTTGCAAGGGAATGGGAGGACCGCTAGATTCCAGTCATTCGAGTAACACCCTTTCCATTTGCAACGGAATCTCCCCGTCGTAGGTGTCTCGACTGCAAATCGACACCAATAAGCGAATATTTGTATTGAGATATGATTGAGCTAGTCACTCCGAAATCATGCAACAGTTGTATTGAGATATGATCGAGCTAATCCCTCCGAAATCAAGCAACAGACTTGACTTTGACGAACTACATTGAACGCACAAGGATGCTACGAGGATTCGCCTATGGTCCATTGTTTTGACTACAGCTGGAGTGAACGCACAGCACGTCAGATTGGGGACCGTGATGGACTCCATATCCAGATTATTCATAACCAGTAGTGCTGAGCCACCATTTTGGTGGTCGAAGACAGTGGGTAGCTCTCTGAAGATGGCTTTATGGAATTCTGAGAGTCTGGTTTTTGTTTTCAACGCAAGATCCAATTTCAACGCATCAAGGAGGTGTTGAGCAGACGCTCTTTGCGCCATCGAGATGAACGAAGCGCTATTGAAAGTGGCTACGTTAACCAACTTACTTAAGAAGGGTAGGCACTAGCTTAAGAGTGGCAACCAGCCCTACGACATCAGTTCCAGCTTCCAATACTTGGCTGATAAAATCATTTATCAGATCAAGATTGACATTAGCAAGAGATGACCCCTGCGAAATTGGAGCTCGCTAAACAACACAACTCGGGGAAGATAATTAGTTCTATTGGTGCGTAGGAGATGCCACTTTGCCTGTAGTTCCAGATGTTCTGCGTCTCATACTGCTGACACTCCTTTCGGACCTGTTGGCGGTGAATATTCTTCGCTTCGATCCTGGTCACCATTTGCTTATATGCTCGGCATCCACAGTAATTGGCTGGGTGACCATCAACACTACAGCTGACACACGCAGGCTGTGCTTTTTCAATTTTTTTGCATTCACCACGATGGTGCCTCTCTAGACACTTCGCGCAGCGATGGACAACGGTGCAGTTGCCTACAATATGTCTGAAATTTTGGCAGTTAAAACACTGTAGCTTCTCTTTATTTCAGATTCTCTCCTAAATCAGCCTCCGACAGAGAACAAACTGTATTTGGAATGATTCAAAAGTTTTCAAATATGATTTGGCTTCATATACGTTTCTTTTTAATTCAATGATGAAAAATTTTGATTTGAAAAGAAAATTTTTATAATAAAGTGGAACTCATATAAGATTCGCTTTTTATTTCAAAGTGATTTCAACTTTTGATTTAAATTTGATTCTATTAAATGACATTTTTCTGAGTGATCTACTGTTTATTTCTTTTTTCCGTCAGTTTTGCTTTCGATTCTTTTTAATATTGCTATTTCCATCTGAACTTATAAATTTTCTTAGTTTTCAGGTTATTCTTTTTTATATATACACATATTTTTACTAATGTTCGAAGAACATTAGTATTAAAATCGATTCGGCCAAAAATTCATATTTCCAGATGTATTTATATATATATATATATATATATATATATATATGTATATGTATATATATATATATATATATATATATATATATATATATATATATATATATATATATATATATATATATATATATATGTATATATATATATATATATATATATATATATATATATATATATATCTATATATATATATATATTTATATATATATATATATATATATATATATATATATATATATATACATATATATATATATATATATATATATATATATAATATATATATATATATATATATATATATATATATATATATATTTATATATATATATATATATATATATATATATATATATATATATATATATATATATATATATATATATATATATATGTATATATATATATATATATCTATAATCAAAAATCTCGGGAACGCGCCATCCGATTGAGCTGAAACTTTCAGGATACTTTGGTGTATATGCAAAATAGGTCCAGGTTTCTCTAAATGTCAATTATCTTTAACCCTTTGGCGCCGGCGGCCATTTTAGTGATATTTTTAATATACCTATTATTCCGTACACAAATAATTTTTGCAAAAAATAAGTCGACGAAATAAATTTCGAACGTGTTCTACATATGAATCGGATAACGTTTTGGAATTTTTAACCCCATGTGTGCGCTGGGTGCCTAAAAAGAGAACAGGAAAATTTGAAAATTTTTAAATTGCGATAACTTTTGACAGAGTTATTCAATCTTTACGAAATTTTTCGAACATATTGGTATAATTAAGTTGTAGATTTGTGTATCTTATAATGAGCGTGCTGGCAACCCTGTAGCTAGAGCAGGCACTGAAAGTGAAAACCTCCAAATCATCGTTTCTCTTGAAAAAATGCCGTTTCTTCAAAAAGAAGCCACTCATATGTAAATCTTGTGCTTTGTTTACATAGACAAAAAAAAATTGATATGGTATAACGGGTACGCCTGGTAACCCTTGCCCAATTTACCTATATTTTTAGCATCAAAAACTTCCATTAACGGAAATCCGCGATCCAATAAGCAGAATTAATTGAAATTTGCAGAATGTATTGGTCTTAAATAGGACCAGGCCTGATAGAAGTGATTTGAAAATGCGGGCGATTCTGTGCCAGTGGTGCCATCTTGAAAAATCACTAAAAAAGATAACTGCTTTTAGCCCTATAAATTTTGATTAAATCGTTCGATTTTGACGAAATTCACACAGTAGCTGGAACTTACTTCAAACCACGTTAGATAGAAATTTTGTTGAAAAATTCAGTTGGAGTTGCCAGCTATGATAATTTTGGTGTCTTAAATTTGAAAAAATAAAAATTTGGAAGTGAAAATATTCAAACCATCGAATATCCTAAAAAATGACCGTTTCTTACAATAAAACCAATCTGTATACAAATCTTATGCTTTATCTACACGTTCAAAGTTAAACTTTGGAAATTTAATGTCGAACAAGAACGGTAAACCTTTCCCAGTTAACCTATATTTTTAGCATCAAAAACTTCTGATCACGGGAACTCACGGACCAATAATCAGATACAACTGAAATTTACAGAATGCATTGGACTTTAGTAGGACCAGATTGGATAGAAGCGATTTTGAATTGTGGGCAACTCTGTGCCAGTGGTTGAAAAATTACAAAGAAAAAAACTGCTTTTTGCCCTATGAAATGTGAATAAGTAACCAAATTTTCATGAAATTGACATAGTAACTGAACCTTACTCTAATCTCTGTTTGGTGAAAATTTGGTTGAAAAATTTGATTGGTGCTGCCAGCTATGGTAATTTTTGTGTCTTTGGTTTTGAAAATTCGCTCAAGAAAATAAAACTTTTTGCCCTATAACTTCCAGTACAGTCATGAAATCAATACGAATTTCATACAATTCATGGAACCTATTATAAACATTATTCAGGCCAAATGTGGTTGAAAAGCCACGATAGAGTTGCCAGCTATTGTTGGTTTTGTGTTAAATTGCAATATCTTTATTAAGCGGTTTTATCGTAGAATTTTCAAATGGGTAACATATTGTAGTGACAATTAAGAGCAAGTTTTCGATTATTTGAAAAAACTCGCTTTAGGTAACCCTACATTTCTTTATACTCCTATAACTTCGAATGTAATTAAACAACGTGAAGCAGATGTGATATATTCTTCGCTTTGATACTGGCAGAAGGTTGCCAGCACGAGTCGGTTGTGCTACTTTTGTATCAATAAATGCTTACAGTTAGTATTCATACCGGAAACATTTACAATGAAAATAAATAACCGATGTTTCAATTCCCAAAGTTCTGCAAATTTTTCGGATCGCAGCCCCAAACACCAACTTCAGTTACAGTGCTGCAGGCACTGAGCAGTTTCTTTATTGATGTTATATGAGATGCTGCTTTCAAAATTTTGTGAAATAAGCAACTGATAAGGAATATAATTAACCCGTGTTTTGCTCTCATAAACTTTGAAATTCATGCCAGTGGTAATATCTGAAACCTTCCACCATATGAGTTATAATGCATTCTTGAGACCAAAGTAAAACGTGGCGTTTGAAACAGTTTGGCCGTAATAAGCAGCTCATGTGGTGAACTATGCACTCAAAACCTGCACGATTCTTCTACTGTTCTTCGAACATTAGTGTTTCTAGCGGTTCAGGTGCGCTAGAGTTTTTTTATTATCTCTTCTTGTCTAATCTATAATTGGATATGAAAATAAATAAACAAATGTATTTTACATTTTTCATATTTATTATGAATCCAAACTTTTTAACTTCAACAACCAAATTGGAAATGTTTTTGCGGGATGATTAAAATTGAACAACTTTTTATTAACATTAAAAATTTTAATCTACATTGAAAATTCTATTTTGACAAAGTGGTTTCGAAAGTATGCACTGTTTCTCATCAGACACCAGCACACAGTGCATACTTGACTGGCGTGACCACTTGCAGGTGGAAATCATTACATTTTTATTTATGCTATCTTATTTATGCAACAACCAGCTCATCATTAATAAAACTGAATTCAGGACGAAATACAGCTCCTTGAAATCCATCACAACATACATGACTTGCTAAACCAGTCGAAGTCTCTGCATTTCTTCGACCTGATCCGCCCAAAATATTTTCCACCTCAAAGTAAATTTATTCGCGTGTAATTCTTCGACCGATGTGGATGAACCCTCATTGCCTCGGACCTTCGAAATTTACCTGACCACAAAACTGGACTTATCCTTCTACAAATTACCAGCATTCTACCTTTTATTCCTGTTTTGTCCTATCCAACTCACATCAATCCATATCACCACGAGGCTACACTATCAATTCAAAACAGATTCTTTCCTATTACATACACGCCGGTAGTAGTGTTCCAATTACAACGAGTACCTATAGATATTCCACCACCTCTCACCTTGACAGGCTCGTTTAGTCCAAGTGGAAATTGACGGAAAATTACCCGAATAAAACTGGAACGCGTTGACATTGCGAACGTTTTCATCGTCAGATCGATGCGTAAATATTTTCGTTGGCCCCAAAGGTAATTGACAAACATTCACTACAGAACACTATCTTTGCACAAAAGATCCAGCGAGTTGAGGCGGTGTAACACAAAGTAGTCCTCGACTGGCACCAGTGCTTCTCTAGTCCAGGACCTGAAGTGTACATATGCGGTTTCGCAAAGTTACTTACTGACAAACCATCATTTTTGCTGCTGTGCGCGACTTACGCTACTCGGCTCTGCCAGGACATGCCAGTTAGGACACTTTACGGATTGAATGGGAGCGCGTATGGCAGTGGCTTGACGACAGATACGACGAAATGGAATGAAACGTTGGACGAACTAAATGAATGACGTGCCGTCCTGATGTACGTATGAGAGCGTGGAAAGTGTGGAG
The DNA here is from genome assembly GCA_947369275.1 of Nemotelus nigrinus. Taxonomy (NCBI): domain Eukaryota; kingdom Metazoa; phylum Arthropoda; class Insecta; order Diptera; family Stratiomyidae; genus Nemotelus; species Nemotelus nigrinus. The sequence continues at coordinate 150,011,935 of OX376373.1, forward strand.
CGGAAAGGTTATTCGAAGGTAACCTCTAGAGTACCCTCCGAACGACAATGTGCTGTGTCTTGTGTCTGTCCTTTATGGACTATTAGGGAATTAATAAATTTTATTGAAATCGTCCGGTTATGGCTAAGACGTGTGCATTGAACATGACTACGAATAGCCATTAGACCGGTTATAGGTATTAAAGAGTTCAACATGGCAGGATAGATATTAGCCGGGTTATTGGCGAAGAAAATATGCAAAGGGTGGTCGGATCCAGACTAGGAGCGGGATATTTGCAGGTAGTCAGATGTAATTAATTCAGGGCTCAGGTAGAGAAGCAGAGACAATAAATTCAGTTGGATATAGTTTTTTGTCTGGTACGTACCTATTTGGTTGGCGAAGCGAATTAGGCTAGTATCTGGAGTAACTTGCGTTTATATTATCGAGAAAAATATGATATCGCAGCTGCATATTGAAAATTTGATGTTTCGGTTTCAAATCGGAGCAAAGTACCCACATTGGTTTATGACTTCACTTGTTTTGAATGGAAGTTGTGATTTGATTTAGTGAATTAAGTTATTCTTGAATTGCATCCGAGAATTCAATTCGTTCCGCTAGGTAATAAAAATTTCGCGTAATACTAGTAAAAAAAACCAATTGCACGGTCTGTTTTTAGTCATTTACAGTTATAAATATCTACACATCTCAAAATAAACAAGCATTTATCAAATTAATTAAAGGATCTACTGAACAAAACTACATTGGAAAGTATACAAAATTATCTTATTTTTAATTTATTTATTGACCAAGCAAGGCATCTGATTCTATTAGGATGATTTCAAAAATATAAGGTTCTTATTTGTTAAATATAGTCATTGAAATACATCTATTTTCGTTTTTAGGGTAAATGTCTGCATGTTAATGTCTACCTTCATGGTTAGACTATATAGGTAAGTTAGCAAAATAAAACAGATGCCACTTGCGAAATGTGGTCTTCATTACGAAATTTTTTTAACTTTAGCCCATTTTCCTGCTATCATTCGGGCAAGTTCTAACAATAAGACTTACCAATTTTTTCCTGTGCTATGACTTGATTTAAAATAAGTAGCTAAACAGGTCAATAAAAACTCTGACTATAAACTTGTTAGTCGAAAAATAAATTGTTACAAAAAGGAGTTAGTTTCAATTCCGATCTCATAATTATTGTCAGCATATAATCATTTCATTTGGGATAGGTAGTCCAGGAGTAATTTGGTCAAGAAGAATCACTTAGCTGAGCCAGCACATTTTTATTAATTGCTACCATCAAGAAATACTGGTAAATAGTTCTAGGATCTTCGCACAGAACTATTAGCAGTGAGCTGGTAAATGATCGTATGCAGTGATTCATGGCACAGTTTGGGTGAGCTCTGTACCAGCTCATCATATCCAACAGCTGACTATATATGTACGTGCAAGTGAGCTTGTGCTGTGCGATGAGCGTTTTTGACTAACTTTTCGAAAAGATCGCAAAGAAAAACTGAATGCATTTGAAGTTAGATGGTTCTGCGCTAGTGATGGGGTGATTTAGATAGCGTGGATTGGATGGGCTGGAAGATAAATAATTTATCAACTATGTGGAACAAATTGCTAAAATTTGTACGCTACTGCCATTTGTACGTCAGCTCTGAAGACAGTTAAAGAAGTAAAGCGGGTACATACATGGTACTAATGGGTAGCTATACTAATGGGTAGCTACCAATAGCTCGTTTGAATGATTCTAAAAGAATGGCTCATTAATATTAAAACAAATGTAATTGAGCTCACTCACTTAAAAGAGTGATTTTTTTCATTACTATCATCAGCTCCCTGAAAAAGGAGGGGCAGGGTCAAAGCAAAAATAACAATATACTCAAATATATTTCATTGATTAATGATTTGAAAAAATTATAAATTCATAAAACAAATAATTGATCGATAAATATAGAGAGGTAACGATCCACATCCAAATAGAACCACAATACAATTTTGGTTAATAAATAAATGAATTAATAAAGGTAATAAATCTGACTTATTCCAGTTAGTTCCTCAGATAAAGCGTATGAATAATGACGGAAATATAAGAAAATGTTTGTTTTTTTTTAAATAAAAAGTGCATTTGGATGGAGATGCCGACATTATATAAAATTTAAAAATAAATAATTTTAATTTACTGCACATTTTGATTTATATAGAACCTGCAGGAATAATATTATCTCTTTATTTTGAGCGGTGTATTATCATTAAGCCAAATAAAATAGGATTATTTAAACTAAGATTCATTTGTTTGTAAAACGACACAAGATTTCCGTAGGACTAACACGCGCTGCAGTTAATTATGAAGGAAAATGGCTGTGTTAAATTTTAAGGTTGAGAAAATAAAACAAGTTTTTTCCTAAAAAAAAAAGAAACATATAGCTCTATAAATACTGATAATTTCTAAAAAATTAATGAATATTTGTGATCAGAGCAGAACTTATTCTTGTTCAATACATATGTCTTTTAAACTTGTTAAAAACAAACATCATTGAAAGAGAGGATATGTTTAAGCAAATATTTCATGTAGTGGGACACTAACATTGTTCGATTTCTTGCTTCCCGCAGTGTCTACATTTTCTTCGGTGGCCGCAATTCAAGTCGTATGAAGCTGTGTGTCGACACAATGAGTATGCTTTTCTATAAATCCAGCCATATAGTTGCCTACGTGGATGACATTAATATCTTGTCACGTTCTTTTATATCCGCCAAAGAACTTCTGCTGATGCAAAAGAAGTAGGCTTGAAAATCATGACCCAAAATACAGCTCTTGACGAGTATAATTTTGAAAATGTAGACAAATTTATATACCTAAGACGAGCCCTCAGGCGAACGAATGAAGCGAAACAGGAGAGCAGCCAATGATGCGTAAGGTACAATCAATACCTGTACGAAATATTTGACGATTTAGATGTTGCCAAAATTATCGGATTGCGAAAGCTGCAGCGGGCTAGTCAAGGGCAGCAAACGAAGGAGCACCTAGTAATGTTAGGTACTATTCGTAGAAACACCTGAGGGTCATGGGCTAGTGGGAAAAATCAGGAGCCGCTGATCCGACTCTGCCGATATCGACATACACTATGCATCGTTGGTTGGATTGAGAAATAGGAATGGCGTTACTCAGTATACCTCCGCTTACAAGCCACTGTCTCAAATCCTTTTGTATAGGATTTGATTCTTCGCAAAAATTAGCTTTGTACTTTCTTGCGGCAGCTAAAAGGTTTCTCGTCTTTGTCATGAAATTACGCTTAGTCAGGTCGGGGCAGGTCTAACTTTTTCACCTCCTCCTTTAAAAATGCACTAACCACCTCGATATCTTCTGATATTCTCCTTACCTTACCTTTGTTTAATATCAATCCTTTGGAAGTTGAAACCCTAGTTCCAGTCTTGACGATATTTTCAATATCCTGGTAAAATCCCTCTCATACTCTCTTTGTGTGGCTAAACTCGACTACATATTCCCCATAGCCGTTAGACAATTTTACCGATATATGTCTGGCTGATACGTTTGGCTCTGTGTTTGTTTTTGGGAATGTTGTTTGTTTGTTTGCTTGTTCGTCATCATCGTGTTGTCGTTTCGTTTAGTTTTTGGATGTTTTTGAGTATTCTTCTTAATTTTTTTGCCTTAGCTACCACCAGAGGACGAGCAGAGATCAGAAACTAAAAACTAATTTACAAAAAATACATTAGAAGATAACACACTGAAGATAAACAAACAAACAAAAAATACCCCCAAAACAAACACCCAATCACAAAAGCACAAACATACGAACCAGACGAAAATTGTTTAACGAATATGGGGAACACATAGTAGAGTTTTATCCAATATTTTCCCAAATTTCAAATCTGGTGATTCTTCTGTCGTTTCCAACAATCGGTCTACATCTTTTTTTTTTGCTGTTTCAGTAAACCACTTGAACATCTTGTTTACAATGGAGTTTATCCTTCTCTACAGCCTCTTTTTACTCTTTAGAAGTATGGTTTCATCAAGGGCCGCTCTTCAGCGGCCACTTCTCGAAGGCTTCTGACTCTATGAACCATAACCTGTTGCTTAATAAACTTGAAGGTTTTGGCATACTTGGTCTTATGCTCTCCTGGTTTTTCTCTTATTCTTATAGTCGTCCGTGGAATCACTTTAAACGGTTCCATTTATTCTTCTATATGTGCTACATTCGGAGTTCCTCAGGAATCTATCTTGCATTTTATCTTGTTTGTCAACGATCTTCATTTTGTTATCAACTCTCCCGGTGTTATATAGGCAGATAATTTAAAATTATACAAGCAACCAAGTCTGCGGTCGATTATCATCAATTGCAAGCTGACTTATCTTTAAACACTGGTGACAGAACAACTTGTTATCGCTAAACTGAACTAAATATTCAGCAGATATTCTTTATATAAAAATGCTCCACATGTATTTTTTCTTCCTTGTCTGGTATTTTGCCGTCAGCTAACCAACATTTTAAAGAGCTTGATGTGGTGAAAGTTGAAATTGAAAAAAGAGAAATTTATAAATGATGCCTGGTTGTAATGAAAATTACAACCAGGGTTTCTAGGATGGTTGACTTTGTTTTGCGTTCTTTGTATATGTTTACTAACATTTCTATCTGTATTCATTTATTTGTTACCTTAGTACGTAGTGTTCGCTTTCAGTATTTATCTGGCATTATTGTTCGCCAGTTCAGCATAGGTTCACTCGCTTGGTGTTTTTTTTATATTCAGCATCCTTGATTGTTCTTACTTATTTCGTCGGCCCATCCTTTGGAAGCAGGTAGATAATTGCACGATGTGTGCTTACTTTTCAAACTGTATCGAGGCATTTGTTGGTCAGATTTTGCTTTCTAGATAAGCATACTTAAATTGAGTCATCCTAGTCAAATCTCTGAGATTTCCTTCTTCTATTTCTAGTTTATCTTTTTTGTGTCTTCCTTAGATCGATTTTTGTCGCTAGTTTTAAATTTATTCAACTCTTTCTCATTTTTCTTCTTAAATTTCTTATTTTCATATTATGTTTCACATTCATTGCTTTCATTGCTGTAATTGAGTTATATCTGTGACGCAATGGATTATAAATAAATATATGTTCAATACAGCTTATTGTATAAATTCACGATACTAAAAACATATTTGCTAGAACCGAAGGTACTAATATATAATATCAAAGTCTTAGTCTTATAATAATTCTACTTGGTTTTGAAGGCTTTACCTCTTCAGCAGTACATACAATAAAAAGAACTTTAAACCTCCTTCTTGCTATATTCTGCCCAAAAAAAAGTATATGAACATCAACATCAGGTTTGGATTTCCTTTCGTATTCTAACATTCGCCTTTAACGAAAGAAGGAATGCGAACTACTTGCAAAAGGAAAATAATAAAATTTGAATTTCTGAAAGATCCTCTTAACAAATAAGATTGGATGCCGAAATAAAGGTTGAAAGTATAATAGTCCAGACATTAGGTGCTCAGAAAGGATAATAAAACAAAATGTTGGTTTAATTTTGATGTTTGACAGCTAAAAATTATTGGGTCACATAACTTGAATCTTATGTTTATAAAAGTGAATGTTATGAAAAAAACGTGTTAAGTGCGAAATTATTTTATTTTATGAAATGGCAATATGAGCCCAATGCTCGATGAAAATCACGTAAAATTTGATCCCATACAAAAATAAAAAACAGTAGATCATGGTATACAAGCTTATTTCTCAGATCAACGTTTTATCCACGAGAATGCCATTTAGTATAAAGATAGTTTTGTGAAATAAACAAAATTAGCTTTAAAAATCAGAGAAATCCTCTTTAGGCATTCTGATATTTTCTTTTCAGTTTTTTATCATCCAATTTATTATTTTAGGTTTAATTATTCATCAAAATTATTTATTATAAATATATATTTTTTATCACATTTAGCTCGTAATGCTCTTTAAACTGAAGTGAATCTATTGTTTTATGGGTGTTGATTTATTGTGGAATACTTCCCTACACCAAAATGCGCTATCTTACTTGGACAATGAAATAATGTTGCCAAAAAAAAATGAAGAAAATAACAATGAAGAAAATAACTTTCCTCTGTTAACGACGACGATCAAAAAATATCTTAGTGTCACGTCCAGATAGAAATGTTTAAAATTATTTTTCATATCTTTTTATATGTGCCAGTATCATACGGCGCAAACTGATTGTATATACATATAAAAAACAGCATGGCAAATAATGACATTTCGATTGTTTCTTCACTTTTTAAACTGTCAACCAGGCTATAATTAGCCGGCGAGATCAATGACCTCGACCACAATTTCCAACAATGAAAGATGATGAAACTCATGTGGGCTCAATGTAGGAGTCACGAAAATCTATTGTTTGTAAGCTGGTGTTCATTTGAAGAATATTAAATGACATCTTTAGTATATTCTTATACTCACCGGCAATAAAAAATTGAAAATGAATTGAGCAAAAATTTTCCAACGAAATTGGATGGAATATTTGAAATCTGTTTAACAAGTCCTTTCAGAAGAATTGATAGTCGCCTCACTCACCTCACGTCCCTTAAGCACACTCCTCCCACTAACGGATTTTATCATATTATTCCTTTTCCTTGCGATATTATCGACCAGTCGAAACCATCTGTCGCAATAACGCAAAGAGTATCCTTTTTCGTATCCCTTCCGAAACATATCCGGTCGTTGATTTGCTTGACACATTAAAGCAAGCTTCCGAAAATACAATACGGCCACTATAGCTACCATACAGTGGCATAGCTTTAACTAAATTTTCGTAATGCTTTTGCTGTCGTTTGGTTTGACATCGAATCGCATATGCAAAGGATCGGAACGACAACGAAATCCTGTCCAAGGGCTTTGAAAAAAGGTCTGAATGTGTCCCTTTTGGACCTAGATTTATACCTTTCAATATAATATTATACATAATATAATAAATTGAATGGTGTCCTTTTTCAATATGTGTCCTTCAATGTTCGTTCCGTTCGATGTGACCCGGCCAGGCCTGACTTGAGCCCCAGCACATTAAAATCCGAGCCTACAACAGTTTTCATTTGGGCGAAATCGTTGTCCTCAACCTCTGTCACCACCTCCATAGATTCTTGTCCAAAATCATTTCCCAGACAGAAGCGGCCAAATAGAGGACGCTACAGCACTGATTTTCATGTATATATTGGTGCAAGTATGTCCATTCCCATCCTGTGCATATGTCCAAGATCGTCCGGACACAAAGTTGGTATGAGCTTGCGGGTTAGTTTTCAGACCTTCGGTCGGTCGTCGGAGCTGAGATATTGTACATAAAACCCTTTTTGCCTTTTTCCTATCCTTTCTCCATGCATGTGCCGAAAAACCAAACGATCCATCTAGAAAATATGCTTGGCTCTCGCTCTTCTATTACCCTTTCGCTCGTAAACATATCCCGTTGCGGACACGACCGACCCAGTCCGTCGATGTGACGGCCGAGTAAGTTCCTTTTCCTATTAGAAAGTTTATCCCGAAATCAAATCGGTCTGTTGGAAAGGACATTTTGACTGGTTAATATGAAAATCGTATGTCCTTTCTCGAATTACAATAATTTCGGTCCGTACCGACATGTGTATGCGTTTATGTCGTCAAAAGGATAGAGGAGAGAATAGATGCAGTGGCAGCAAAGAAGCCGGAGTGAAAAGGACAATGAGATATGCCAGTGCTCTTATTTGACCATATTACAGTGGTTTCGGTTCAAGCAACCAGCGGTCGGAGATGTAGCAGACAATATCCTGAATTATTTCTAAACCCTTTCGTAGTTGGCTACGCTTACTGACGATTTCAGGCAATTACCGGAAGGGTTGATACTTTTGGGGGATGCCAACGAAGATACTAGGACAGGGAAGGTCAGATGCTGGGAGGAGTTTTTCAGGGTGATGAAAATGTTTACAATTAGGATTTGAGTGAAAGGGCTTGGGATTTTTCTCTCTCTCGGGTGATGATTGTGTTGCAGAATGGAATTGAGGAGATAATTTAACTTACTCGTTATTACTATCTAGCAGGAAGTCTAATTAAAAAAATATTAAAGATTTCTTAGAAAGTTTCAAATCACCATTTTGTACTAATGTCCTGCAAGATCGTGAAAATATTTTTGTCCTGGATTTTATTGTTCTTTGTTTGAGCTTACTCGAAGCAAAATAGTCAACTGTAAGACGCATAATAAACGTACGTGCTGTGTCGTTTCGCAGGACTAACTGGATGATGGTCTGTTGAGCTTTATACGCTCTGAGGAATGTTTCTAATTAAATGCGTGTAGCTTAGGGCTGAGCATTTCTATTCATATAAAATTCTCTCACCGAAATGGACAGTTACATTTTGCTAACACCGCTCAAAGTACTTGCCAGCCTTAGTGCTCTAATAACATCCATTAGAAGGGTATGTTCTTGGAGTCATTGGAGTGGAAATTTATTTTTTTAATCAGAAAATAATTGTTTGAGAATTCACCAACAATTGTTTAGTCTCTCAAACGCAACAGGGGATACAAAGCTTCCTAGAAAAGGTCAAAATTTTTAACAGTAACGAAAAAGTAAGCAGAACTCTCACAAAAATGAAATATTGTTGTGACATGCTCCAAATTGCTCTCAAACTAATTTGAATGTTTATTCTACTCTTTAAGCATCCAATCCTGCATCTTATTTCCACTGAACTGCACTTACCCCGTCCAGTCATTTAACATGTTCTTACGCATCACTTTCAAAAAGGACTTCTTATCGCATATCCGGCCTGAAATTACTTTGTTCCTACTGACATACACAACCTCTTTCGTGCACGGACGATTTAAGGCTGCCGTTTTCATCCCATCAACATTATCTGCGACTACCGTGAATCCATTCGAAATTCAGCACTGAGAATGGCTGACTCCGTAGCTACAATGATTTCGGAAAATATTCCGGAAAATTCAAACTACTCGTGCAATTGTCTTCTCGGACTCATTTCTTTGTATATATGAATGCCTTGTCTTACGACGTGGAACTAAAGACGATGACTATGTTTCCCTATACGCTGACTTAGCCGACTGAGGCGTTACCACTAAATTCCGTCGACTGTCCTTTCAACCACCATCACCGTTACTACCGTCTCTGCGAACTTTATGACATGTTATGATCATGCATAGCTTTGAGTATATGGACCATTGTGTGGTTCGCGCGAAGAAGTTCTCAGCCAAATTTCGATGGAGGCATCGATGGTCGTCTGTGAGTATGAGAGAAGTCTGATGGTGATGACTGGAAGAAATTAAAACCCGAATATTCTTATTCAAGTGTATTCGCCATTGTTGTACGTGGCCGGTGTTTAAGAAATTCATTGGAATGCCAAATGGAGAGAAGACTTAAGGTCGTATAAGAACGACTTTGTGCTTTTGCATGATGATTTTGAATGTTTCCGTTCGCAATCGACTGAGTCTGGTGATTTTGTTGATGAAAATGAAATAAAAGGGTATGTAGAGTAGTAGTTGGTAAAAGTGTTCAATGCTTCGTTTTTCAATTGAACAAATGATGAATTCAAGAAAAAATTATCAATAGCCGTTTCATAACATGAAGTTATATTTGTATCAATAGATTCTTGGATGGATCAAAGTATACATAGCTTGATGCATTAGATGTACGTGACTTTTGAGTAAAATGTCTTCTAATCAATGAATGAAACGAAACAATTTCTCACTCTATTTTGAACTCATTAGCTTTTACCCAAACGGCTCTGCTGCTCAGATAATCCGCCGCAGAGAGACCACTGAGTCATAGCTTAAGGTAGAACTATAATGCAATTAAGTGAACTTAAGTGAGCGCTGAAACTGAACGAAAATTCACTCAATTGAAGTCGATCGGTTAATTTGCCCATAATAGAATTAAGTGAAGGTTCATGAAGCTGCCGTCAGAGTGGTGAATATGAATTTGAATTTGGAGGCATATGAGATGAACTGATGTGAGCGTTTACGCAATATATTTGAATAGATTTTTGCTGCAATTGAAATATAGTTGTCTTCATAGCCTGCTAGCTCTGTTGCAAGAAATCGTAGAAAATTGTAGCTGAGCTGAACCTCAGCACTTTGCTTTAGATTATTAGATCTATAAAGATGGGCTTGGTGCAGGCTCTTAATTTGTGCTTATATTCAAATAAGTGTACGAAAGAAATGTTTTTTGAGCAATATTGGTATGCGACCGGAATATATTTAATCAACAAGGTCTTTACTGCTGAAGTTTAATATTCAATAGTGGACAGCTGAAGCATGGTGTGTGGTTATTCTTTGTATGAAAAAAGCTGTGAGACGGCATTTTAAGTAGTTTATGTACTTGTATTTTTAAAAGTAAGTAATTTAAAGATACAAGTAAATAAACTACTATATCATTTATTAATTCGTATGTTGTTCAACGCATTTTCTCTTTGAAATTATGTTTGAAACTCATTATTCCTACCTCCTGTAAAAATAGCATTTAAGTGATCGACGAAAAATATTTTAGATACCTGTTATTCTTTTTACAATGTCACGCAGAATCATATTCGAGACATCTAATTACTACTTCCTATATTGTAAACTGTCAAGAGCCGTTTAACAATAAAAGGTATGTTCGCGTACTACGATTAATTGCAATTAATTGCAATAAAACCGTTTTTGCACTCCGTTTTACTGAAAACGGAAAATTTCCCCTCTTTCAGTAGGGTCTGAGCTACTTAAAAATACTGAAAACTGTCAAACGGTTTTTGGCCTAATGTTATATTATTCTGAAGGACGAATGTTTTTGTGACGATAATTTATCACCACTTAGGATGACTTTATTATCATTATAGAAAACCGACAACTGACACTTTTGTTTGTCGATTTTCAGGAAATGCAATGTGAGCGTTTTTGTGCTTTTCATGAATGTCCCCCACCACATGATTCAGGAAAATTCAGTAAAATTCAGTGACTGAAAGTACGCGAACAGACCTAAAATATTCAAATATTTCACATACCTATTATTGCGTCTACAATACCGCATACGAACGATCAGTACTTCTATCTCCTGCAAAAATACCAAACGATCCACGAAAACATATTCAAATATTTTACGTGCCTTCTATTGGTTGTAGTCGATACGCAAACCTCTTGTCAAATTTACTTAATTGATGTACGGTCCCAGTCGTAGGCCACTTAAGTGGCCCGAATTGAACGAAACTTAACGAAACGGCAGATAAGTACATTATGGGTATGCCGCTTGATTTCTATGCAACCGTACTGTCACTTAAGCTACTTAAAGCTCACTTAATTGCATTATAGTTCTACCTTTAAGCACTATATATGTGTAGCTCGGAAAGCACACTCAGAAAAATTTCACCACTTAACACTTTTTTAGAATCACTTTAAATCAAAAGTTGAAATCACTTTGAAATAAAAAGCGAATCTTATATGAATTCCACTTTATTATAAAAATTTTCTTTTCAAATCAAAAATTTTTTTTTATTATAAAAATTTTCTTTTCAAATCAAAGAAAACGTATATGGCGCAAATCATATTTGAACATTTGTGATTCAAAAATTTTCAAATATGATTTGGCTTTCAGAATTATTTTAGTTTAGGATATTTAAAAAAGCAAAATCATTTTCAAAATATTCTGAAGCTCGGAAAAGCCAACTAATGAGTTAGATCACTTTTTGAAAATATACGGGTTTTCTGTGAATGCACGTAGTGAGAAAGAAGCGTTAAAATTTCTAACAGCTGTGAATGGAACATAGCGATCTATACAGAGAGCACAGCCGTCTCTAGTACTTCTGGTTTATTTTTATGACGACGGTGCTAAGGCTTTAAAAGATTTCCGCTTATAAATTTGCAAAGCATTAACAGTAGAAAGATAACACGAGAGGAGACCGGTTCATTTTTTGCCCAAACTTAGCGTTTATTTGATTTATGGAGTACAGGTCTAGATCTAAAGTCATTGGCGGGATTTTACGAAAATAATAATAAAGCAATAACAAAATAATGGTCTACAAGCTGATGTGATTCATGCTAACATTGTGAAATCATTTGATGTCGGTAAAAATAAAGCACTGGGTATACGGACCGTTATCCATACTATACGTGGGAGAAGCTTCCAAAAGATTGTTTGTCGTTGCCCTCGTTTAAAACCCGCAGACATGTTGTGGAGCTATTGTCAAGGAAGCGTCAGATACTCGCGATTTTAAGTAGACTGCTTTCAAAATCTCAAGTTTAAATTATTATCAAACTAGCAACAAACAGCTATATTGTTCGGCTTGAAGATTGCACAATGCATGCAACTCACTCACAACGTGACATTTTTGACTCCATTAGCGCCCCTCCTCATTTACCAAGGGTACACATATCGACCAAGACGACCAAGGGTACACATATCAAATCCCTGACGATATCTGAAAGACCCGGGTGCGCTGCCGCCTTTAGCATTAACGCTCTATCTGCATTTTTTCGTTTTTGCGTTAACACTGGATTCGGAAACTACGTGCTCTATTACATAATTCTACAAAACACGAAAAACCTATCTTTTGTGAAAGAATGATAAAATCAATATTGAAAAATCCCCCATCTACAAAAAAACGTAGCATTACTAAGCATAAACGTTCTATCTACTGTAGATTGAACATTTATGTTAAGTAATGCGTAGATATTACGTTTATGCTTAGTAGTGCTATCATTATTCCGTTGCGTGTACCTACAAAAAAGTCCTATCTGCTTAAAACCTATCTTCTACAAATATTTTCAACGTGAAAGTTTTTACTTGATGATCATACATATGTACCCTAATTAATCGTATTTGTATCCATGTTTAAACTTTCGTCTCGTTTGAAAATGTCTGCAGCATTTAAAAAAACACAAATCATTGTATATCTCGATAGTATACTAAAATGTAGATCTAGCGTTTATGCTAAGGACGGCAGACTACGGACTACCTATGGCATTTCGGTGTTTCCAGTAAACGCGATTGTCGTGTTATCTTGAACGGCTTTTCTTCTTCTTTCCATTCGTCTTCTGGCGGTCCTCAATGTTCCATCCCTCGCCTTCTCTTACTCACATTTTTTGTTCTAATTCTTTCTATATGCAGTTTCCCTTAAGATTGTAATATTATTAATGTGCTTTATCAAAAATATAAAGTATAGTACGCCGATTCGTCGTTATTTCGTTAACTAAAAAAAATTATTAATTTTTGTGTTTCCGTTAACAATTCCAAATAGTTTTGATTATAAACAATTTTAACTAATATTGTTAATTATTCTAACAGAACTTCATTCAACGAGCTCTGATTCTCTCTATTCTCAAACAGTAAGGCACTCCGCACACGGGTCGTCAGCCATGCAATGCGCGAGAGATGCATTCGACAAACGTGAAGCTTGCGAGAAAACGATTGTCGTCATTCTCGTTTCATGTCCGCAGACGGGTCGTCAAGCTATCGTTTGCGTCAAATGTCAGTTTGCTTTCAGATTTCAGCAGATTAGGTTGAAAATGTTAAGTTCTTCATCAAGTAGTGATGATGAGGATATATTATTATTACATCAGCACGCCAGACATTCCAGCAGGTCACGGAACCAACGTAGATCATGGGTTCACCCCTACTTGGAGAGGAACCAGCACCGCAGGCTCTTTATCGCAGCAAAGGAATTGAGAATGTCCGACTCGAAATTTGTGGCTTTTTATAGAATGTCAAAATCGTCATATTTTAATTTAGTAGAGCTTCTGAAGGCTTCCATTAGCAATCAAGACACGAATATGCGGGAGTGTGTGCCTGCCGAAGAGCGAATATTAATCACTTTGAGGTAAGTGTTTTATCAGAAAAACGCCGGACTACTATCATACAATTCGGGGCATTTTCCCACCTGCCTAAGGCAATCCGCACACGGGTCGTTGAGCTATCGTCGTAGATGCGATATTTCTACGCTTGGTCGTCACAACCTATGTAAATCAATGGGTGACCGCTAAAATGGCCCACAGACGAGAGATCTCGTCGACAACTAGATCTGCAATATGCGATATCTGCAACGAAAATCTCTGTCTGTGGGCTAGTCTCAGGTTGCATTTTTAGTCTCTGCAACGGTTGCAGTAAATATCAAAATTTTTTGATATTTGGTGGGCGGAGCTACTGGTCGACGAACACGTTGCTGTGTCTGTGGTGATTTTGAGACTAGAATGGAGATCTCATTTGAATTTAGTGTAACGTAATGGTGACATAATTCGAAATCATTGGTTTAACGGACTGAGTTGCATATGAATATGCTCAACAAGAGTCAGTTAGCAAACCTCATGGTCCCGTTAATGCTTTATATATTTCAGGAAATATTTATGAACGAAAAGAATGGATGTGAAACAACAATATATGGTCAATTTCATTATCCTTTGGAGTTAGTGATCTGCGATTGAATCTCTGCTAATAGAATATTTTTAATGAAGTGGATAAAGCCTTTAATTTTGGTATATAATGATAAATTTACTTCAGAAGATATTGCATGAATTAATGATGCAATTGAAGAAAATTTTAAATTAAGGAAAGAAGACAGATTCTTGAGAAACCTTGTACCATTTTAGGGTTTGCAGGACCTGATACTCCAGCTGGGGCAATATCTATGTGGCATAATAATGGTTCTCATGCTGCAATATTTGATAATAAAGAAGATTTGCTAGATTTTGCCAGCAAGAGTATTTGGTTTTGCGATGGCTAGCTTGCTAAAAGATACTGTTGCTCTTGGACCAGTATTGATTTATTTATTTCATAGGATTAGTATATCTCTTGATGGCACTTCATCTATTATCGTTTTTAATGAGGCATGGGCATTAATAGATAATCCAGTTTTTGTGCTCAATTTCGATTTATCAAAGTACCTTGATTAGCTTTGTTTATCTGTTTTAACGCTCTACTAAACGGATATCTTATTGTTCAACGCTATCAATTTCACTTTGCAAAGCACCAAATCAATAAATACACCCCTAATACGCACAAGTACTGCCTGCGCATGATGACCGCCAGTTAAAAATCAATTAAAAAATATTTAGAGGGCTACATGTGCCTGAACCAGAATACCCGTACATACCTGTTCGAAATAACTATACGTGAAGCATATTAAAGCACAAATGCTGCCAGCTCATGATACATACGATTTTATAATTTTCTTCGAAAATCAGTAAATACACCCCTTATACGAACAATCACTGCCTGGTTATGATGACCGCCAATTAAAAATTATTGAGAGGCATCTGTGACTAGGCTACAGATGCCTGAAGCAGAAAGTACAAATACCTCATATACCCGTGTATACCTGTTCGAAATTACATTATCCAAAACATCATTTGCTAACAATGCTTACAATTTATATTCTCCATTTTTTTACAACGAAAATGACCTGAAAACACCAATTCCAAAGCGTGTGTTGCCTCAACGAAAACAACGTTCGAATGAGATTGCAATGCAAGTCTCTGTGTCTGTGGCAAATCAATTGAGATCCGGTCGACGACCAGATCTCCGTGTCTGTGGGCCGTTTAACGGAGCGTTAGCCTATCGTGAAGAGCGAGAAGCGTAGTCGGTTCACGTTGAGTGCGTCTCAAGCGTTGTGCATTGCAGGCCTCAAGCCGAATGGCTAGTCGTTTTCGCTAGTGCGATGGATGACGGCAACGTACAATTCGTGGGGGAGGTGGGAAAATGCCCCGAATTGTATGATAGTAGTCCGACGTTTTTCTGATAAAACACTTACCTCAAAGTGATTAATATTCGCTCTTCGGCAGGCACACACTCCCGCATATTCGTGTCTTGATTGCTAATGGAAGCCTTCAGAAGCTCTACTAAATTAAAATATGACGATTTTGACATTCTATAAAAAGCCACAAATTTCGAGTCGGACATTCTCAATTCCTTTGCTGCGATAAAGAGCCTGCGGTGCTGGTTCCTCTCCAAGTAGGGGTGAACCCATGATCTACGTTGGTTCCGTGAACTGCTGGAATGTCTGGCGTGCTGATGTAATAATAATATATCCTCATCATCACTACTTGATGAAGAACTTAACATTTTCAACCTAATCTGCTGAAATCTGAAAGCAAACTGACATTTGACGCAAACGATAGCTTGACGACCCGTCTGCGGACATGAAACGAGAATGACGACAATCGTTTTCTCGCAAGCTTCACGTTTGTCGAATGCATCTCTCGCGCATTGCATGGCTGACGACCCGTGTGCGGAGTGCCTTACTGTTTCAATTATTTATTTTATTCGAATCTTCAAGAAATTTTTATTACTAATGTTCGAAGAACAATAGTATTAAAATCGTTTCGCCGAAAATTCATATTTCTTTATATATATATATATATATATATATATATATATATATATATATATATATATATATATATATATATATATATATATATATATATATATATATATATATATATATATATATATATATATATATATATATATATATATATATATATATATATATATATATATATATATATATATATATATATATATATATATATATAGATATCAGCAAAATGATTAAGGGAGATAATCTCTGGAGTGGCCGATCCGATTGAGCTGAAATTTTCGGAGAACGTAGATTTATATAGAAGGTAGGTCCATGACTTTCTCAAATTCAGATAACCTAAACCTTTTGGCGGCGGCGAGCGTTTTAGTGAATTTTGAGGAACCTCTATATTTCTAAGCAGTGTAAATTTTTGTTTAACAAAAGTATTGGGAATGAAAACTAATTATGTTCTAAGCTTGTTTATGATAAACAATAGGAAATTTTGAGCCGTGTGTGGGTGCAGGGTGCCTAAAAGTAGGCAAGGATTTTTTTTCAAATTTTGATTTGTCATTACTTCTAAGAAAAACAATGGATCATCGTGAAAATTACAGAGCGTATTGATGTTGACCAAAACTTAGCACATATAGATTTTCAGCATAAAGCGGGTAACTCTGTAGCTGTGGCAGGCTGCTGAAAAAAAATCCTTCAAATCATTGATCTTCCTGAAAATTTTTTGATTTTTGACAAAAATTTCAAATGTTTGATAAATTTTATCCTTTGTCCTTCATCTCAAGATAAAATTTTCAAAATTCCGATTTGCATAAGAACGGCAACCCATCACCAAATTACTTCTATTTTCAGCACTCGAAAGTTCTGTTCACGAGAACTGACGACCGGATAATCCGATCATAATGAAATTTACAGGACATGTTGGTATTAGCTAGGGCCAGGTCTGATAGAAGTGATTTTGAAATGCGGGCAACCCTGTGGCAGTGGTACCATCTTGAAAAATAACTGAGAAAAAAAAACATATTTTTGGCCTATAACTTCCGATTCAGCCATCAGATTTTAACAAAATTTGCACAGTACTTGGATCATACTTTATGAAAATTTGGTTGAAAAATTAGTATAGGACTGGCACCTGTGGTGATTTTTGTCTCATAAATCTTGCAAATTTGCTCAGCAAAATAAAGCTTTTTTCCCTATAACTTCCGGTCCAGTGTAGAAATCAAAACGAAGTTCATGCAGTAAATGGACCTTAATGTGAAGTAAATGTCGTAGGAATTCCGTACAAAAATCATGAAAGGGCTGCCAGCTATGACTATTTTTGTAATTTTGTGGAATTTCTTTACTGAGCGATTATGCCATTAAATTTGCAAATGAGAATGATCCTGCAATGAAAATTAACAACAAATATTAACGCTTTAAAAATTTGAAAAGTTTTGAGGGTGGTTACCTTAAAATTCTATTCACCCGTATACCTTCCAGCGCAGTGATTCAATCGAAACGAAATTTACTGGTTGGGTTTAGCTTAACGTGAAGCAGATTTGGTATATATTTTGCTTTGCTGCTGACATAGGCTAACCAGTATTAGCCATTTCCGTAAATATTGCACCAACAGATACTTCAAATTACGTTCTCATATGCAAAGCATTTGCAATAAAAATAAGGAATCAATTTTTAAATTTTCCGAGTTTTGAACATTTTTCGGATGGCAGCCTCAAACAACGTTTAACTGCTGAAACTTTCGATGAAATCCTCCGATGAGAACGAAATTCAAGGGATAAGTTGATTTGAGTATGACCTTGTTATGGTAAAATTATTGCTGGAATGGTTGATATGATTCTACAAAATAGTGTATTACGTCTTTCCACACTTTTTTGTCACTCAAAGAAAATTTCTTCGAAAATTGCTTTGTAGCGGTTCAGGTGCGCTAGAGTTTCTTAGCCTACTTGTGTATTAAAAAATTAAGTGTAAAGTGATTGTGGAGAGTAATGGATTTATGTAGAAAGAAACTGTATGGCGCGAAAGAAACTTTCTTC
The DNA here is from genome assembly GCA_947369275.1 of Nemotelus nigrinus. NCBI lineage: Eukaryota > Metazoa > Arthropoda > Insecta > Diptera > Stratiomyidae > Nemotelus > Nemotelus nigrinus. The sequence goes on from OX376373.1 coordinate 150,030,268, forward strand.
GTTGGACCTTTGCTCAGAGCTGAAAACAATAATGGTGTGGATGGTGTTTGAATTGTTTGCTGCTTTGCGAGCGGATTCTCGACAGTTTCCGTGAAGGATGACATGTAAAGAGCTTGAGTTTGTTAATTGAAATATTTACGGATTAGTTTCTAATCTCCAGTAGTTTGCATGTCTGGCAAGCATAAATAAATGGACCGTCATACTGTGAAAGGAGTGGTGGACGAACAGAATCGACTTTAACGAATCTAATCCAAGAGTCCAGTTGACTGAAGATTAGCGAATCCAGGGATCCCGGGATCCCGGCCTATTTTTAGTCCCGAAAATCCCGGGATTGATGGTTTCTAATCCCGGGATTTTCGGGATCAGAAATTGGCTGGGATTTCGGGGCCGGGAGTCAAGCATTATCGGCAATCAGGTTACAGCAAGACTCGAAAAGTGCAAATAGAATCCATATTTATGAGAAAACAATTAGCTCACATCATAATGCGTAAAGAATAGAGCAAAACAAACCGATGTAACAGTTAACAAGAGAATACAAAGGGGTTTGTAAATAAATAAGTATGGACTGTTTCGCATTTAGTGCATTCGTTACATCGAATGATTTGAGGAAATTAATACTAGCGAATGCATACACAGATTTACCAAAATCCTTAACAACAATTAAAAAAAAGTTGTTGGCTATGCAAGCAGGATAAAGAAAATAATAAAAAATAAGATATAACAGGCTAGTATCTCAGGTGAACGGTTCAGTTTGATGTTTGATGAATGGACCTTGACTGCAAATAGGCGCTATATAAATATAAACATCTACTTAGTTAATTCTTACTGGAGCTTGGTGCGAGTAAGAATATCAATGACAGCTGGAAACTACCTAGATATGAGTTTACTGTTTCTCTAGGAAAAGACATTGTTACCATCGTAACTGATGGGTCAAACGAAATGCGAAAAGTAGGCAGACTAGTTGGTACAGAGCAACATATTTGTTTGGCGCATAGCATCCACTTGGCAGTTTGCGATGTTCGATGAGGTCCATTCCAGATTAAAGAGTTGATGAAGCAGCCGATAGTCTGAACGACGACCACGAAGACTTGGATGGTCCTGAATCAGCTAACTACGTTGAAACCGGTCGCCTGCAAGACACGCTAGATCAGACGAAGGACATCAGCGCATGCGTAAAGAAAGTTCGTTAGGTAGTTTTATATTTTAAAAAAGCTCCAACGAAAAATAATAACGATCTTTAAAACTATGTCGGATCCGAGCTAGGCATTTAACTGTCTCCTTTAAATGGATTGTAAAACAAGATGAAATAGTCTCTTGACAATGCTCGAATAGTTTCCCATTTTAAAAAATAGTATACATTAATAGGCCTGCAATATTCAGAGCAATTAGAAGCAACAGAGTTTGATTCGATTCAGACAATTATTGAAGTTTTACTCCCTGTAAAATTGGCTGTGACGGCCTTTAGTCGCAGACTTGCAAATTTATGCACTGCTAATACTTCATCAATATTTGTATTTAGGCTGTTAGGAGAAAAACGGTGTATTCTTCTGAATGCTATGAAAATTGCAATATTGGACCGAATAAAAGAGCGTCAGTGTACTGAGCTATCTGGTATGCTAAGCTATCTCCAGAATCCACATTGTACCAGCGAAAATTTACCAAGTGAAATAAAATCTCTATTTTGGAAACCAAGCAACGCAAATATTAAAAAAAAATACTTCAATGATCTAGATGCTGAACCCTATGCTTGGTAGCCAAAGAAATGAAGAGAACCCAGTAGATAACCATATTGAATCCAGAACAAGGTAGTCGTCAATTAACGCTACAAGAGGAGCTGCAAAAGTATGAAAATAATCAATCATGAAATGCCGCCAGAAACTAATCTAATTAAAACCATTGCAAAAGAAATGAATCTTTTCGAAAGTGGTGGCACTTGCATAGTTTGGAGCAGGCGTACCAATATTTCTCGACCATTTCCGCGGCGTCCAAAATCGGGAATAAATTTAGAAGCAGGCTTGGAGACGATACCTTAGATGCTTTGCTATTGCTTCAATGTTACTTCCGAAAAACCTAATGAACTTTGGCCGAATTTTTTATATGTATGTTACTTTATTATGTATCTCAATTCTAAGAGTTGTGTTTTGTTGTTGTGGTTTTTGGTCGTGATTTTTTGTTGTAATTTGTAAAAGATGTCATGATTAATATCTGTCTTCATACTGTCAAAGTTTTGGATAATTAAAATTATTGTTTTTATTTGCATCAATAATATAAATTAGTAATAATGCAATTTTTTATCCAGTTTTGAGCTTACTTATTGTTGTAGTTTTGAAATGATGGCAAATTATATAATCTGTTTACTAGAAACTTGACTTATTTTGTTGTGTTGTATTTTGAATTTCAAAATCCCGGGATCCCGGGATCCCGGGATTTGAGATTTTTTAATCCCGTAATCCCGGGATTGAAAATATGGTTCGATATTGGAATCCCTACTGAAGATGAACATTTTCGGTATTGTGTGATGTTTTGCGTCAGATGGCCAGAGTTTTATCATAATTACCGAAAGCTCGGAAGCAAAGTCAGTTTGACTAACCTTTCTAAGATTTTCACGCACCAAATCACTAGGAAGACGTGAGTTCAATTCGCATAGGAGTTGTGCTAGTGACACTAAGAATTCTTCTCGGATTACATATCGTAGTCCAAAAAAAGAGCCATGATAGCCGATTCTAGAGTACGATGCCATCTTTCAAGAGAGCCGTTGGCCTGAGGGTGGTACGATTGCGTTCGACCAAGCTCAGGGTGGAACGCTAAATCAAATTGTCTGCCCTGGTCCGTGACAATGTATTGATGAGCAATCCAAGTGCTCAGTAGAGCAGAAGCACAGTCATTGGGAGTAATGCTGGCAAAAGGCATTGCTTCAGGCCAACGTGTGAAAAGGTTGATGCTAGTCAAACAGTATGTGCATGCCTGAGAATGTGTTAGAGAACCAACTATGTCGATGTGAATAACCTTAAAACGTTTGGAGACCAAAGCAAAGGTCAATACAGGTTTGCTCACAAGTCTGATTATCTTGCCTTTTTGACAAGATAGACATTCTGGAGCCCAATGTCGTTGGCAATGTCGTTGTTCATCGAAGGTCAGAAGAATTTAGTTGAAACGTGTTTTCGTAAAGCAAGAATACCAGGGTGAGCCTTGTTGTGTTCCGAATTGAATATTAAACTTAAGAAGGATATAAGGTCGTATTGTTGGGCCATACGCTACACAAAATATGTCGACGTTGGTGCCAAAGATTGTTTGTTTATTCTAGAACCTTCTGACACTCTATGTCTGATTTTTAGGACGATGCTATTGCGGCAAAATCGGAAATACTGGTAAGAATTATTTCTTCAAGGCGAGAAAGTGTGTCAGCAACATCTTTCCTGAAGCCAGAGACATGCCGAGTGTCAGAAGTGAGCTGAATTATATTACTTAGATGTCCAAGCTGACGAGATGTAGCCTTTTCTGGCTTTTTCTTGGAAACAAAAGTCAGTGGTTTATGATCGGTGTATAGTGTAAACTTCTGGGCTTCCTAAATGTGTCTGAAACAACGAATGCCCTGATAAGGTGCCATACGTTCGCGGTCGTATGCACTATACTTTCTTTGTGCGCCGCTTAGTTTGTTCGAGTAAAAACCAAATGGTTACCAGGAACCTTGATATTTTTAGCCGATAGCGAATTCGGATGCGTCGACGAATAGACCAAGCTCGGGGTTTGAGTCCCGGAAGAACAATAGAGTCGCTTCTGTTAAGCCAGTCTTGACTTGATCGGAAGCCTTTCTGGATTCTGTTGTCCAGTCGATTGTTTGAGCCTCATCTTTCTTGGAGCCGCAAAAATAAACGTTTAGTGATTGCTGCATCTCAGCTATGTGAGGAAGAAAGCGTCGATAGAAGTTGGCCATCCTCAAAATCTCCTCAGGTGTTTAACCGTCTTAGCGAGTTTAGCTGAAGAGATTGCCTCAACCCGATCTGCAGTGTGTTGAATGTCTTCCGACGAAACCTCATAAAAACAATTTAGCTGATGGTCTCAAGAAATGGCATTTCACCAAGCTAGTTATGAGAACATGGTCCGCAAATCGTTTCTTATTTTGTTCTAAGTGAACAAAGTGCTCCTCCTTGGAAGTCGAAGCTACCAAAATGTCGACGAAGTAAATGAAAGAGAATTTCAGTCCATGAAAAACTTCATGGATAAACCAGTGAAACGACTGTGCCGCATTGCATAGTCCGAAAGTGATTCAGATCAACTCAAAGAGTCCAAAAGGTGTACAGCTGGCAGTCTTAGGGATATCGTTCGGCTCGCCTGAAATTTGACGGTAAGCCTTAGCCAGATCTATGGTGGAGAAGATAATTTTGCCATGTAGAAAGATATGTATTTTTTTATGTGTATCCCCAACAGGATTTTACTATTTACAGTATCATATCGATTTTAATTTTCACCAAAAACCACTACCGAATAGAAGCTGGTACTAACTTAATTGTGAAGCAAAATTTTGCCAAGTCTCTATTATCCGATCATTCTTTGGAGTGAAATTTTTGAAAATGGAAAAAAGCAGAGACTTTGCAGAAAATATGACATTATGTCTTGACATTTCATTTATTTTTACAATTTAAATGTCAAAAATTTCAATTTTCGATCGATTTTGTGAATGAAATGACATTTTCATAATTCAATTTTGAAATTCGAACAACAAATGTCACGTCTTAGCTCGAAAGAATGAATTTTACATACGAAAATGGCATAAAATGAATGGAAACATGTGTCAATGCCATCTTTATTTCAATTTTGAAAGCATCTTTTCAAGTAAAGAAGCAAATTTTCACGCGGAGAAGTGAATACCACTCTTGGTAAGTTTCAATCTAAATTTTCGCCGAAAAAAAATACACATGAAATTTTGTATGAAAATTTCACGGATAAAAAAGTTGTCCCGCTGTAACTCATTTTTGTCAACCTTTTCATGTCTCAGATCACGGGTCAAACTCGTTAAAAAACACAGTGGCAAGTGTTCCAAGTATTGCAATTTAGATTTCATGTTCAAGAGTTTGATTTTTGTTATGATAATAAAAAACGTTGGGTGACAATATATTTTGGAGCAGGCCAACATAAGGAGTATTCAATTCTGTTACGACCGAAGTAAGTCTGTGCACCTGACGTCAGCGCAGCATGAATTATTTAGGAAACCATCTTGAATTTTACTCTGCGTGCTTTTGCTGCGTGCAAAGTCAACTAAATCAGTCTGGTCTTGGGCGTTTGGGCTAATAGTTCTTTTATCCTAAGGCACGTGAACAACACAATATAAAAATACTCAAAGAACTAGTTCAAGACTGGCCAAATTGGCCGCAGATCCTGCTGCCTTGAACCCACTGCTACACAATGTAAGGAAAAGCTTGTAGTTTTGTCAATTTTTTGCTCAAAAGATAGGACGAAGCCTTTGCATGCTGCAAGTTGATCTGAACAAATCTAATACTTTCGGGCATAGAAATTTAAGAAATCTTTGTCTTTGGATCCCTTTGCAGGGACTCTTAGACAATGTTGGCGTAACCTCAGTGAGACACTCTATAGAAGAGAGTTTCTACTGTATTTCCGCGTTATGCTCTGAACACCTGTCCATCGATACTCACAAGAGATGATGCTTCACTTCATCTTGATTTGGTTAAATTCAACCGCATTCAAAATGTAGTATCTGTTCCTGAGCGTCGAGAAACTTCTCTGGTCAAGTACGATCACCAGGCTGAAACCATCTTTACTGATGATGGGGCTCTTCCTGAGATTCATGTACCTAATAATTCAGTACTTCACATCAATGCCCGGATTAAGCTTATCGAACATGCCAATGATGTCACCTACGGTCTTGCGAGTACCAGAAATCCAACAACTGACATAATAGGGTTTGACTGATTACCAGTACCCAGAATCGAAAAAATCAGTGTGAGCCACTCCTTAGATCTTTGGCTGGAGTAGGTGGCTTCGAGGTGGAAGTAAATAAACACTCGCATGCGTGAGCTGTAAACTGATTCCGACTCCGGTATCTGTCGCCACAGTTCGTTCTTAAGGATGATGTACTGACTATCGGTCAGTTTACCATCCTTATAGGCCACACCTATCAGCTATCAGCATCAGCTTTCGCTTTAACCTTGCGTTTCTTCCCCGCTCCACCGCTAGCAGATTTGATATCTGTTCTGGCTGGAAGGGAGATCTCGGGTGTACCTTTACTTTTCAGCGTGATCGATGATACACGTTTTGCATCGGGAAGCATCGGCTTCCTGTACTGAGTCCTCCGCTGTTGGCAGTTGAGAGTTTTCTATGTTTTGCAACATCCAGCCGGCGTAGCTTTGCACGCAGTCATTAGTTTTGGGTATTTTCGCCCCAAGCTGACAGCTTAAGCATCACCAGCCAATCTTTCATTTGGTTCTCAAAGTGGGCTCAGAGGTCTCACTGCTTGACCTCCAGTTTCTAGGGAAACAACTGCAGTTATAACTGTATTGGTATTACTATCCACCTTTGCCAGCGGCTGGCTCTTTTTGCGCAGCTTTCTGCGTTGCTTGCAACTGAGAGCATCCCCAGGTTTTCAGAGTTCAAAGGAACGAGCACTCTGATTTTCTGTACTTCTTACGGGCGTCTCGTTTACACTAGCCGGAGCTACGTCTTTTGTGAGGATTCGGGAGGAAACATCCTTTCACCTAGTGCAACCGTAGTCGGACTTTCAGCTGACGCTGTACTCGCCTCTCTGGAGTCTTTCCTCAGTCTGATGCTAGCGGCAAGTTCGAAAACTTGCTGGCCATGGAATCTTCTACGATAGTCATCTGTGAGCTAGGGTCCTCCATTGCAGTCATATATGAAGTTGGAGCCTGCAAAATCAGAGCCCTTACCGTACTGAGCGTGCTCAGCATGGGTGGATTTCCAGGCTCAGTCTGGCTGCCACTTGTAGATATATATTCTGTAGGTTTCATCCTCATGTTTGCCAGGCACTTTTGGTGTGACATCTTGCGACGCACAGACCACCTCAACCAAGACAATGTGGTGCCCGACTGACCTCCGAAAATATCATGAGCTTCGAAAATGTTTAGTTGTAATAAGGAGCACGTGTGGCAGAATATGCATCCAAAATCTGCACGGTTTTTCTATTTTTCTTCGAAAATCCGTGTTTCTAGTGGTTCCTTAGCGCTAAAGCTTTTTTTGTGATGCATTCAAGTATTTACTACCACTTCTTTAATTATTGTAGCCATTTTCAATCACAATAAACAGAACTAAGTTGCTGTTAAAGAGCGTAGTCAGCAAGGTTCAAACAGTTTCCATTGAATCAAAATAGTTCAAGTCACACTTATTTCCACTATCAATTCCAAATCAAGTCTATTTGAATATTTGGTTTCATCTCTTTTACATCAATAGAAAATCTCAGACGGAAAATACTAACAAAATCATTCAGCAAGTCAAACAGGTCTGCTTCTCTGATTCCTTTCTGCCAAGCAAACGGAAACAGAACAATGCTAAAATCAACCACCTACAACTCGACAATTTGGAATTTAACTTTATGGCCGCGCTCCGAAGACCATTGTCATATCTCGTAAAGTTCATTTGCTATGCTCGCATATCCTCGTACATATCAACATGTATGTAGCAATAGTCTAACCTGTATCCGTTTGTAGTCCACCGCTTCCTCACTCTCTCTCTCTCTCTCTTCCCGCCATTGGTTTTAAACTTCCTTTTCTGTGCACGAAAGCTTCGTCCAGCGAACATTCTACAGGGGGGCAATCTCACAGGAAATGTTCGTTTGTACGCAAAATGTTGAAAGATCTAGATATCCTTCGAAATGCCCTCAAATCACATATCACATACATATTTATTTTCATCTTCCTCTTCTTCTTCATCATCATCAGCAGTCTCTCAAGCATCGTCGTTGTCAGCAGAGTGTGCAAATATAGGGAAATTCTATCGCATCAATTATTATATGGGTGCATGTAGACATTGCGATGCATGGTGGCCGTGTCTGGATAGTATCCGTTTCGAATGATTTTATAAAGTGAAGATAGAAGTTAGAAAACACATTCTCTTGGACTCGATGAGAGTATGTTTCTTATCGTTTCACCATCTTAAGTTTCCTGGCCCATCGACCCCCACTCACCCTACAATGAAGTATCCACTTTAGTCTTACCACTCATGCGAGCACGGTAGAGAGTGTGTACGCTTTAACTCCTCTTCTAACAGTTTTATTTGTATCGAGACGCCAGTATGAGGTTGATTCATGGAACCATGTTTCAATACTATGGAAGATATATCTCAAAATTGTCATGCATGTAAATATCACTCGATGCAGATAGTGACCCCAAAGTGCTTTAAGCTTAACAAAAACCACCACCTCAGTCTCATATTAACACTTCTCGCATCTTTCGATATTAGCCATCCATTACCACAACCGAATGTCACTACATGTCGCAACATCATTAATAATTTCCCATTTCATTATTGAATTGTAATTTCGACGCGAACGAAACCATTTTCCTTGATTTCCATTCAAAGTTTCTTCTGTTCTATCCCTAGTCGTGTCGTGTCCTGTCGTTACATTTCGTCCTGTACGACGCTATAAAACAAGAAATGGCGCGCAATAACAATTCATACATAATAAATTTGTTTATCATTACAGGAAATCTGACAAAAGGGTTAAACGCATTCACCAAGCCGATACGGACTACCACCTCTAACTCTTCTCCAGTCTTAAGATCCGGTGTTGGCTTCGTACCCTTCTTGGCAGACCATTGTTTCAGATCTGATGATAACATTACGCTTGAAGTGAATCATATGCACCACATACGTATATTGTACGTACATATGTAACTTTACACCCTTCATACATTAGGTAGTGCAGATGCGAGTGAGTCGCTCTAATGTGTCCAGAAGTGCGAATTTAAGTCCATCTCAGCATTCATTTTATTTTCAGCTATTGTGACTGTACTGAGACGGGAAAATGTGGTGTAAAAGGATATGTCGCCATGAAGTTTTCAAGTGGCTGTGTAGTGTGTATTGTTTTCACGTGGCTGAGAGGAGTGTCGAAGGACGTCGGGATCTGCTATCGCAGCCATACCTCCCACATGCGATGATGACAGACGAGGTGCCTTCAAACCGACACCCAAATTACATGTCGTGCCTTTTCCATTCGATATCATTCACATCCACCCACGAGAAAATCTCATCTCTGGCTCAGAGTGAGAGCTTTCATTGTTTCCATCAATGTGATGTGGTCTGTTTTACATGTACCTACGAACTCTGTCGACTGCCCAAAAAACCACCAGCCTTTGCTAAACAAATGCCTCCGAAGTAAAAACCAGAAAGCCTATCACTAGTCCTTGATGCCACCCATGCTGAGCGAACAGAGGACACATGACGACGATGAACGACTATCCGACGCCATGCACAGAGGACATTAGCATTTATGTTGAATTACTTATTAATTATTGCTCCACTGTGACTTGTACGAGCAGATGATAACGATAGAATGAATAGCGTTGAAAGAGACAAACAAACGAGAACGACGGCAGGACGATGAAGGCGACGCGACGGCATGAAACACCACCGCTCAATGGCCATCGCTGACAATGACGGGTTGCGTATCGCACATGATATTGCTGGAGTAAGCAGAAAGTCCGCGGTGATGCTAGAAACGAAGGATGATTGCTCCAGGAGAGGCTGAGGTGATTGCTAGATACGGAGGGACAGCATAAGTGAAGAGGATTTCGGAATGGAGGCATGAAACAAATATAATGGGTCGCTTTTGGAAATCTTTTGATTAAGCGTTGGTTGGTTTGGTTGCGTATTCATACATGTATGCGAAAGACAGGTAGTTTTTCGTTGCTATAATTTATTTCGTATAATGTATTGAGGTTTTGAATACTTTGGGCGAATTGTGTTTTTGGACTAAAGGATAAATTAATGAAAACCAAATGAGGAAGAATCGGAAAAAGGAATGAATTTAGTTAGCTCATGTGGAACATAATGTAAACATTTTTCAGCAGAACATGTTTGAAAGAATTTAAGAAGATTTCATTTACTAGCACCTTATTTTTGCATCCTTATCCATAGCCTATACAGTGTGACTTTAAATTCCTTAAGTAGCCAAAAAAATTAACTTAAAGTCTCTACAATATAAAGATAGAAAAAAAAATGATTTGTGTTACAACAACACTTAGAGCGCTTAGTGCAGTGTGACTAGAATCCTGAACTTTTCGTGGTTCAGGGCACTTTGACTAGTGCTATGTGCGACAGTCGTTAGAGATTCCACCCTATTTGTATTAATAGTTCTTTTTCATCCGATACCCAAGTTTTCACTTTTTCAAGATCCGTTGTAGAAATAAGAAATTTATTTTGGACTCTCGCAGAATCTAAGTTTCTACAATATCGTTTATTTGATAAAAGACATTAATTTGATGAGCTTTCGTGAGACAATAGTTTAATTGCCTTCTTTTTTGAAACTATAAGCCTTTGATGTCTTAAATTTACTTTCACTTTGAATTCATTTAGTACAAAAAAATATAAGGTTAGGTTCCGCGTCTGCCTCCTTGAGACAGACTCCGGTGAAGACACACTTATGGACACAAGGATCCATTGTAATACCGCATTGCGTAGTGCACAACTCATATTAAGTGAAGAGCGACTCTGCGTCGTTGATGAACCGGGTGATCCTCCTCAGGTCCATCGAAACCACTTCGGTTAGGGAAGTAAAGAAGAATGAGTCAAGATACTTCATCCTTCTTATTGTGAGGCCCAAGCATCCACACAGGAGATGAAGAACTTCTGTATGTTTTCAGAAAATGTTACACTGTGTTTGGAGTCTTTTTGAAACCAATACCATTCATCATCCTTGAAGTTTACTAATAGGTGACGAATCTCAACGATAGCTCACCTGTCTTCTTATGCTTGATAAACTAGTGCTTCCAGATCGTCTATAGATTATATTTCGTTGCTTTTTGATATTTCACTGAGGTTGTTTGGCTTCTCCTTTTCCAGAAATCGCGGATGCTTTTTTGTCATCAATAGTGTTTTTTTTTTGGACAATTTGCGAAAATTACTGTGGCCAGAATTTAACAGTAGATTTCTAATTCTTTTTAGATATTTTATTATATTTTGAAATGTTCTTGAAGATATAAGAAATAGTTTGGAGGCGTCGTTCTTACTTATGAAATATACTTTATATTTCATAAAAACTTGAATCTCCGTAATTCTTTCGAGCGAAAATATTGACAATGATAGATAGATAGATAGATAACTTTATTTAATGTATTTCTTTTGTGTTACAAGCATTAAACTTTAAGTGGCCCAGACTGTTAGAGTCTTTACATACTTTGATATCAAGTTTGAGCATAGCTGTTTTTGTTTTGTTTTTTGGTCTTAGTATGATTTTGCAAAGAAAATTTTCAAAAAAGAAAAAAAAAAAAAAACTTTGCTTATGAAGACTAAAAGTATATGCTAATATTAATCTAACCTAAGCGTAAATCTAAGTAAATAAAAATAAATTAATTATGCCATTGTGCAGTATGTGACGATGTAGCAAATGCAAGAAGAGGGTTATTGATGTTGCAAAGCTTAGCAGAGTATGCAGTCGTGTGTTTGTTTAGAAGCATCCGTGCCGTGGGTATTCGTGCTATGCAGTGCAAATTGTAAGTTGAAAAGTGCCAAGGCTTATTCAATAACATTTTCAAACATTTATTTTGAGCAATTTGGACTTTTTGGATGTGTGTCTTGGCACACATACTCCATACCGGAGCTCCATATGATATAATGGGCTGGATCACAAGCTGATAGATAAGCAGTTTGTTGAGTTTAGACAGATGTGATTTCCGATTTATGAGGGGATAAAGGGTTTTAACTGACATGGATATCTTGTTGCAAATACTGTTTACGTGTTCCCGGTAAGATAGGGTTCTATCAAACATCATCCCAAGGTATTTAATTTGGGTGTCCCATTTGATGTTTTGTCCTAAAAAGTTAATAGGATTGCTAGGAAGATTGGTGTGTTTTCTTTTCTTAGAGAAGAAAATAGCTGAGGTTTTTTCCGCATTTATTTTGATTTTCCATCTATAGCAATATTGATACACTTGTTCTAATTTATTTTCCAAGATGCTCGTAATCTTGCGGGGACAGTAATCGCTTGTATATAAGCAAGTATCATCTGCATACATAGCTACTTCACAAAGAGTGTCAATAGGGATGTCTGCAGTGTATATATTGTATAATGTCGGACTCAAAACAGCTCCTTGAGGTACACCAGCAGGAATATTTTTCGAAGACGAGAAATTATTATTTACTTTCACCGAAAACTTCCGATCAGATAGAAATGATATTATTAGGCTTGTTAGGTAATTGGGAAACCCAAATTTTATTAATTTATAAGTTAAACCGTGATGCCACACCGAGTCAAATGCCTTTTCGATGTCCAGGGTTATGAGACCTACTGATTTTTTATCTTTCAGAGATTTGGAAATATATTGAGAAACTCTGTGAAGCTGATGGGTAGTTGAAAGTTTTGGCCTAAAGCCGAATTGACAATTCGGGATTATGTTTGATGTTTGTAGAAATGTTTGCATTCGTACCAGCAAGATTTTTTCAAAAACCTTACTGAGCGTGGGAAGCAAGCTAATAGGACGAAAATCCTTTGCACTTCCACTGTTTTTTCCTGGCTTCTTTATGGGTAGAATGACAGCTTTTTTCCATTCTAAGGGATAGTACCCAAGTTTGATGCAGGCATTGAAAATAAATGTGTATAGCACTATCGCTTTTCTCGGCAGATTTTTTAGGACGATATTTGGAATACGATCGCCACCAGGTGCTTTGCGATTTTTTAAAGTTTTAATTATCTTCATCAGTTCTCTCGGTTTGCAAATCACGTTTTTCAAATCTACCTCTTCTCTAGTGAAATTTTGGACTGCTTCTTGAACAATACTGTTAGTGATAGTGTTGCTCATATGAGAAGTTGACTTATGTGCGTTGTGAAAATGATTTGCTAGCGTTTCCGCTTTTTCCGAATCACTGCCAATTACTTTTCCGTCTCTTTCTAGAAATATTGTGCTTGGAAAATGTTTATTTTTTAAAGATTTTTTAATTTTCCAGAGATTCGAGGAGCCTTGATCCATCCTTGAGAGCAAGCTGTTCCATGCCACGTTTCTGTTGACATGGATCGATTGCTTTATTTCTCGATTTAATCTGTTCAGCTGTGTCTTAAAGGTGGTATCTCTGCTTTGCTGCCATTGACGTCGGATATAGTTCCGTTTTCGGATCAGCGCTCTGGTGTGATCGTTTATGGTAGAAGCTTTGTAATTATTTTGCACTTTTGTTTGAGGAGTTGCCTCATTTATTGCAGCCCACATATCTCTATTAGAATTAGCTATTAGATTATCTATTTGCTCGGGGTTGATGTTGCTAGATAAATCTAATGTATTCAGGTGAATTTTTTGGCTTAGTAGCTCACGAAAACGTTTCCAATTCGTATTTTTGAAGCTTGTGATATGCAATTGGGGCTTTTGTACTGCATGTGACAGGAGAATTTCGCAGAAAACAGGTAAATGAGTCGATGAGAGAGCATGTAGAACCTGCAAATTTAGCTTCTCAGAAGTATTGTCACCAATAATTAGGTCTAAGGTTGAAGGCCTACCGACATTAGAATAGAAAGTTGGTTCCGGCGGAATATGTATTATGAGGTTCTCCTGAATCACCCAATCAAAAAGTATTTGCCCTGTTTTATTAGCCTTGGCACAGTTCCAGAATCTATGTCGCGCATTGAAGTCACCACAAATCAAAAAATTCTTATAAGCTCTTCTCATAAGACGCAAATCAGCTTTTAAAAGTTCTAACTTTTGCAAATTTAATTTTGTACCAGGAAAGTACACAGCTGCAACTGTTAGATTAATATCTATAATTTCGATTGCAATGGTTTCAATAATTTTGGTGGATAAAAAGGGGAGTATTTTATATTTAATATCTTTTTTAACACATATGGCAACTCCTCCACCTCTTGCATATACTCTATCGTGTCTATTTAATTTAAAATTTGGCACATAAATGGAATCATTTGGCTTAAGCCAAGTTTCCGTCATAACGCAGACGTCTATATCATATGTCTTTAGAAAATCTGATGTTTCATTGACTTTATTTTTGATGCTCTGAGCATTCCATACGAGAAGACTTAGTTTAAGCTTATCCAGAGAGAAATTTTAAGGCTAATTTTACAATTGTATCAAACTGATCTCTTTTTGTTTTACATTGGTATAGGCTTGCGAAAAGCTCAGTAGATATGCTTAGGAGCTCCTGCGGAGAAAACAGGTCGCTTGAATCTGCCCGTTGATTGTCAGCCATTGGCATGGTGGGATGACTTCTAACGATATCGCTGTACAATGGAAGTTTAGCCGGTTGATTTAAGTGCGCGCTTGTTGTCGAAAACGAATGACTCGCCTCCGGCGATGCTAATATAAAAGCCGGACCACGACTCTTATCAAGTATATGCTGCTGTTGATAAACTCCTGATAATCGTTTCGACTGATTTAGTGCAGGGAACGTAGTAGTTGAATGGTTGTACGCGTGGGATGCTGGAAACTGACGTTTCAAAGATTTTAAATGCAAATTGTGTCGGATATTTATGTACGCTTCTCTATTTTTACATTCCCTAGCGTTCGAAAGGTGTTGAAGTCCACAGTTGGAGCAACATATTTTACTGGAGTCTTTATCGGTGAGCGTACATTCAGTGTGGCTATGATCACCACTACATATGAGACATCTTGTGGGCAGATGGCAATGAGAAGATCCATGCCCATACATTTGGCAGTTTCTGCATTGTGTGGGTCCACTATTGTTCTTCTTGTAGTAGTCGAATCGAACAATTGTGTGCATGATCGTTTTGATTTGTTGTAGTTGATGGAGCTTTGTATTTGGCTCCAGGAATAATAGGTACCGGAGCTGAGCATTTGCTCTGTCTCCGACGTTGTATTTTTTCACATCAAGGCAATTGATATTATGTTCCTGCTTGAGATATGTTTTGAGTTCTTCACAAGCTATATCATGTAGCCCTGATAAAGTTATTTTCGTAGGTCGAAGATCTGACCTGCGGTGTGTGAAAAACTTCACTTTTGTTTTTAGGAGATGTGCATGCACTTTCTCATATTCCTCATGAGTTTGTAGGAACAGTTTTCTACCGATAGAAATGTTTTTAATTTGAAAATCGGATACTTGCAGTTCGATCATTATGGCAATGATCGTATCCCTCGGTAGCTGGATGAAAGTAATAGGTGGCACTTTCGGTTTTTTATTCTGCTTTTGCTGTTCTTGCCCGTGGGTTTCATTATTGTCACTAATGTTGACTTCGTCCAATCCATGGTATTTATTACCGTTCGCCATGACAGTAGGATGAAATGTTTTCACACGTTTGTTGATAATATCCCGAAGGAAGGAGCCGGTTGAGGGGCTTTCCCCCGCCGATCGTTTGTTATTCACTGGCACTATTTCGATCTGCTATAATTCCGAAGGGATTCTTATCAAAAGAAAAACACAAAAATAGAGATTTCAACGGGATTGAAAAATAACCGGGAATACAAGTTTGAAAATCTAATCACTATCGAGTTTAGCACGGATCCGACCGCACTGAAGGAACTCACTTAATACTCTGATATATTGACAATGAAGAAAAGCAGAGACACTGCTCATTTCTGACGGATAATATGTTAGGATTTTCGATTTTCGATCGATCTTGATATTGAAAAGACATTGGTAGAATATACACCGCACGTTTAGTCCCCGGACTAAACACCAAATTCCATCTAAATTTTTTTTTTTAGTCCACGCGGTGTAAACACACGCGACCTAAACATTGATTTTTGCGCGACTATTAATAATGTATGTATGTTCAATATAAGCTCATAACATTCCCCTTTGACACAAAATCATTGAAATGAACATGTTTGAGAGACAAATGAAACGATAAATACAGTGCATGAGCGAAAATTAAACTAAATGACACCTGTCATATACGAACGAGGACTAAATTCGACCTAAGCAAATTTTAGGTCAGGTTGATGCAAACACCTGAGAACTAAGTTCATTTAGTCCGCGCTTCAGGTCGGGTCACTTTTGGTCCAACCGATGTATACCCGCACATTTGCGCAATTCAATTTTCAAATTCAAACGCCATATGTCATTTTTTAGCTCGAAAGAATGAGCTGCACATACTTCATTGGCGTGAAATGATTGGAGACATGTGTCAGTGCCATTTGCATTTTCAACGCGAAAGCAACTTCTAACAAATTTTTTACGCTAAGAAGTGCGTACGATTTCAATCTAAATTTTCGTCAAAACAATTCTCACGTGAATTTTTGTATGAAAATTCACGTGAAATCGAAGACAGTACTAACTAAGGTAGAAAGTAGCTTCCTATGATTATCGTCACTTTTTATAGATCATAAGATTTGATTTGAATAGAGATTTGATTGCTTTTTTATGAGTTTGAGAGATATTAGGAATGCTGGAATTTAGAAATTAAATATGCTCTTTATTTAGGAATGTAAGCAATAAAGCTTCTTTTCGGCACAAAAACATGCAACATTCACCTAAATGATGATGACATGTAGATATGGTGAAAGCACCTGGAGGCTCAGTATGGAGTTTAGCACGAACAAGTTTAGGAAGGAAGAATAAATTATTACAATTAGTTCGAAGGGCCATTAATAAGGATTAAGTTCTTCAGGTTTCAAGTGTTGCCAAAATACTAGATGATGCTCTCAACAGTTGACGCAATTTATTTGATTCTTGTTTCTTAAGTGTTGATTTGGGTCGCAAACGCCAATGCATTTTTCAACGGGATCGAGTGGGATTGTGTAAAACAGTTGCTTTTTGCATATCATATAATATTTAGGATATATTTAATTATGAAAGAAGATCAGAAGATTTAAATTAGGATCCAAAGTTAAAGAAGGTGGAGCAAGTTATTCTCTTGCTTCACGAAGATTGTTGTTCAGAAGCAGCTAGTGGAGAGCATACTTGGCAAGTAAAAGTATCTGGTGATAGCCTCGAAGTACTGAACGGTTTCTAGCGTCAGGATGAAGACGTGCGATGAGGCAGTTTTATTTGTTTCATTCAGATCCCGGTAAAAAGTTTTTGCAGGTCATTTTCATTTTTGTTTGGTAGGCTTTTTGCAGCAATTTCGGGTTTTTTGTTTTACTTCTGGCTAAGCTTGTGCTCAAGAAATGGATGAAATAGAGGTTTGTGCAGCTTACTGAAAATCTTAGAAGCGTCATAAGTCTGTGGTTGAGAAGACAGTTTATTCAATCGATTGCATACTTAATTTAAGAATTTGTCTTATCCTATCTTCTTCCTTTGGTCTTATTGCAATTGTAGTCTGATAAACTGCATTTATGAGACATTTGTGTGCTTGGATCTTTTTATTGTAACATTAGAACCAGAGAAAGAGTCAAAAATGACTGTGACCTCCATAGCGCATGTGTTTTGTTGAACTTAAAAAAACACATGAAACTCTTTGCTAACCAAGTTTTTTTTATCAACTTTTACCTAGTCACAACGAGAGAAAGTCAAACGTCACTAAAATGAATCTCCGATACGCTGAGCCTTTTCAAATTCACGTCTTCGTCCTTATCGCTAGCTTATTATGACAGAGTGTGACATCAGCATAGTAGCTGAGCTAATCTAACAGTGTGAAGCAGACCAAGACGAGGTGCCCGAAATCGTTGGCTTTGCGTCGTAACATTGCCTCAAAACCCCATCAAGCCAATGATAAGTCAAATCAGAGCGTGACTTTGTCAGCTGCTATACAGGAGAACAGTACCAAGGCGTAGATAACAGGTCTGTTTCCGTACTTTCAGCAAAATGCAGCAGTAACAGCATTTGGCAGCCGGCTTCTTTTTGCTGCAAAATTTGGCTTGCATTTGGCTTGCAGCAAACGTACGGAAACGACTTGCTGCGAATCTATTTTAATATATTATAATAGATTCAAGTACGGAAACAGGCCTAACAAAATTTGGGCAAGCTCAACTTGGTCTGACGTCACATTCTGTTATAACAAGTTGAAGACAAAGGCAAAGACGTCAATTTGGATAGGCCCGCTAAATTGCCTTGGAATTATTGTTCTGTGGTTGCATTTGAAAGCGGAAGGCCGCATAAATTGAGCATCATTGAACATATGTGCTTTGGGGCTGCCCAAATATCAAATTACTCCAAAAAAATTTTAAAATATTTTGAAAAATTATTGCATCAAGACGAAAATTAGCTAATTTACTCATGTTAAAAGGAATAGCCTCTAAAATAATTTGCCCATAATTATTATTTTCAGCTTTCTAAGTCAAAATATTTAAACAAAATGCTATATTTTCTTTACAAGATACATATATTGATTAACGTTAAAAGTATTGAGAGATTTTTGTTATTTTTAATTAATATTTTATTTTATTCAAACTTATTAGAATTCATTTATTATTAATAATAACCTTTTGCCATTTTTGGAGTAGAGCCATAGTCCCATGGAAATGGAACTTCTGAGGTTAATCGATGCAAAGCTTTGCCAAGTGATTTTCACAGTAATTTTCCGAAGGCAGTTTTAGACCATCAAGAGAGTTTTGCAAAGATCAAAACAAATAATAATATAAAGGCGCAAGATCTGAGCTATACGGTGGATGGGTCAAAGCTTCCCAGCTAAGTAAGGTCCGTCAATTTTCGCCACGTCCTCAAAAATGTGTATGGCCTGGCGTTGTCATGTTGAGCGCCAGCACCCTTTCTATTGACCAATTTTGGCCACCTAATTTTGTTTGCGTCCTCGAATCTGATTGATTGGTGATAGTAGAGAGCAGAATCAATAGTTTAACCAGGTTTTACCACCTCATAGTAAACGAGTCTCTTCGAATCCCACCATATACACGCATAATCTTGTAGGTCGTCAATCCTGGCTTTGAAGTCGTTTGTAGTGTTTCATCTCTCTTCGACCCTGACCTTTTTAGAACAATATTTTCGTATTTCACACATCTTTTACTGCCCGTGATGATTCGCCCCAAAAATTGGTTGTTTTCGTTGCGTTTCAATAGCGATTCCCTAAGGTGAATTCGATCAATCAAATTTTTTTCCACGATTTCTGACTCCTTAAGCTTGTCGCACACTATTCCGTCACGACACGACACGACATAGAAAAATGTCGTACGACAGTCAGTAGACCAACGCACACTATACCGAACCGACCGACACATCAGTTTGTGAAAAGTGTTTAGAAAATGCATTATGTTTAATGCATTGGAAAATGTGTATTGATGAAAGTAAAAAATAATAATAAAACTGAAATTAATTGTAATTTCTTCCCATCTGTTTGTCTTCTTTTGTGTGTTGTCGTATATTTTTGAGCTTATTTCATACAATTCTTTCTACAAGGTGGCCTAAAAGTTTCTGTTCTTTTATATGAAAAATCAACCCGAATAAATTGATGGGAAAAAGCTATCTCTCCAAATTTCGAAACCCTCTTCTTTTTTTTCTTAAACCTACATAGCTTTAATTAATTCAGCGATGTTCAAGAGTCAGTAAAAATAAGAACCAAAATTCGAAGAGGATTAATATATCCAACTTGTTTTAAAACTTGAAAAACTTTGGAATTCTTCAGCGGATCGAACTGATAATAACGGTAAATAGTCAACTTTAAGTGAAAGTTTCAGAAAACGAATTGTAGACTGTTGAAAATGAAAGAAGGCATAATTCATACTTATTACATATTATGTTGCTTCAAGTGTGTTAAATGTTGTACAGGAAATACTGAGAGAAGCTTTTGCGCCACCCAGTAATTTCTGGCCAAAATTTTACAAACATTACCAATTCGATATTTTATTTAATATCAAACTGCCGAACGACAACTGATGCTTATCATAAAATCTATGAAGCTATATGAAAGCCCGCACACTTAATCGACACGACACGCTACAACGACGTACATCATTTGTCGGATTGGATTGAATTCGAACATTCCAAACGACAAAAATTTTTTGCTGTCCTGTCGTGTCGTGACGTGTTGGTCAATTACATACAATTACATACAATTTATTCTCACAGATTTTTGTCGTGTCGTGTTGTGACGTGTCGTGTCGGAATAGTGTGCGATATGCTTTACATGACGATCTTGCTCAACCACTTGCATGTTTTGACTGACTTCTTCAATGGTTAGTCGACCAGAGCGAGATTTATCTTTAACATCGAAATTTTCAAAACGGAGGCGAGCAAACCTACATGCTGTTGCATTTGATAAAGCATATTAACCGTAAACAACGCAATTTTGAATTTCTTGTGTTTTTACCTTTTTCGAAGTAAAATTGCACAATATAGCAATTTCATTAATTTCAGACTAAGCAGTGGCGGCTCGTGGGAATCAGTGTAAGTGGGGCTAGTCTGCAAGGAGCAGTACTTACTTATATTGGAAATTCGGAACAGTTTTATATTTAAAAATGGGGTTAAAATAAATAAATACTATGCACAAATAAGTCAATTCAGTAATATATTCCTCCGGGAAAATTCTACTAAATATTTGCACCGGCTTATTTTTCCTTGCGCCTATTTTTCTGTCGTATAAATCTATCACCTGTTCATTAAAATGTTCAGCTTCTTTACTAATAGATAATACTGCAAATAAATTGACACGTTTTTTATATTTATTATTAGTTTTATTTAGTATTCTTTAAGTTGCTAAATCATCTTTCAGAATCTGCTGGATATAATTGGAGTGATAAAACGTATTTAAATTAAATTATGTATTTGTTAAACAGAAGAAATATTATTATCTTTAAAAGAAGCTTTACTATTCAGTAGCAGATGACATATTTAGAACACTTCATTATTGTATATTAATTTTGACTGGATTAAACTGAATTAGTATCACATCCCAAACTTATCAATCCTATAACATGAGGATCATATAGTTTTTTCCACCATTCATCCCTTATCATTAGACTTCCTTGATTTCAAACTATTTCTTATTGAATTGAATTAATAAACTAGATCCTAGGTTAGGTTAATGTAAAACATAATGAAGAATATTCGAAAATTTTATTAAAAAGTCACTAGAAAAAATTAAAGTGTTCATTATTCATATAACTTAACAATTCGATTGCTTCTATTATCGTAACAACGTCCCAAGCATCCCAGTTAATTAAATCAAAGCAATAAATTCGATACCCTAGGCTTTCAAAAACAGATTGTTTTATTCGGAGACTAAAAATTCCAGCAAATAACCATCGATCTGGGGGTACTTCTTTGACTTTGGTAAATTTTAACTAATAAATATTTATGCTTTGAATAGCACGAAGATTAAAAATTGTCACTTCCCGCATTTGACGTAAGAAAACTTTTTAAAAGTGTCTTCAAAGATCAATTATATTGTAAACAGTGTATATTGTATTGTCTCACACATTTTTAATGCAATCAACATTTTGCATAAAATACCATACGAACATACCTGTCTGTATCATATTAAATCATGTTTGAGATGAGCACACAATTTTTCTATCATATTTATCATATCACGATAATATCAACAAGCACTGTAAAAGCAAAACCATTGTTTACTCTTCAATTGCAAAACCCAATTAGCTTAATTTAACCCACTGGTACTACATACACTTTATTCAGTACGCGAACGACGAACAAGCGATATACCAATAGAAGCTTAAGATTAGGGCTTAGTCCGCTGATTACTCTTTTTGCCATTACGTATGACATGCACACACTCTGCGCTCAGTGATTTTTTTCATTCGTTTATGAGATTCGTTTCCTCTCTTTTCTGGGGCTAGTTCAACTTAGCCCGGCGCACATTGCATGTGGACACTGTGGCCAGATTGGGCTATTTCCCGCCAATTGGGCTATCTAAAATTTGAATTCGCGGGAGGTTTTTTCATTTCGCGGGTTTGCGGTTTTTGGGCTATCTATTTTTATGAAAAACGATATTTGGGCTATACAGTAAAACCTACTAATCAGGACACTGTATGATCGTACCACCTGAACAATTGAACTATAACATCACCGCACATACTATTTGTTGAAGAAAATTCACTCGGTAATCAGGCAACCTCTCGATATGGGCCGTGAACCAGATTAGCTGCACAACAATTTGCTTAGTGGTACTTGCTAATCGGGCCAAAAACGGTTTTAAGACCAGCATGACAAATTGGGCAAAATTGAGTTTCCAGAAAATTATTATCTGTTCAAGGTCAAGAAAATTTTTCGTATAATTTCGGCATAACTTTCTGCTAAAAAATTATTTAAAGTGTAGAATTCGGTACCTTATAGATAGCTTGAATTTTATTGGTATTCTGATAATAATAAAATATTGATTTATTTGAGCATTGTTGTATGTTTTCCTTTTAAGCAAGTATGAATGCAATTCATTTGATATTTATGATGTTAATATTTGAATGTTTGTTGAGGCAATGTCAAAACAACTGAAAAAATATACTATGAGTGCAAAACACAACGAAAGGCGGCTTTATATATGCGGTGTTTGTCAAATACTGAGCACCTAGTTTGGCAAACTTCGCATGTGTGGTTGGGTTGCTCGCCTAGTGCTTGCCCTAGGCCAAGCACAAACATTCGGGTGCTCGCTATTCCCGTAGCTTGTCGAACTTTCAACAAACATCAAAGTAGACGAGCACTGTGTCGTATCCCCGCAGCTCGTTTATCTTCCAGTTTTGGCGAACATTCGGCAATGCCCGAATGTCTAATTCACTGTGCTTGTCATTCCGCAAGTACCAAGTCAAATTATTTGACTAGGTGTTCGATATTTGGCGAATAGGAGGTGTTTGACAAACACCGCATATCTAAAGCCGCCTTAAGTGTTCGCAATAAGTTAGAAGTAATACGGTCATCCAACAAACAATTGCTCATCCAAAGAAAAACTGCCGATAGCTTTAAAAACCAACTAAAACGGAAATTAAATGACGTTGGAAAATTTTGAAGGCACTGGGAGAAAGCGGTTGAAATTAAATATACCAGATAGATAAATTGTTGTATTAATGGTCTTCTAAGACACGCTTCAAAAACTTGCCAATATCCGGCCAGATACTTCACAGTAAAGCCCGTCAAATCACTGCAAAATTAAAACTTTGTGATTTCAAGGTATCAAACAAAGCGCCAAAATCCGTTAAAAAGGACTACAATATTCACTACGGCATGCTATGTGGCGAAGAAGCTGATGTTGATTTAGACACAGCTCAGGAATTTAAGTCACAACTAAGAATATTATGTGATGGCTATGATGCTTCAAATACCTATAATCTTGATGAGACAGGAATATTTTTTTAAGAGCAACACCTAAAAAATCACTACGTCTTAAATAGACAAAATGTACATATGGAAAACCTTGAAAGAAACGCGTGACAGTTGCATGAAAGCTGCATAGGGAAAACCGAAAAACCAAGATCGTTCGGAATAATTGACATGAAGCGAAGTTTGGGCATAATTTGGCGAGCTAACACAAAATCTTGGATGACGGGTGGTATTTTGACAGAATTGATGCACACACTTTATATTGAAATGCAAACACAAAACCAAAACTTCACCACCTTTTTTGATAAAGCTAGATAATTTGGACGACTTCAAGCTTCGGTTTTTCCAACAATTTGCACTTCTCGTTTACAGCCCTATCTTTTTTGAAGGGGTTTTAATTCCCATAGTGAATTCACGAAACAGAAAATGAACTTCGTCAGCAGAATACTAATTCCATTATACGGAATATCAAATCTCTAAACGAACACATCTTAAGTTTTGCAAAAACTAAAAGATTGCGCAGTTTCAATGGAACAGGTACATCTTACGAGCGCAAAGAAGAAAATTTCTGTATCTAATTATTTTAAATCTTTAAACTGACCGTGCGTTTCTGTGCAAAATTAAACATTTGTAAAACATTCACGTGAAAAGCCTATATTTTGCATTTTATTTTCTTATACTCAAGATTCGATAATAATAAATATGTGAACATAATTTAGAGTAACCTTTGATAAAAATAAATATTGGAGAAAATATCTTCAACGTTTTTTTTTTGAACCTTTAAAATCGGACCACCTGTGAAATGGGACCATTTAATTTGTGACGCTGATGTTGTCCGATTTCAAGGTTTTAGTGTGGTTATAAAATATATATGTATAAACATGATATATCCTATCCATTTTATTGTCAAAAAATTATTCATTTTATTTCAAAACCCACTTCAATTTTTTCGCGATACGTTGCTTGGAGGCCCGTATGTGGAATTGTTTGACGTATGTTTTCTTTTGATAGTATTTAAACGTCTAAGCATAATGCTAACAGCTAATCGTCGGACCGAAAAAATAATTTATTTCAAAACTTGCTTTCATTGTTTTGAATGTATGATATCGGATAAAATATTAATATTTGACTCATTTTAAATAAAACATTCAGCCAGTCTAGCCATTAAGACTGTTGCTTATACTAACTCATTTTTTGTTCCACCCAAATTTGCAAGTTGTTTTTATTTTATGTGTGAAAATATTTAAAAAAAAGTACTTAAAAAATAAGTGATCCTCTACATTTATTTTTTCACGGACTTCTCTAAAGTTTTCACACAGTTCCTGTAATTTATTCACATTTTTCCTGCTTTCCATTTTCAAATACGTTATGAATAAAATTTTATCTGTATAAAATATCAGATAGTTTTACTGTTTCAAACGACTTTTGGGCTGCATTTAGAACATTTATGTTACTTGGTATGAATTTTATGGGTACAAATATTATAATTTAATCAGCTCAACTGAATCGATTTAGCTATAAAGACAGTTATCTGATGTGGCTGTTTTTGGGCTACAAATAAAAAATCTTCGCTATTTTGGGCTATTTTTTCTCCCAAATATCTGGCCACACTGCATGTAGAACAGAATATGGAAAGAGAATATGAAAAGAGCATCGCGCGCATATTGCATATGCGAAGTAAGTTCTCTTGTATTGAATTATTTGTATATACAAATTTGTGAATGACACGTGAATACAAATTTCGAAAGAGACGAGACATGAATGGATTTTAAAAACAGTTGGAGTATTTTGATCATTTGTTTCGCTAAAATGAAATTTTATAGTTTGTAATAATTGAAATAGAGATTGGTTTCTTTACATTTTGGGATGAAAAAGGATGGTGGGGCTAAGCCCCACTAGCCCCATACGTAGAGCCGCCACTGAGACTAAGATAGCTTTTGGTACGATTGACACGTTTGAAACGTGCGTCAGAATGATGCGATCTCATAAGTGTTGTCCGATATGCAACATCGAACATCATCTAGTGACAAAAACAAAGGCTTTTGCTTTTTCTATTGCATGACTGTCTTTGAAAAAAAAATTGCACAATTAAGAAAAGTGTCTGCCACCTCTATTTCAAAGTCATGTGGATGCCTTTGAATGTAACTCAAATAAAATATAGCCGAAAGAAGAAAATCACTATTTTATTGGTCTTGAGCTAAGTCTTATAAATAACATGAATTCAAGCACATTCAAATATTTAGGATAAAGACACGAAAAATAATTCATAGAGTTTAATTAAATCCAAGAACTTTTCAATTTTCGGCCCCATGTGTTTTCAAAGAATAATCGTAACAAAGCAAAAATCATCAGGTGTATTGATTTGTAAAAGACATAAAATATAGGCTATTGTAATTTGTACGCGTATGCTCCACCAAATTTTCTTACAAATAAATTCTAAAAATTTCTTTTACCATAAGTCTTGAAAAAGCTATAAAATTAAAACCAATATGTGTATTTATTACTGAAAAATAGACAGGTGCATTTTTTACAATTGATTTGAGAACATGTGTTTCCATTCATTTGTATGAGCTGGAGTTTTTTTCAGTTGATAGCTTCTGTGAATAAATTTCCGAGATCAGTTCTCCACTAAAAATATCTTTAACGAATAATTTATTATTGCAAAAAAGTCTTTTATTATCCGTATAATACATCTAACAAAAGCCACTCATAGTCTACAATGGCAATGTTAATTCTTAATCTCAATCACAGACCTAAGATTACGAAAATTCGATATAAGGCTTTAAAGTTTTAAAAGGCCACATTTTACATTCAATTTATGCAAGAAAAACCACGAATTTTTTCATCAGTGCCCAATTTACATCACTTTAGTTAACTGAAATTTAGTCTGATGTCTGTAGCCGGATTTGAATCTGGAAGACGCTGTACGTATTATGCATGTTGTTTTACGTATGCTTTTCAAATGTGTAAGGGACTAACTCAGACCTGTTCTCAAGACTATTTTCAGCACTCTTCACGTCGGTTGATAGAACTATCAATTTCGTTATTATATTCAATAGAGATCGGTTAAGTGATCAAAAATGTCAATTGGGCTAACGTTATCGTTTGGTTATTTTTACTAGAGTAATATAATCGCCATAATATTCAAGTTATGCAAAGAACTTCACTTTCCAGGATGGATACAACTCGATTTATAACAGTTCATACTTTCAAATATCCAAACCAGTTTCCAGAAATATTGCTTTCATCTGAAAATTCGAATCAAAAAAATTCAAAGAAATCCAGCTTTCCACTTGTTCCACAAATTATTCCTTAAGCCACCTCTATCAAAACGCCATCTCACAATCAGCCTCGCGGCATTAACATATTCAACCCCTATGGCACTTACCGTATCCAGCTTCATTCTTTTACGATTTTCATACATTGCAAGAATCACATATTCATTTATCCACGACGGTATCAGCATCAATATCATGTAACTGATTCTCATGTCAAATGTCATATGACAAATGTTTTTGTTGAACGACATTAGGATAATTGGACTCCAATTTTGCATCCTCTCTATCTGACAACTGAATGAGACATGACCTGCAAACCTACCCGTTCGTTAATACAGGTGAGACAGTAAGTATCGCAGCATCAGCACAAAACTATCCTATTATGTTGTGCGCGAAACAAGCTTTCGAACATCCCTGAACGTTATCGCAAGTGACATTACAATATCCCTAATGCGATACATGTAGCATCCAGAAAACAGGATTTTTCCCCAGCGGATGGAAATGAAGTAGCATCTTGTCTGGACCACCTTGTACTGAAATTGCTGCGTAATTGAGTTGACTTATTCAAAGGGTTGTGGGCTTAGTAGTTTTTACAGGTGATGTCAAGTGACGCGAAGAGGTGGTGCTGAATGTCGAGTGTCAGGATCAAGACCTGTTGTGGCAAAGGTTGTCAATAAATCTCACACTCGGATGCTGACCAGTGGCTAAAACTGGTCTCATCTGAGGAGGGTGAGTTGATGAGGACATGATCTGTTGACGAGTTCAAAATTTTATTTAGATAGGTGATTTGTGTTTTCTATTCACATTTATCATTTCGAAAAATATATTAATTAATCCAAAGCGCGTAGTCGAATCAGGGAATGAAATTTAAGAAAGGTTTCTTTGTATGGTCCTTTCGTGTCGTAAGACAATCTCTCGAACATTGTTCAGATTTTGTCACTCAGCCAGCCTTGAATGTCATGACGACAAAGCGAAATATCCGATTATTTCATCATTAAGGCTGTTCATGGAAATAGTAGTGTGTTAGCAGTAGTCCTTACAGGCCATATAATTAGTTGATCAGATCACGACATCCGTCAGCAAAACTATCATAAATCATGAGGCTGTTGACGGTCGCTGCATGATGGCTGGAAAGATACCGCACCACCAACGTCTCACCACGTCTCCGTTTGCTGGAGCGAGTGTTACATTTGAAACTTACGCCAACAAGCCGCCACGAGTCATCAGTGCTGCGCTTCAGGATATGTGGCCGGGATCTTAGTGGTGAGAAGAACCCTTTTGTCGTGCGTACCAGTCGTATTTGTTTTTGCGAGTGGAGCACGAAGACTCGACCGCCACCTCTACAGCTATCTTGTCGCCCAGCCAACTCAACTAATCGGCAATGGTAACAACTCAACCACCACTCCGTGACTGTGACTGAAGGAACGCGATACGCTCTCTTCCGGGCTAAGAAGCTATCATGCCACAGAAGAAAGGAAACTTAACCCTTGATAACAGATGGCGTCACTAAACTGTAATAAATCAAAATGTCCTTTTCACGAACTAATTACTGCTAGTGTCGCCATCGCCGTCGTCATTCTCTATTTAGGATATGATAAGATGTTGCGATGATGGCGATAGAAAACGATATTTATGTGTACGTGGATACTAGCTATACTTAAGATATGTAGGGCTTTGTCCATTCTGCTTAGAGAATATGTTGTTTTTCTCAGTGTTTCGAATTTTCATGTTTGGCACGGATGAGATGGGATGGAAGATTTTTTGTTTGGCCATGGTTTTTGTAATTGGCATTGGCTGCTTGGTTTTGTTTGCCATCGATTCAGGCTGAAATCCGCTTGGAGGACCACAGTTGATAATGGTGCTAATTTGCGGTTTAAAATGGTGTTAGTGTGAGACCTAAAAATAGGTGAGCCTTTAAAATACGTTGTTAACAAGCGTTTTTTACGTATCTTATTTGAATTATATTAATCACGCAATAGCATATTACTTTTTGGTAGCTATGGAATCAGTTATCTTTCATCCTTAATATAAATATAGGAAACAGTTAACAAAAAAACTCATTGCTTTTTCAGGGCAAATAAATTCAACAAATAAGTTCAAACACTTAAACGCTCCTGCCATATATACATACTCTCGATCAACAGCAGACCTCCTAAATTTCAAAATCATATAGCTCCTATAAAAAGGACTATTCGACCAAGAATTTGCTTTGAAATGAAATGCATTCAAGCCAACTGGATTTCCTGGTCCATCTTCCTGAACATTCTCACTTCAGAGAGCACACAATATTCCATTTCCGAGGCCGCAAGTAAAATGGCGTACCACACCCATCCCCCAATCTATGCTTTACCAACAATTTCACTCCAGCACCCGAAATGCATGCATCCTTGCTGTAACGTCCGAAAGGATATCCTCAACGCTTATATTAGTTCGTAGCTCGACTCTATTCGACTATTCTACACAAAACTCTCCATAATATCCTATCCAATAGTCTTGAATTTCAGCTCTGGCCCCGACTAAACTGGCCTCCTGCAGCCCAGCTATTCCATGCATACTCGTAGTTAGATCTATTACTTCTATGCAAAAAACCACGATATCCACTACTGCCATCGTATCTCATGGCTCCCAGTTTCTTCTGTCCGTAAGTGTATATGTACATGCACGGAAAGGAAATTCAAAAAGGATACTCGTAAAGTAGTTAGTTGGTCGAATCTAATAGAGATTCCTTCAGGGCAAAGAAGATTGCAGTCGAAGCAGACAAGAGAAGATGAGGAAGATACATCAAACTATGTATGCTAGCGGACTAGGACGTCGACGGTTATCTGACTAGAAGCTAAGTATGTATTAATAGTGTCCTCTTTGCAATATCTGGGATTTCACTCTATCTCGAGAATCGATAACTTCTTTAACTTTGTCTAATTCTTTTAAATCGTAGAAGCTTTTCCATTAGCATTTCGTGGATGCTGAATGTAATCCTGGTTGGTCGCAATGTAAGTTGGGTTTTAGTCAATCATGTCGAAGTAGCTGGGAAAGCATAATCGAATGAATGTATGCATCGGGTGGAAAGGTTAAGTTAGTGCGGAAGAAATGTCCATTAAAATGATAGTAATAGAGAAGTGTGTATGCATTGCTCACTGTTGACTAGGACGATTCTTAGGAAGCATTAAATCAGGGTGGACGAAACTAATAGATTAATTGACAGGACATAGTTCTTGTTAGTCTCGGCTTTTAGGAAATTCATTCCTGCTCTGGACTTTTTCTGTGTTGGAATTCATTTTTCTACTTTGCTCTTTAAATGTGCACTATGCGAAAAAATTCCAATAAATGGCAATTCTCAGCATTCAACTATGAAAATAACAAAAATACTTCGAGAAGAATTTACATTCGATTTAAAGCACATGTGATTAGACTATAAACTACTTCAACATACATATATCCGAAAGGTATTGAAATGATGACTATCCATTCTTCGACTAAGTTCTACTCGAACACTATACGATCCCAATTCATAATTTCCTAAGTCGCTCCTGACGCTCGCTAATGTTTTCAGGTCGATATGGTTCGTCTTTGGGTGTCAACTACACACACTCTTGATTCACTTTGTAAATCTCTATACATACCGACCTCTGAGTGTATCTACTCAACTAGTAGAGGTTTTCGTCTAGCTTATTGAATTTTCGTATGTGTGGTGACCAAATAAATTAATTAATCTGCTGCTAATAAATGGAATGCAGTGATTATATGCTTTGCACACACTATTGTAGCGTAGTTGCTGTGATTTCGATGCTCTTTGCAGGGTATGGGAGTTTCAGATACAGGTAGATACAAAAGATACAATTGGAAAATGCTATTGAATTATATTATAAATTTTAATATCTACCATTTCATTATTTAATATTTCCAAACTTGTAACCTGTAGATTGTTTCGTAATAATTTAGTTTAGCGCTGATTGAAATGTATTCTATATATTTTCCTTTTTGCTTGCAGTCAGATGAATGATAGCAGCTCTTCTAGGCTGGCATCTTGAAAACAGGTTAAGATAGCTTGTATCTGTTCCGGAAGTTCCAGAAGCTAGAAGGTTCCCCGTAGGTTGTCCGTAACTACTGGTCCCGCAGCTGCTTCTTTTCACAAAATTACTAAAAAGGCTACCAGCCATCCAGGCTAAGGTTCCCCACACATTTGCCTCAGTATTGACACAACGCTCACTGAGGAACCATAAGGACATATAAGCCAGCCTGTGTAATGGTTGTCATTTTCGTGACTATTTTTAACTAAGAAGTAGCTTTAATATACTATACTAAACATGCGAAATCTTACTTGTATTTTAAAAAAACACTGACCTATTAAGGCTTCCAGGTCATCGATTGCTGTTAGGTTTCTGAATGAAAATGGTGGATCCAGGTCTCGTCCATGGCTGCGAAACGTAATAAAAACTTTAGATCTGCCTAGAGCTTTTCGAGATTCACCCTGGATATGTTGACTCGTTTTTCCTTTCGCTCTTCGGTTAATATTCTTGGCACCCTACGCGCATATACCTTCTTCAGATGGATTTCGTTGGCAACTATTCGTTGAAACCTGCCATACAAGATCCTTATGACTTCAGCTATATGCTTGATGGTCATTCTTTGATCTGCCAACTCGACATCTTCGACTTTCTTCACGTTGTCTTCAGTGAGGGACGTGTATAGACGTCCATCGCGGTATTCATCTTCAGTGGATGTTCTTCCCAGCTTAAATTCCTTGACCTAGCATGCAGCAGTAGAAAATGGAGCAGCAGAGTCCACTTTTTGTTTCCACCAAGTCATGGTCTATGTTTTCGGTAGATATATTTTTTCAAACACAGGGACTCAATGACCACTCTAATTTTGTTTTTCTCCATTTTGATGCTCCCTCCCTCTCTTCGATTGGTCGTATTCAAATGAATATACCTCCTTGGAATCGTGGCCTATTCATAGGTTTTTTATGCTGGCTTACTGGGTACATGAAGTAGTGCAAAAAATATGCTTATCAAAATTTCATGCCAACTGGAAATAGCCGATTATCACTACTTTTGGATCAACCCTCATAAAAATATATTCAATATATCTTTCTAAAAATATATTTAAGAAAAACATATTCAATATTCTCAAAACTTAAGGTAATTACCCACTAAAAACTGCTCCGAGCCATTCCTTAGCCTCAATTTCCAATCAAAAAGAATTACCATCCTCCCACTCCCACAACCCACACGTCATCTCTGCCGTCCTTCAAATTAAAATATGTGTAGATATCGGGACTACATCCCCTAGGCCGTCCGTCCCCGGCGATTTCCCTTAAGCCCAAACATGTATCGTATCCTGCGCTCATATAATTCCTGCTTCCCGTTAAAAACGCACGAACAACATGTGTGCCACATGACGATATGGCCAGGTGATAGTCATATAAAAAATAAAAGCTAAATAATTTCAGTCGAACAGAAGAAGCTACAGTCGAACAAGAAGAACATAAAGTAGATGGCACCCAGCAGCAATGTGTGCAAAGCCACCCTCTCCATCCAAACATCATACCATGTCGCATAGCATAGCAGGCCGAATTATCAGTGAGCCGGGGGAGCCACGTACGAGAAAGTACGTATTCGTAAAATTCCCCTATTTTATCTAACTGATAACATGACAGCAAAAGTGGGGTGGGATGTTGTGGCCCGAACCATACTCCATGTAAAGTATCTCGACAAATATGCACATATCTCCTCAGAACACGACAAATGCTCAAATGCTCCATCGGACAGTCGAGTGGAGACGCCGCAGATACGTGGAAATCTCTTTATGATAGAATACTGTATGTGAATGTCAGAGATATTTTTGAGGCCGTAGGGAGCAACGACTGTATTCTGCTAGCCGCTCATTCCCCATACGAGTATGCCATCTACAGCTCGCCCGACCTGTCCGGCCAGTCAACTCCCCATACTGGAGCAGAGACCGTGAAAGCAGAGGAAATTGCGGATGTTGTTTGTAGCTGCTCGGCTGTTACATGGAGCAACCAAGAACTCTCGGGAGGGACGAGAAGACTTTGAATTCTGACCGTGGTCACTCTTGTTCCATCGTCCGATCAGATTACGACTTGGCTCCAAACGTATGTGGACTATGGGTCGGGGAGAAGTAGAATTGGCGAATGATAATCGAAAGCAAGCCGGCAGAATGGGTGGCAGTGGCTACTAAGGGAGTTGCCATTTCATTGGATTGGTCAGCTCGAAACGTTTGAAATGTAATATGAGCGTAGCCTGAGCTGTGTTTGGATACATATCCGAGCTGGCTATGTCATTCAAAATGCTAAGCTCGTATTAAGATTAGGGAGAGTTTACTTGCGGGATTTTGTGTGCATGTGTGGATTATGTATGGAGGAGATATGAGGATGATAAAATATTTGGGAGAAGTGTCATTTGTAGATTTTATCTAATGTTTAATTTGATGATTTTCGTTGGAGCAAAGAAAGACGAAATGAGTTAATTGTATTTTTGTAAGAATTAGTTAAGTACCTACATGTATAGGTATATGTAATGTATTTGTATGTATGTACATACTTCATTGGTCATGGAAATGGAATAGAATCTAATTCAAACAAATTTCCCAATGATGAATTTCATGAAATTTATGTTTTAATTTTAAAATAAGCCTTACTTTTATTGTTTTAAAATTATAAACATGTGACTCGCTGTTTTTATTTAGGTGTGAAAAACCACTGTGAACATTATATGCCATGATGATGTCATTAGAAGTTGAATATTTTTCACATCATTGAATGGCCTTGTCATCCAATTTCTTCCCGTTTTACATGGATTCCAAGCTAAACACCTTAATCTAACCATTATCCTTGTATCCTTTCAATGACAATCACGATTTCATAGTATTTTCCTTAAGGATACGAAAAACAAATGAATACCAACTTAGCCAAACTTGTATCCATAAATTATTGAGTTGTCTTGCACTTCTATACTGGCAACAAAACTAAACTCATTTCAGTGGAAAGTTTCCGATAAGAAATATGTATAAGTAACTAAGTATCAAATATATATTTTACCGAGATAGCTTTCGAATTGACCTCGATGTAGATATGTCTGCTTGTAGATGTATCTACATGCATATCAACATCGTGTGTAGATACTTGAGTAGGTACTTATTTATTCGTTCGCTGAACAAATGGATTAGAAATATAAATATTGCTTAAAATGTGTATTGTAAGATTAACTTAAATATAAGATAGTATGCATATATATAGTATCCATATGCATTATATTCTATAAGCATATAGAATTACATTTTTGAATAAATATAATTGACGGCACGTGGATTTGAGCTATAGTTTTATTAGAAATTCAAATAAGTAAATAATAGAAATAAATTAACGTGTTGCAATGACATTTTCAATATTTATGTTTTACCAATTTCATACGTATTTACTTTATTTTTTTCAACGTGTGATAATTTGATTTATCTTGTAGGATAAGTGCACCAGTAGTCGGCCACATAAGAATTTTTTCCACTTTCGCTAAATATAACTACCTAGAGAAAACAGTTACGGAATAAATTTTTTAGCAAAAAGTAAACCTGTGCTGTTCCTCGTGGAATTGATATTTAATATTCTTTGAAACAAATCAGCTTTTTTCTTAATAATTAATTCTATAAAAACTACACTTTTGCATCAGTAGTCGGCCCCTGAAATTTAGTTATCGGCATCTTTTGTATCAATGTCCGACCATTTTGCATATTTCATTATTTTACAAAGAAATATCCATGAAACATAAATAAAACATATTATACTTGAGACATTTTGTATTTATTCTCCAATCAAATTATATATTATGGAAAATTGTAAATAAAAACAATTAATATAACATAAATCAAGCATCTTTCTTTCAAAGTATTATTAATTCTAATATTAACTTGGATGATTCTACTTTTCGACTTTTCATAAGTTGTTACAGACAAAGTTCACTTCTTTTCCTGTTGGGTCTCACATATCTTGCAAGAAAATGTCTCATCAGATGCTTCCTCATAACTTACAGGATATAGAGAACAACATTTTAGATGATACCATCTAGGGCAGCTGTCGCACCCAATATTTTTTAGGTCAGCCACTTCTGTGTCGCTTATTAGAAAGTTGTCACATCCCTGACACTTAATCGCTTTCTTCTGTTTTTCCACGTTCGTTTTTTTCTTTTTCCTTTCAGATGTCTGTGCGCCTTTCGATTTTCTTTTTTTGATACGATCCTCTTTTCTTTTTTCTAATTGTCTGATCTTTTCTATTTTTTCCTCTTCTTTTACCTTATATACATTTCTCCAAGATTTAGACGATATCGCACTCGGTGCTGTAGTAGTTTTTGAAATCTTTAATTCTTTTTTTATAGGTCCGGAAAAAATAAATGTTTCGATAGGTGTGGGGAGACTGGTGAGTACGATCTACTAAATAAAGGTGAACAGGATCTGCTTGTGGATAGAGTGTATCTTCTGGGTGTAGGTTTGAACCGATTTGAATTACCTAAAAGGAGTAAGAACAAGCATTGCAACTAAATTGATAGTGATGTGAGTCCAGAAGAAGTGCTGGGAATCTCTAAATGAACAGACACTGGTTCTGTAGTTAAATGTTCCTTATTAGCTTCTGCAGCATACGTTTTTTCTATGGCTGCACCATAATTAGAAAAAACCAGCCTCCTGGCTCGCAATTCAAAGTTCAGTTTTTGATCATCTTTGCAACTTGACTTTGGAGTTGAGCTTAATCAGGTCATGTTTTCGGTGAGAGGTTTGAACATATTGTTAGATGAATAAGGACTTCAGCATTATTAAAATTGACACTCGCAACTTTCCGTCGTCGTTAATATCGAATAACACTCGGCAACGAAGTGACGAAACATTCATACTGACTGTTGACTTATTAGTGTCCTCTTCGCTTTGAGATGTCGATGACTCCTCTAAAACCTTCAAAACTATATCAACATTGATTCCATATATGGCAAGATCTTCTGAGACTTCTTTGATTACAGATGAAGCAATCACAAATCTTTCATTAGATAAATTTGAAGGATATTTGTTGTCAGTTGCCTCTTCATTTGCATCCTCCAATACACTTTGCACACATTTTGAATAGTCCACTGCTTCAGAATTAAATGGAAAAATTCTGCATTTTCTAAAACCATTTTTTATAGTTTCAGGAAGATTAATAAATTTTGTCAATACGCTCTCTAATAATGGACAAAATTCCTTTCTGGTAAGTGTTTTTCCCAGATTTATGGTCATCAACCAGCAGCAAAACAGGCTTTGATACTTGTTGTTCAACCAGCCAGCTACTGACACAGTTTGCCACATATTCATAGAATGTTTCGCTCCGCATCTACCCAGAGTCCGTATTATCAAGGATCCAACCCTTTAGTACGCTGTCCACAATATCTTTAGGAAGGCGTTTGTATGGAAAAACTACTAAGGGTGGTAGTATTTTGCCATCAGCCGAAATGGTTAACAATGTTGTGATTGTATCCTTTTCTTCAACTGCTTCCACTTGATAAATGTTTTTGTAGCCCCTAGGAACAATAACTTTGCGAGTTTTGGGACAAAGGCAGAAGCTAGTTTCGTCGCCATTAATGATTCGCCTGGGATCGAGCAGCAAATCTTCTTGGTTGACTGATCGAAGAAATTCTTTGAGTTCATTGAACCAGTTCTTAATATACTGCGAAGTAACAGCTGCTCTGCTTTTATGTAGTGTCTCTGCTTCTCTTAAACTTAAAGAAAGATTTCTTCTAAAGAATGATTTTAACCAGGTTCCTCCAGGACGATTATTTCTAAACAGATTCACCCTGGCATCATCTTTCAAAAAAAATTTGAACAGTGTTCAATTAATTATCATACTTTAGAGGAAAGCCACATTTAGATAACTTAATGCACCATTTAGTAATGGCTGTTTCCTCCTCAGTAGATAATATGGAACTTGGACATTTTTTGTCGCACTCATCAGGTATTCTTGCATGCAAACGATCTTGCAATGTTGCTCTTGGGATGCAATATTTAGCAACAGCTTTATGTAAGCTTAGCTTACTATTGCGGATATCATTTAATGCCATTATAATTCTATCTTTTCTGTAAGATTCTAGAGTTGGTAACATATGGCCAGTCCCGTCTTTTCCCGTTTCGTTATTCATTTCCTTGGAAAAAAAGAACAACTATAGAAAAATGTTAGATGAGGCCGATTACTAAAATTTTCTGCATCAGTTTTCGGCCAAGGTAAATTTTCATGATTTATATGGGGCCGAATACTGAATATTTTTGAGTAATACTGTATTTTTTAATAATTTTCCCTTATAGTCAACATATGACGTCATTTCGTTGGAAATATTACCAAAAAAATATTTCTAGTGAATTTTCAATACTCGGCCACCGTGGCCGGCAACTGAACATATCGTAAAATATCTGATTCAGTATCCGGCCTCCTCATATTTTTCAATTTAACAGTATTAAATCAATTAATTTCACTAAAGTTAAGATTCTAGCATGAACACCTTACACACCAGTTGATTTTCAACACCGACCACACACAAAAACAGTAAATATTTAAGGATAATTTGTGTATCACTTCTTAAGAAAATATGACATTCACGTGAAGTTTTTCTGTGCAGTTGACGACTCCACAAACTGAATGAATAATTGCGTTCATCGGACTTAACACACAGTGCTAGATTTTACGCCACTTCGAGACTATGTTTCTACTAATCCGTTAGAGTATTTTTTTCCTATTTTTAGACGTTTGTTTTCTTATTTTCAAAGTGTATAGACAAACTGGCCGACTTCTGACGCATGGCCGACTTCTAGTGCACTTACCCTATATTGTCAGTTCAAAAATTAAGGTAAGGTTATAAATCCTCCAGTGTGCATTTTTTGACAGTGTACGGTGGCTCTAATAAATTAAATTTATTACAATATTGTCATAATATATTCAAATCCAACTGTCGCAAAATACCCAAGACTTTTGACATAAATGAGGATGAGCGAAGGATAATGTTAAAGGACCCGATTTTTGCACTTCACCCCGCCTTCAACCAACTGGAGTATATTTTACGAATGCACTTACAGTTTTTAACGTGAGGTGGCCGCTATTTGTAGTATTATCCAATTGGCGAATTTTTTAAAGATTATATTTTAAATTGTTCTAGATTCAAAATTCGAAAATGCTCTTATAATTTAAGTAAACGAAAATGAAGTGCTATAATATTTTTTTTTATCGATTGTTGTACTTTTTACTTACCATATATTCCTTTCAGTGTGAAACTGTATTTCTGCCTACTTGGCCTAGAATTTTGTAGGCTAAAATCTGTTCATGTCAAACTAAGATTCATAAAATCTAAAAATTCAAAAATTTCGTAGCTACTCCCACGTTCAATATATCACACTTTAAGGGCTTTTGTGGCTTCGAGACAGAGAGATAATTCAATTGTTTTCCAGTAATTCTTTGACATAAATTAAGCCAGTTGAAGTTTTTAAAATTCATTTATTCATTCAGAAACTGAATGGTTACACAACAAAGCACCTTCCTTGGGGCATTGCTTGGCAAACATAGCAAATTACGGTTTCTTCATTGTTATTATTATTATTATTATTATTATTATTACTCTTCTTAAATGAAACCATCTCATCAACACGAAACTACCCTACATCCCAATTAAATATGTTAAATGATTGAATAGGATAGTAAAAACCTGTGTTTCTGAAAAAGAAATAAGTCAAAAATAAATCTTTTCAATAGCTTGAGTCCCGAATACTCAAATCAAATATTTCAATCATATTTGAAAATTTAGCAATTACAATTTATTTTTATTTTAAGATGTGATTGATTAAAATAACAGGCTTAACGCCATCATACTCAGAAAATACTCACTCTAGCCTAAGCCTCAAAATTCAAATCAGAATCCAAAGTTGAATGTATTTCATCCATGAAAAATTCACTTGAAATAGCTTAAATGTTCGTGTAATATCTACCACCCACCCACGTTGGGCGCGCATATTTTCAAAAATTCATTTGCAATTTTCAATTTTACAATTCAAATACTAAATTTAATTAAAATACTAAATTTTCCTCTAATAATAATATTGGCCCTAAAAATGAGATTGATAAAAAATTTTATTACCTACTAATAAATTGCAATAATGGAACATCTTAATGTTTTCTGGAGCATGTTACTAGCTAATTTTATTCAAAATTATGATTATACTTTTAATTTGCTTTCGATTATTTTCCGATAAATTTTGTTTATGCGACATTTTTTCCATTGAGGCTGCAACCACTCCCTGGCTTATAATGGATAAAATTTAAACCCTTGTTTGTAAGTTGTAATAGTTAGCCAAAAGTGTATTCTTGTATTAGGTTCCTCAATCTATCTACCACCGCTGTAGGTCTTATGGTGCTATGCATGTATTTCCATATACATTGCATTTGATATGATATTTGCATGTATTTCTACGCCGCTGTAGGTCCTAAGACAAGGTCTTAGTACGACCCAGTACCACCCAATCTGTTTGCACAAATCCCTGGAATCTGTACCTAGCAGATCTACTGGAATAAATGAAAAACAAATGAACGCTTGGATATTTTCGTATAGGTTTCTTTCACTACGAACGACACCCTTACATTAAAGCAGGCTCAGTACCCCTCAACTCAAGTCCATTCAATTTTACGTGTATCTGAGATCAACGATCTTGTTGGAATCAAGTTTGAGTCGATTTGAGCGCCTCCTGTTAATGCATAGTACAATCTAAATAGGTATTTCCACCTAGCTGGGTACCTGTCTAATTGGACTCCAGGTAAGTAAGTTGCTCCTAATTGTAGGCAAAGCAATAAGTAAAAAGTGATTAAGTAAAGTGAAGAGCACAATTATGTTGACATGATGTTGCGTTGGTGATAAATGGATAATTTCGCCTCAATATGGTGGTGGTAACTTTTCGGAGCACACTTTTCCACCTGTCCTGGAGTGTGGTAGATCAGTTTGTTTGCATGGTTTTTTTTAAAGGCCTCTCATGGGCCTCTTGACCATTTTATTAGAAAAGGCATTAAGTTTGTGACACTTTCGTACTAAGATTATCGAATCCATTGCAGATCAAATTGATGCCACAATGATTGCTGTTTATCATAATTGAAGTATTTTAGGAGCACTATTTGAAATGTACAAAGTCTGAAATTTATATTTTGAATGTGCATATGCAAATGTGTATTATTTCGAAACAATTATTTCGAAAGAAGGTTGCATTAAGTCAATTTCGTGTCTTTAAATGAAAACTCGACACTTATGAAATTTTCGCTGCTGAAAATATAATAAATAAATAAATACAATTTTATTTCAATGCTATAAATATGAGGTAGCAAAAGTAGAATCTAAGAGCTAATTCCAATCAAACAAATGAAAAAAATTATATATATATATCAATTCATGATAATATGATACGTTTTCTGTACATTCTAAATTGAAT
Source organism: Nemotelus nigrinus (assembly GCA_947369275.1). Taxonomy (NCBI): domain Eukaryota; kingdom Metazoa; phylum Arthropoda; class Insecta; order Diptera; family Stratiomyidae; genus Nemotelus; species Nemotelus nigrinus. The sequence goes on from OX376373.1 coordinate 150,070,326, forward strand.
TAATTTTTGTGACCTGGGTCTTGTTTAATATATAAGACCTGCTTGAATTTTTTGTCCTCTCCAGAAGTTAATGTGTGCCTTATTTTCCTTCTTTATTTTCTTTCTATACTATTCAGTTAAAAATTACATAAATAAACCCAAATGCAAAAAAAAAATATCCATATTTACTTGGATTCAGTGCTAAAAAAACGGTTTATTAATAAATAAGTAATTTAAAAATTTGTTTGTTTTAATTGCAATAAAATCTTTTTGACCTAATGGTTTGATCTTGCGACATTAATGTTGAAGTAGTGCTCAAATCATGACATGATCGCTCAGTTAAAGAATTTTCGCAGAAGAGCAGTATAAACTCTACTTTTTTAAACTAAGGCTTTATTAAATCTTGCTTTCGTAAATGAAGCTTCAACTAGCTAGCCAATCTTACATACTAGAACAAGTGACTTCATGAATCAGAACGTGTAAATTATGAGACAGAGTAAAATTTTGATTAGAGATACAAATGGCATTGAATATAAGGTTAGGGAAAAACTGGGATTCGTTGCAATATTGAAAAAATGATGAAAATTAAACTAAATTTGGGTACACAAAATATTTTGATTTAGATGCGAACGACAGGAGATTTCAATTATTGTCAGCCGCTTTGATTGTAGATTTTTTTTATAGACCAATATTATAATCTTTAACCAATTGATTAAATCGTTATATATCTGTAATAGGAAAAAAGGAAAAAAGGAAAAAAAAGGAAAAGGAAAAAAAAGTTCTTTAAATTGAAATATTTGACCAATTTTTTGCTTAGAAGCTGCACCTATTTGTACTTCATGTCAGATATTACTATTGGTTGTCCTCTATAGGGATGACTTAATCTTCTCTAAGAAGTTTAGGTAAATTAGATTTCCAAGCCATGACATGCATATTGACTAGATGCAACCGTCCAGGAGGACATACGTGCCGAATAGCTAAAATGTGACGCGTATGCAGAGGAAAGCCTCCTTGCCCCTATCATTAATCTTGGATTTTATTAAGAAATCCGGGAAATTATGGTAGGCAGGGAGTGCGAGAGCAATGGGTCGTTCTGTCCCTGGGAGTGCTTAAAGATGCTAAGTGCTTCTTCCCTAGCCCACACACCTACGCATCTGCTTAAATAATAAAAATAAAAGTAAACTGTCCAAAGTGCAGGCACTATGAAACCATAAAAAGCTATTTCGTGGCAAATCTGGATCGCACCCCAAAAACCAGCTATTTAGTTCGGAAAGTAATCAAATTAATCAAAGAATCACTACTAACCACTGCTTCAAAAGGAGAACTGAATGGTAAGTTGATAGGGTCCAATTTAGAAGCTTTTGAATAATGTTTTGCTTGCCGTACTGTTAATCCTTCATAAAAAATAAAGCATGAAACCTATTATGTTTCTGTTCTCAAATCTAATTAAAGGAAATAATTTTGAAAATAAAGCAGCATTATTATCGCTATCCAAACATATGCCAGTTTTTTGATACGATGTTGATTTCACCTTCGAATTTGAAAATAAAGTAGAAAAATTAAACCCGGGATAATCTTCTGTGAGAAAAATTAAAAAAAAATCTTTAATTTTATTATTGAAACTTTAAAAACGCTTGATATGAGATTATCGGAAAATATTGATATTTTAAAGAAAACCAATCATTTCTCATTGGAAATTTGTTCCAGCTCTCAAGGAGCCCGAAATATGAAGACCTGCCTCTTCAAGTTTAATATTTTACCTCTAAAGTATTGTCAGCTGTAGAAGATCGATAGTAAAAATTATTTAATAAATAATATAAATAATAAACAATTGAAGCCAGGATTTTTCTCCTAATGATGTGCTGAAACATTCGGTGAAGCTTTGGGTTAATTCTTCCCAAATTATTTTATTTATTTATTTATTTTATTTATTAACCAACCAAGGTACAAGTAACATAAACAGTAAAGAAAAACAAAATTGGAAATCACAATGAGTACATAGAAATAAAACGAAAAATTAAATAAAGTAATTAACAAAATAAATCAATAATAAATTAATAAATAACAAATAAATAAAACATTGACATATAGCTTAGGATAAAGGGTTGCGGATGGCTTGGAAAAGGGAGGATTTGAAGGATAATTTTGAGACTGTTGCAGAATACAGATTACTTATATTATTGAATATCCTACAGCATCTATTTATCGACTCATCAGCTGCGTAAGTAGTGGAGTGTGGATATTCCTTAAGTAAACTATAGGACCTGGTGTTTCTTACAGGGTTATTCAACACTATTTTTCTATTCAGGAATTCAACTTTGATGACGCCTTTAATGACGTCGAATGTGAAGCAGGCCGAAATCATCTTTCTTCTAGATGCAAGTGCTAATAAGTTTAGATGACCCAGTCGAAACTCATAAGGAGGAAGGGTATTAAAATCGTAAGGGCTGTATAATTCTCTCAATACAAAAAGTAAGAATTGCTTTTGTATGGACTCGAGTCTGCTACTGTGGGTTTCAAAAGCCGGATTCCAGCAAATGGAAGCATATTCGAGAATGGGGCGTACAAGTGAGATGTATAAGGATCTTGTGACCCACAGGTTACGAAATTCCTTGGCACGTCTTTTGATGAAGCCTAATTAAAAATACATTGGTTGAATTAAGATTCGATGAGCTGTCGCGTATCGTATTAAATATATTTTGTCTTCTTATAAGTACACTGCAGCTGAGTGATTGCTTTTATGAATTCCTTAAAAATGAAAGCTCGTAATAAATAAATTGCAGATACTTATTAGAACTCATATTTAATAAGTGATAAATAAAAAAATATATCAAATAAATTTATTTCATCCTGAAAAAATGCCCTGCATATTCAATGGTGAAGTATTTGAAATTCGAGCTAAGGTTTTTACTAGAATAAAAAAAATTGTGTTACATATATACTTAAATAACTAAAAGACAAATTTAAGGTTATTAATTACTGCATTTACCCACAACGATTTGGTGTTTGTTTGATAATAAAATCATTCTATCAATTCTCTCTAATTCACTGTTTAATTAATTACTTTCATTTTGAATAGATTCAGTTGTGAAACTCTTTCCCCATTTCGTATGGACTGAGTTTGGGCTACATTTATCTAGAATTTGGGCTCCCTAATTCTGAGAAAACCTGACAGCCCTGATAATAACTACAAAACAAATCTCTGCCCACCCATAAGTTTGGCTGCACATCAAAACATGACACTCTGAAAGCAGCCCTCAGATTAGTCAATTCAGTCAAACTTACACCAGGAAACAAAAACCTCTGTTTCTGTTTCTGTTTTTATTTGTAGTACAAACCTTCGACAAAATCTTCCGCGAAGGCTTTATTATCAAATTTTCAAAATCCCCCAACTGAATTCCACAAATTACCTTCCAGATACAAAGAAAATTGTATTTTCAGAGTTAGGATGCAGGAAGGATGTAGGAATTCTCAAAGGAAGTGTCCTTAGTTTTACTCTATATCAGCTATATAATGCATATACTCCTACCAACAGAGATCACCGTCCCCATGACTGCACCAAAAGAACTCTAAAACTACGCTAATTAAATCCTTGTGTGTGTCTACAAATATAAAATTAAAATGAATGAAACGATGATGGCTTCAGAAAATATACCTGCTCGTCCACCTCTCTAAATGGGGTAAAAATTATCCTTGCTACCACTACTAAGTACCTTGGAATCCAATTCAACGGGCGCTTAACCTACAAATCCTACACAGAAAAAATTTGACCAGCTTGAAATCGAGCTCAAAGTTCGAGTATTGATCCATACAAAATTGAAACTGAGCCTGGGAGCCGAAGCCATGTCTAACGAAGTTTACAAAGTCATTTTACAGCCACTTTGGTTCTATGTCGCTCAGCTGTGGAGTTCCCCTAAAACGTGAATATGGAAATCTTATAATGCATATGGACCGAAATATTAGGGGCAGTTACAAAGCCCCTACTATGTTAATCACTTGATCATGCAGAGAGAGCTAGGTCGTAAGCCCAATCTAACTAGAAGCCATCAGAGTTCCAGAGCCATGTACCTGAAGACTACGATACTTTTCCTCTACCAGCTGTACAAAAATTATCGCCGTAGCTTCCATAATAGGTAACTGCCCAATTGCACCTAAGGAAAACAAAAGTCCGCCGACGCAACGGTCTGTCAGATGAATCCTTTGAATGAACTGCAAAGAATCGTTTTTATTTAAACAATTTAAAAGTGTCGTCAAATTATAAACGGTAAGAGTCGTTGTGTCACACGCTGCAGATCGGACACCGGTCTTACTGTCATCATCGGCTTTACAATCGAGTTCCGGTCCCGGCCTCTCCAATCTACACCGAACTTGATTTTGAGCCGATGTCATATAGTTAGCCAAATCTGAGCTCTGGACTTCCTTGGTCAGTGCCATCCCTTCAGCGCTACCAGTATAAAAAATTATACTCGTATTATGATAGCAATCTCTTTAAGCGAAAAATATACTGTTTTTTTCTTAAAAAAGGTACTAGACTCAAACCACACTAGTTGAATCTACCTGCACTAAAAGTGAGAAGTTATGATTAGTCATAGAACACAAAGTTTTCTCTGTAAAAATTCAAATCTAGAAGACTCTATCCTTCTAACGAACAAAACAAAAACTCAAGAAAAATTATTTAATATGATGCATATCCAATTAAAATCATCAATACACTAAATACACCTAACTTCTTGTTCACTTTCCAACTTCTTTTCAATCCAATGAAACACATTTTTTCAGATTTTAAATATAATTAACACTTTATTATCTTTTGTTTTCTTTCTACATCTTATTACGATTTTCTCTTCACATCATTTTCTTCTTTTTCATCATTTTTTTCTCTTAGATATATAGTTTATAACGAAATAAATAAGAAATATTATTATTACAATTAATTTTTTTTTCTCTCCAGTTTGTTTTTTTTTCATTTAATTTAATTTTATGTCTTTCATTCATCATCGTCCTCACTATCATCTTCATCATCGCTATCATCAAATAAATTGTATCTAATTGTTTTTTTTTTGTTTTTTTTTTACCCATTTTCAATATATTCTGTTACTAAAACTATTCACTTATCTGCATTGCAGTCGAATGTTTTCTTTTCAATTTTATTTTATTATTATTTGTTTTCGTCCTCCGTTTTTTAAATAAAATAACAATTCTCGTTATCGTCTTTGATTTTACAAAACAAGGATATTACTCATTTTGTATATTCAATATTTCAGTTTTATCATTCTTGCTTCAATTCAGTTTTGGAAAATTTCCTTTTTTTCTTGTTGTGGATTGAATGCAAGTGGAGGGAACGAAAACCAAAATTAAATATAATATTACCTAAAAATAGACAATATATGTAGCATATTGCTGTCGTAATAAAATTTCGTATATAATTCTAATATTAAATCTTATTAGTTTTGTTGAATTTTTTCATGTTTTTCAGATTTTTTTTTAAATTAATTATTATACATATATTAAATTTTAAGTGAATGTGAGTGCGTTGTCCTGTTCAAGTATAGAAAACATTTTTTGTAATTACTTATATTAAGATGTAAATTTACAAGTTTTCATCTGGCCCTGTTAATATCGTATGACGACAATGATAGGTTTTATATTTATTTAAAATTAGTTTTTGTTTTCCTGTTTTGTTTTTCTCTTCGGTTGTTTTTCGCTATTCTATACATGTAATTATTATGCAAATGTGATTCATTAGAGTTATATAGAGAGAGAGGAAGATGAATTTACAAATATTTTTTCAGGAAATTTCCAGAATACGTTTTGGGCTTTTTTTATGAAATTCGGGATGACTATATATACAAACAAAGGTTTAATGATTTTTTTCTTCAATTCATTGAAATTGAATTAATATTAGCGCACGACGCAATGAATTTAAACTTTCGCCCATCTCTCGCCGTTTAGCTTGAAGGAATAGTTTTAAAACAAATTGAAATCAAGGCAATTTTCGTTAACATAATTTAATTATTTAATTTAATCAACAAAACAAAATTTTATCTTTGACGAAGTTTGTGGTAATAGATTTTTTCAAAAACACAATGGACATATTTACTACTATTCGTCTACAGTTTGTTTCAACCTCAGTCTTAAATGAACAATTTGTATTACATCTTTGAAAATGTAAGAATTTCAATGGAATTTAGTTTTTGGAATATTTTCTGGGATTTTGTGAGAGAAGCATTGCCAGATGGCATGAGTGATTCGATTCTTTTCCATTTCAGTTACTAATCTTACCATTATCAAAAAATTTTTCAAATTAAGCAAAGACAATCCCAATAATGTCTCTGCGATTCACTGACGCTAAATCACAATGCCCCAAAAATCTGAACATAACAAGAAATTTTAGTTTAAAACATGAATTAATTACCAAATAAATTTAACAGCATTCATAAGGCAATGTCAAAATCTAGGCAAAATAAATTGATTTCAATGTGAATTTCAGTTTTCGGATAAAGAAAAAAGAAATTCAAATCAGTTTCAATTCAAGTTCAAATAATTTAACGCTCAAAATTTTAATCAAAAACAACTTAGAAGAAGAAATCGAAGTTTCAAATAAGTTTTTTTTGTAATAAATTTTTATTTTTCTACCAATTTTCGAAATCGATGTTAGTGTATAAATAATTATAAAATAATAATATAACTTTTCAATCATAAATACGATATTAAATGAATGTAGAAAGCAAGAAGAAGGCAAATTGAGGCGTCTTAAAATTTAATTGATTAAAAAGTCGTTTTACCGAAAGACATTGTCACGAATTTTAGATTGTTTTCTGAGTTCTATTGTTTGTTTAATTTTAATAACAAATTCAGTTGCTGCAAAAATATTTAATTGCGAAAAATTGGAATTTTTTGAGAATTTTGAAATGTTTACACGTGATGTTGAAAAATTAGTCTTGAAGTATAATGATTTTACAATAAGTATACTTCAAAATTAGTTTAAATATTCATTCGTTTCGTGAGAAATAATTTGTATAATTCATGAAAATCTAACATAAAGTAAGTACAATAACAAACACAATGTCACATATGTATTTTACAGTTTCCGATAAATAAATCTGCCTTAAATCTTAAAACTACTTTACACAGCTTTATTTTACTTAAAAACAAAAAAAAAATATTTTCTGTGGTTTTGGTTTTCTCGAAATGGTCAAATAATGCTCGAGGTTATTTCTATGTTCGGTGTATTTTTCGATTACTTTGATACATAGTGTCCCATTGTAAATGCCCAGTTCGGTGTACATGTAAGGAGTTTTTTTTTCTGAACAAATGATTCTTGGTCTGTTAGTTTTTTGTTAGGATCTTTATAGACAACTTGTAGCTATGTCTTTTCTATATTCATTATTTTAAGGTATACTTTTTGGAGTGTACTTTCAATTTTGTGAGTTTTTGTCTTGAATTTTCACACGCATTTTCTCAAAACTTTAAAATTTTTTATGTTCAGTTTCAGATCTAATTGTTTATCATTCATCGTACAATTGGAACGTTTTAAGTACCGTATCTTACTTTAGTAACAATTTCCATACTAATTTTATTTACAAAAGACTGTGCAAATTATAAATAATGATTTCTTTTCAAAATCAACAGAACTCTCGAATTGATAGAGTGTTATTTGCATAAGCATGAAAATTCCAATTGTATTTAACACATCAGTCAATAAGTCTCGAGGCTGGCATATATGTAGGTGACGCCGTAACTGATATTTCCAGAAAGTACCAACCTTCAAACGATACTTTTCTGAATTTCATGACAATCTGCTTTCCAATTTATAATTTGACTGCTATTTTATTGAGTCAACTGTTTTATATTGTCAAATCAATTTCGTGTATTGCTTTATCATTGTTTTTTGATGGGTAAAAACTTGGCTTAGCTTGATAAGTTTTATCCTGACTCTGCTCCATCGAAATCTGCAGCTAAGCAATGTTTTGCTAGCTTTAAAGACACCGTTAAAGACGTACAGACACCGATGACATAGCATTAGCAGAGCATATAGACTAATAAATAGCACGGAAAGCGCGATATATTCTGATGGGTGAGAAAGGTATGATCTTGAGGGTTTACGGATCAGCTGGTGCCTCAAATGAAGCCGCACAAAAAAAGTACGTTTTTCTATATGCAAAAGTAAAAAAAGCATATTCTCGGCGCTGATACAAAATGTGAATGTATGCCGTAAAAAGAGCCAACACCAAATAAGTTCACTTTATCATATGCGAAAGTGAGAGGAACTCATAGCCATATAAAGAATGGACACGCAATCACAATGCATGAGCCCGTACGTGAGTGAAGCAATTTTACTACACATGCAATCTTACTCTCTGTAAAACAGCTTTCCCCTCAATGCCGCACGCACCACCCCTCAGCGCTGTAGACTCTCTATGTAAACATTCATTTCAATCCATCCAATCTACGGGGTAGTTGGGATAACGGGGAAACTAATACATTTCAACAAATTTCCAAATACATCAACTTTTCTGCATGAAACTTGTTATTGTTTTATACAAACACATTGAGACCAGAGGTCGAAAATTGCTTCATTTCTCTCGGCCCATTTCGTATCCATTCTTCTTATATCTATGGAGGAACTTATTCTCGGCCCTGACAATCGACCAATGAGAGGTGAGATCCAATGAAGAAATAATAAACGCAGCGAACATTCGCTACCAACAGCTAACATTGTCGTTAGTGGATGGAATAAATGTAACAGATATGTTCTTTTTATTCTCCAAACGGTATCGGAAATAGTATTCCGTGTCAATTATCTTATTGCCGACCATATTAATACACAGACTAGGTTTCAAGAAAATTTATATTGCATAAAACGCCAATCGTTAAAAAGGTGTTTTTGCAAAGTATATTGCCTAGTGGGAATGAAAGAACGTATCTTATCGTAGCATTGCCGCTGGTGGGGTATTTTTTGTCCCGTTTCAATTTTTGAAATCGGGTACTGCAATCTATTTTTCGCAATTTGTGGGGTAATGTCGTAATTTATATCGCAAATCACGCACTTTCCGTGCTATTTATTAGTATATATGCTCTGGCATAAGTACTATAGATAGCACGAAAAGACCGTGATTTGCGATAGAATTTCCGATATTTCCCCACTGATTGCGAAAAGTAGTTAGTAATATCCAAGTTCAAGTTGAAAATAGACAGAAAGTACCCCGCCAAGCAACGCTGCTACTATCAGATACGTGTCTCATTCCCACTGTGCAAAATACATGTGCTCTGCCAAAAATACTCTTTTAACGAATGGCGATTTATCCAATATTGATTTTCTTAAAACGTTTTCTGAATATTAAACTGGGAAGCAATAAGGTAGTTGACGCGGAGTACTACTTTCGATACCATTTGGCGAACATCTCCGACACTTTTATGCAATGCACTACACACAATTTCGGTTGTTGCCAGCGAATCTTTGCTGTGCTTACTGTTTCTTGATGGGATTATACGCACGCCAACACACGCTTTTCTATCAGCTAACACGGATATATACACTCTCACTTGCCATTTGAGAGTATGCTTTTCTCACTTTTGCATATGATAAAGTGTACTTATTTTGGTTTTGGTTCTTCTTAGGTGCCAGTTGATGGCAAATCGTTCTCTCTGTCATTCTCTTCCATCAGGCAAATATCGTAAAATACCGTTCTTTCCGTGCTATTCATTAATACTTATGCTATGCCGATGATGCTACACGACTAAATTGAGATACATACGAGTACACCGCAAAACATGAAAAAAAAATTCAGAAAATTGTCTTGGCCAACCGTAAAATGAAGTTAAAGGAGATATCTGATACCATAAAGATATCGCAAGGTAATATATGATACCATAAAATATCGAAAGGATATATGTATATTTACACTATTTGAATATGCGATAGGTTTTTTTTCCGAAATGGGTGCCGCCGTTGCTCACATTGGACCAAAAGCAACAACAACGTGTTGATAATTCAGAGCGTTGTTTGGAGCTGTTCAATCGTGATAAAAAGAATTCCTTGCGTCGATATTTTACAATTGATGAAACAGGGTTACACTACTACACTCCAGAGTCAAAACAATCATTATCTGAAACAAAACAATCACAGCAGTCGGTGAATCTTGTTAAAAGCGACGAAAATCGCAACAGTCAGCGAATTTTGGGATGCGCGTGGAATATATGTAATTTATCAACTACCTTCAAAAAGGAAGTGAATATTATATGGGCTTTTGGTGCGTTTGAAGGACGAAGTTGCATAAAACTGCCCAATAAGAATGTTTTTTTTTACCAAGCCAATGTAACACGGTGTCAAGCCGATAGCAAAAATGCATGAATTGCACTTCGAATTGCCTCCGCATAAACCACATTCTCCAGATTTGCACCCAAGCTATTATTTTCCCTTTGCAAACCTTAAAAAAGTGCTCCAGAAGATTGCCAATGTGAAGTAAACAATAAATTATTCCACAAAAAAGGTGTTGAGGAGTAATAGAAACGTAGGAATGATTGTATCGCTCTTGAAGGTGACTATTTTGACGAATAAAGTCGATTTTTGCCAAAAGTTGATTAACAAAGTCAAATTTTAGCTCGGGACTTATTGACAGACCTGTCAATTCTGATATTTTTGCGATTGCTGAATAATTCGATACCATTTCAGAATGGAATTTAATTTTCTGTACCCTCAACTATAAGACTATATTTACAAATTCGTTAGATTTGGTTAAGCTCGGATGAAGTTGTGATCTGGTAAGTCGAAACTGCTACATGTTATTTGCTATTTGTTACTTGCCACGAAAACCACCTACTCATAACTTCCCACCAAGCTCTCTTATTACCTTAAAATATCCTCGACATGACCTGATTATTGGGCGGCATATGATGATGATTGTGATGGTGGTGATGGAATCCCGCCCAGGTCGGATAGAGTCATGCTGTTTCTTTACTAGCTGCCGATGCACTTGAATCATCATCAGCCGTCAGACCACCCAAACTACTATTCCCACTCGGGATCATTGGTAACTGCGACAAATGTCCTAAATGTGCATGACCACCCAGGCCAGCTGTTCCCAATCCAGCGCTCGCCACCTTACCCTGATTGACCACGCATTTGCGCATGTGCTTCTCCAGCGTGGACGGAACACTAAATGGCATATCACAGAAACGACAACGATAAACATCCTTACCCGTTCGACCGTGGGTTTTCATGTGGCGCGTCAGTTTTGAACTTTGGGCACATGCATACGAACACAGTTCGCATTTGTACGGCTTTTCGCCCGTATGACTTCGTCGGTGAACCGTCAAGTTGGAGCAGTTCTTGAATACTTTACCGCAAAATTCGCAGGTATCGTTACGCTTGCTCTCCTTTTTGAGGAGCGGATTATGAAGCAGAGAGTTTGCAGAACCAGGAACTAGACTCTTCAGCAGAGAATCGTTTCGATGTAGGCCAGAGATTCCCCACCAATCGGCAGTGCTATCCATTTTTAGGCGTTTCGTTGCCTCAAACGGGTTCTCGAACGAGTACAGAAGAGGAACTTGACTTTGCGGATGTGGTCCTTGTGATTGCAGCATGTTTTTTGCGAACTCCTCGCGGAGCCGAAGAGCAGCAGGAATCCCATTTAGTTTATCGTGTGACAGCAGTGTACTGCTGTTGTTATTGTCACGATCCTTGCTGGTGAGTTGCTGGAGTTTCAGCGCATTGCCTGATTCTTGAAGCGCTTGCTTGTATGCTTCCGAGTATTGTGCGATGTTGGAGAGGCCGAATTTGTCCATCAATTCTCCTACAAGAGACCCCGATGACGGTTGCATCATGTCATCTTTTTTGTCATCGCTCTTATTACTTACAGTGAGATCCTCTGCTTCGTCTTCCATATCATCGCCTTCCTCCATATCTTCTTCGTCTTCTTCATCCATTACCTCCTCTTCATCCATGTCGTCTGCCGAGTCTTCACCATCTAGTGTTTCTACTGACCCGGCATTACTAGTTCGGTCCTCTGGCGTTCTATGTACTTTCATATGACGCTTTAATTTGTTGATATGCACGCATTCGAATTCACATGCGGTACACTTGTAGGGCTTCTCGCCCGTGTGGATCCTTCGATGGATGATAAGGTTGTGCTCGAAGCGGAACTTCTTCTCGCAGTGGTCACAGCTATAAACGGCATCCTGGCCTGGTTTCGAGGGTGGCGTCGATGCGGATCTGGGTGTTGTGTTCAGGGCTCCATTATCGCTGCCGATTACTTCGTGGTTCTTCTCAGGTGGCGTGAGACTTTGCGGACGCGAGTTATTGGTCAATGGGGTCGGAGGTAGTTGTGAGGGAGATGGACTCGCAAATGACGGCGATTGCTGTTTTCGGGGACTCGGCGAGCTCGAGTTACCACCGTTTCCAGCCACCGGACTCGTTGTTCCAGCCAGCTGACGCAATCGCTGCGAATAAAAATCCATCTGGGGTTCCAAATTTGCGGGTAAATTAGTTGCATTATTGACTGATGAAGGTACTGAGCTGCTGCGATTCGATGGAGGTCGATCTTGGCCGGTCGAATTGCCACTGGACAACGACGATGCACCGGCAGAGAACGATTGACTATGCGGTGTCAGTGAATTGGCAGCGGCCACTGCAGCTGCGGCTAAGTTAAGGCCATGATGGCGGAATTGCTCGGATACCAACTGCTCCATTCGATAGTGATCGTGGGGCCGTTGGAAGAGTGGAGCAACCGGAGGAACTACTGGACCTTGTGCGAGGGGCGGCAGAGGCATACGCAGGAGATTGAACGGGTTCGGATGTAGGTCCGGTGGCGGCAAAAGTGGATGATGTCGCATACCGGGCGGTGGTAGACTCTGTGAATTTTGTACTGCGTTTTGCTGTTGTTGTTGTAACTGTTGGTGGTGCTGTTGCTGCTGAACAGCGGCTGCAGCTTGTAGGACTGATTGGACCGACGGCTGTTGACTGCTATGACTGTTATTCAGGCCAGACAGAGAGCCTGAGGTGGAACTATTGCTGAGGTCTTTGAGGCCGTTGCTGCTGCTGGTGGTACAACTTCCCACACCGGCAGACAGCATTTTTTGACTTAACATATTGAATGCGTTGCTGAGAGCCGACGATGATGCAGTCGATGTCAGGATGGATGCCGATGAAGATGACGAAGATTCCACGTAGATTTTGACGCCATGCGTGTGTTGTACATGCTGAATGAGACGCCAGGCAGAGTGTAAGCGGGTTTTGCATGTTGAACAGGTGTAGTTGCTGGGTTCTGAAAGTGAAAGAGAAAATGTGTTGGTTTAGGACTTTGATTTTGAATATGAAAGTATGGGAAATTCAAGGAATGGCGATATAAACTTTTCTAAGAAATGAATCATAATTCAGTAAACCTTCAGAATGTCGATTTAAATTCAAAATCGGCAGACATGACGTCCTAGAAAAGGCGAGTCAGTCAGCCTCAACCAAAGTGATTAATCGTATATATTTATAATCGTTTTGAATGCCTAACTAAACGGTCACTGTATCTCTCTCCCTACCTGGGATTGATTTGCACAATCGTGCCTGCAACAAACATCAGTTCATAGCCAAACATCAAGGGCAACATAATAATCGTTTAGTATTAATTTTATTCAATTCAATCTTTCGTCACAGCAATTATATTCCAGTCGATATGAATTCTAAATAAAGTCAAATGACACGAGACAGAAGAATGAATGCAATTTTCGAAATTATTAGCATCATTTTGCGAGAACGCAAACATGGTTCGTTGTTGTGTTTGATGTTGCAATCGCTTGGTCTGAGGTGAGCAAATCAGGCCCGATATTGGACTCTTGAAGGAACACTGTGAAGCGACCACTTTGCATGCTTTTGTGACATTCTGCATAAATAATAGTATCCATCATCATCATGAGCCTCAGCTTCGGACTACGTACGTAGGAAGCATGTTCATTTTGAATTGTTCGTATGTTGCGCGTGGCGAAGTTTATTGGTCCCAAGAGCCTTCAGGTGTTAATCGTATTATATGATCAACGCCTTATAGATTGCCCGTTCCGCCTCATCTCTTATTTGCATTTTAAACAATATATCTCTATGGGACGATTTGTCTGTCTGGTGATGGAAAAATATTGAAAATGGTACGCTTTATGGACAAGATATTACACAATCGACGGATATATTGGACCGACAAATGGAGATGAGAGACAAAAAAATCTCTGGTTATCTTCTGGGTTTCTCAATTTGGCAGATGAGTGACAAATGAACTATTGCTCTACTAAAAATTAAAATAATTATAATTGCACTCTTTCTAAGAAACATTTAATTGCGTGTTTTCCCTTTTGTCTTTCTTTGCCCTTTTGTCTTCCGCTTAGCCAACGACGAAATGCATGAACTTAAAATTCGCATATGATTACACGAGTTCCACATGCAATGAGTATGTGGCACTGAGCTTCGACTAAAGAATGTGGAGGAGGCTTCAAGCAAATCATATGTCTGCGAGTTGCATTTCTTTCGCAACTCGCAAAGTTGTGTTATTTTTGTTTTCGTAGTCGTCATCATCGTCATCATATTATCATTGCAACGGTAGTTTTGGTTTTTGCTACAGTGGTTATAAATACCATTTGGTGTGAGATGCATTGATTATAAAAGTTACCGATTGGTAAAAAGATTGATTTGTCGATGATAAGGTGTTCGATATTTCTGAAATTATTAGTGTTTGAAGTGTGATCAGGGTGGCCTGAGCGGTGGTGAAGAAGTAAACTCTGAAATAAATGAGATTGTGACACTAGCAGTTTATGGAATCAAATTCATCCTATTTCGCTGATCAATTTCAACGGGCGAGAGAGATTGCCTTAAGCCAATCTGTAGAGGACTTAATGCCTTTCGGCGAAACCTATTGACCGAAGAATTTAACTAAAGGTGAAAAGAAGTGATATTTCTTTAACTCCATTTCGAGGCTAGGATCCGTAAATCATTTGAATAATTGCTCTAAGCTACCAAAATACTGTTGATGAAACTGAATTTCACTCACTGTAGTGTTTCCTGGATAAATCGCAGGAATGATTATGCCGCAGTGCAAAGATTGAAAGTCATTCGAGTCAGCTCAGAGAGTCCAAAGGATAGATGGCAGTCTTAAGCGAATCGTTCGGCTCGAACAGAATTTATTTATTTATTTATTTATTGTCTATTGCGGGGAAGATTGCTCTACGATATACATAGTTTTTTATAGCAAAATTCTCTAATGATGGGGGTCGAATATCAATCCGGGACGGCAATTTCGTTAAGGGCGATATTCCTCATTGACCTCACGGACCATGTGAAGTGGTTCAAGGGGCGACATACATGGTGTATTCTATAAGTAATGCGACCAATTTTTTTCTGACACGACTGTATACCGCATCGTGCTGAAAAAGCAAAAAAAGTTGTGACGAGGTGTTTGAGTCTTAGCTAAGTGAAACACCATTCGGCAGTTGCCTCTGATTTTGGGAGTGGAAAGAATAAGCGTTTCTGTGCACTTTTGATGGCTTCGTGCTCCAGCGCGGAATGGAGGGGTCTCGAGAGCAGCGCTACGCAATCAAGTTTTGTGTGAAACTTGGAAAATGATTTAACGGGCTTACGAGGATGATTGCCGTTCAAAATCACAAGTTTTCAGGTGATACAAATCCTTTAAGGTTGGCCCAAAAGAGGTCGCCGACGAAGCCCGGACTCATTACCTTTTTTAACATCTGGGGTGTTGTGTTGTTCATCACAAATTCGTACATCCCGGGCAACTGTGAATGTTACTTGCTATGTAGATGTCCTCAAAAGACTAAAAAAAAGAGGGTCACTCGCGTCAAGAGCACCATGAAAGGCACCTGAAGGCTTCACCGCGATGACGCACCCAGTTACACCGCCTTCCCCGCCAGAGACTACCTGACCTAGATCAGCCTCCTTTATTGGAGAAGGGCATGTATCCTTGGATCAGCGAATGACTCAATCAAAACGCCAAGTTTTGGGAGATTGAACGATGTGTATGTGGGTTTCGGAGAGAGAGAGAGAGAAGTTAGGGAGTCCACCAGGGTAGCATTTTCTAATTCAACGACAACGATAAACATGGTGACAGAGAAATTCTGCGTTAAAATGCGGCTATAGACGTTGGCAATGATGAATTCCCATGAGAACTCACGACGCAGTCCAAATTTGCTCAAATTTGATCATGGTCGACGAGTTTGTACCAAAGTGTCTGCGCCTGTGTCAAAGAAGAAGTGTGTTTTGGACAAATTATTTTAAACAATAAGACGAAGGGTAGATGACAAGCCGCGTATTCGGATCGTCTGAAAAAAGAACGACTTAGTTTTTTTATGGTTCCGTCGAACCAGAAAAAAAAAGGTGCAAGACAGTGGTGCATAGTTCAGTTTTAACATGTAAATTTTCGCCGGCAAACCTCGCCAGTAATAGCTTCAAACGGTTTCAGCGATATTTTCTTTCTGATCTCACCGATTACAGACCATAACCTTTGCGCAATGAGTGTCTAGTTTTGGCTGCCATGGACCGGTTTCATATATTGATGTTTAAACTGATGTTTTGTTGGAATATTATTCGGTATTTTCAACTGAGTAAACAAAACACTTGTTTACGTTTGAATAAATTCATACACTCAAAATGTAAGTTTTTTTCACACTTGTCAGATACAAGTGCTGCCACATGTAGCAAATAAAAGTAGCAGGATAAGCGAAATCTATGAAAATGAAATGAAATATGTTTCCAAAAAGCATCACATAATGTGGTTTTCGCAGAGATAACTATAACAATATTCATTATTGTGTCCTTGTATGGAACGGTTAGGTATGAAATTTAGTCGAGTGATGCTTTTCTCAGTAGTTCCGACCAGAAAAAAATTAAGTTTTAATGCAAACGATTTCCAAAAAAAAACTCCAACGAAGTTCAACTACCTCCAACTACAGGAATATATATTTTCTGACCCTTTCCATCTCCTTGAGCAAACTTAATACCACGAAGCTCATAATTTAATTAAAAGCCACATCCGTTACGGAACTGATTTATTTAATCATGACCACACCAAACATTCCGTTCACATACATGAAAATATACGTCGAGTCCTTGAAGCATCCGTTATATATGTATATTACCAGAGTGCCATGAAAAGCAGTCGTGATATAATAATTTTCATTTTTGGGAATTTCCATCATTTTCCGTGGCATAGACAAAAATAACCAAACACATATGCATCCGTTCATAATAAGTGCATCGACTGGATCATATCATCAGGACATACCATCACTCTTGCGAATTCATTTCAGTGCAAGCTAGTGTCATATGGATATGGACAATCACACATTTCACCTACATTGTTCATCCTACCTAGTATTAATATTTTGTTCATCAACTTTTAGCTGACAGTACATGTTCATATATATTACCCTAATTCATAATCAGATGAAACAGAGGAGTAATGATGGAAAGGGGGCTAGCTATATGAACACATCTCTTTCTCCCCTACTTAACATGGGCCATGTCACACTGTTGCATGTCACATTCAAAATATTTTTGAATCAATCCTCTCTCGGTCGGAAAACCAATTAAATTAATTAAAATTTTCACCACAAAGTTTGGCGGAGATTTGTGAAAATAAAAGAACACGCAGAGATTTGTTGTAGGTGCTCTTCAGTAGCGAGTATGAGCTGATTTATAAAGCAAGGAATACGTGAAATTGGTAATGTGGTGCTTGCAGTAGTGGGTGGTCAGAAAATGTGTTAATGTTGGTCGTAAAATTTAGAACTTTAAAACCGATTAGGGGATCAGGAAATGTATTTTTGTAAATAAAATCAGTTTGGAATTTAGTTTGCAGGTCAGAAATTAAATTATTTGCCCATAGTTGTTTTTACGATCTATTTCTTCAATTCAATTTCAATTTTTTTTTTCGCCCTCAAATCAGAGCAGTTTCAAAATTTAAACTTGGGGCTACGCAGTCCCATTGACAACACCTATTAAAAAATGTTCCACTATAATATAAAATACCATCTCAGGTAGACTTGTGGCTGTTAGCATGGAAGGTCCCTGATTCGAATCCAGGTACGAGGGGAAAATGCATCGTGCTTTGAGTCAACCTAGCTCTGAATAGGTACTTGGATCAAATCAGAACAAAGTGAGGTGGGAATTCCGAAAATAGATTCCAACCAACTCCAAACCGCTGTTGTCATATAAAATAAATTTAAAAAACAGTATTTAATATCAGATGTTTTTTGAGAAACAGAAACAATATTTATGGATAAATTGCTCTGTTTCTCATATCCTTAATTAAACTAGAAACTTAAAATAAAGAAATACTTTTCTTAGCAAACCACATCCCTTTACTAACTTTCTTAATCTCAACTTTAACAATGCCCCCTTCCTCATCCAGCACTTCGCATATACTCTTTATTTAAATTATCAAAACATATGCTACCCAACCATTGCAGCCCATTTTTTCCGCCTCTCTTACATATTATTTCTCATTATGTCTTTCTATGCCATCTAACTACAACTGTTTCCACCACTATCTATATCCATCCTTACATCCTGCTACCGACTCTAAAGAAAATAGCTGGTTATCGTTTTCATTTTTTGCATTCAAATTTTTTCCCACTTGCTGCCACGTTGCCCATTCTCTTCTTCGAAAGTCCGTCGATATTTTCAAATCACTTACCCCTCCCCCAATTCAAGTCGCGTTCGAAATGCCCAAGGAGGCTTGCGGTATGGGCATGGCACACGTGGTGACTGCTGGCGGTGGTGATTTCACCTCAAGCTTCCTCTTGACTGTCAGCCAACGAACCAGCTTGCCTAGCCCTTAATACGAATAGTCCATGTCCATGGGGGTAGTGTAACTGCCAAAATAATCTAGAACCATTTGAAAATCGAAAGTAAAATGGACGAGAAACTTTTGAAAAAAGAAACATTGTGTCCTGAATACAAATGGCCAGTTATGATGGGGACCGTCGAAGCAATGAACGAATGTGCGGTTCGACTATTTGTGGGCTTATGTGGCCAAGATAGGATGAAACAAGGACAACGACGACGACGATGAGAGCAGGTTTTGGACGACGGACGTGGGGCAAGTAAGAGATAGAAAAAAAAACCGAGCATACCAAAGGTAATATATATTTTACAAAACGGCTAACCGCGTGCGTCCTTCATAGCCACCGATGTCGAAGATATAATTTCGCGCGTTGTGTTCTCCCAGGACAGACAAATATGGCTAGCGTTTCGTTCTACTTCTCTAATATTTATATATGGCACATAGCACGCTCGGGTAAAATGATACAGGACATCACGTAAGGCGGCAGTGGCGAAATACTGGCCGTACGCTTCTAAGGTTTGAAAAGACGTATTCCCCAAAAGGCAGACTTTTCAATTCCGGGTCACATTACTGGGTTTCGATGTAAGCAGAACGGAACTGGCCGGAACTCACCGCGAACTTTAGATGAAAGTGTTGGGAAAAAGCAACAAAAAAAACTGGCACCAGATGTTCGCTGACGATGACATCTATGAGTAAAGCCACCCTACGTCGTTCGTTCTCTGATACCATAGCCGCGAGCCGTTTAAAAAGGCGATTTGGCTACTTTGTCTATTTTCGAATTTCTTTCCTTACCATATTTTTGATTATCGTTTAAGAAGATTCTGACTATTCCCATGGAGCAGGGTATGCAAAGACAACCACCATTCGCCCTCCCTTACACAAACGAATGACAGACACATGCTTTTGGAGTTTTTCATTCGTCCTGGGCAATATGATAATGATTGTCATAAATGCGGTGATACAAAAACAGGCCGAATATAAATTTCGCTAGATCGTTTGTATTATTCTGTTCACAACACTGATTTTAAAGCGATATTAAAAAAATCAAATTTGAAATTCAATAAAAACAAAATTACAAGGGAGACGGACTTCGTCCACACAGCTCATAATCACACGTATGAGCCGCAAAAGTATCATGATAATTGCCGCATTTCGTTAAAAAGAGTCACCACCCCAACAATTTTCTGCGCTAATTCACCGAAACCGACGACCCAATAAAATCTGCGAAAAAACATGGAAAATCGAAAAGACATCGAGTTTTCGAACAAGGGTGCTAATAGAGATTTTTGCACCCAACAGCATACACAATATGTGACCATTCACATTAGTTTTTGATCAATTCGAGTGATGAAAAAAAATAAGAGACATGTGTATGTAATGCGAATGTGGTGGGATTTTATTAAAGATTTTTTTTGGTAAAAACCACAGGACACTTTTTGGCGCGTTTTAAATAGATCAGAATCGAGGAGGGAAAATGCAGTGTCTATTTAAAAAAAAATTGAAGGGGAGGTGGATGATTTGAAGATAAAACTTTATTGTGGTATTGTATGGGTAAAATAGTTATTGAAAATTTGGCCAGGTTGACAATACGGATTTTTCATCAAATTTCGATATTGGTATTGAAATGATTTGAACGCAGCAGCTGGACAAAGTGGTAGTGATGGGTCGTGAATGGTGTATTATCATGTAATCGAGGGTAATTTTTGGATGTAAGTTTGGAGTACCAGAATTGTATTGAGGAAAATTAAATAAAATTAATACAGCGTTGAATTTTTGAAATTATTTTTGGGTTGGTGTTCAACGGAGAAATACTTTCTCGATCCGCTGAAATTAAACTAAACGTTCGTGCTTTTAAATAAAAACTAGTTTTGGATTTTTTTTACAAAACGTTAGGTTTATTTCTAAGTTGAATTTATATTTTATACATTAATTCATGATTTAATTTATATCAACCCTTGGCAATAATTATTAATTCTTCAGAAGATCTCCTACGCAACTATTCAGGATCGCTAGATAAATTCCACTATATAAGTGCTTTATCAAGCTGAACCCTTGAACTAATAGTTTCTACTTACGGTTTTCATTGTTCCTATCCGTTTGGACTCCACTTCCAGGCTGAATTTTCAATTCAATTATGTTCACAAAATACTTTTCAGTACATACTTGATTGTATTTTTAATTCCACTTTGGCAGTGATTTGTGAGACAATGTACTAGATTTGATCTTTGAACTTTGTAGATTGGGCATGTTTATATATTTAACAATTTTGGGCATGTTTTTAGGCATTGCCTAACAGTTGGTCGTATGTTTCTTTTCAAAAACCATATTTCAACCAGAAGATAGAATCTTTCTCTTCTTTGAAAATTCAATTTGTAATAAATCTAGTTGAAATCAACTTATTTCATTTTGATATTTCCAGGTAACTTTGAAACAGTTCGAAGCACTTTCCCTAACCTTATAATATTAAGTGATGCATACGATGTATTTACACATACGAATGATTTTTTAAACTAAGTTTATTTATCTTCATTAAACCTAATCGCCTTTAATGTAATACCGATGTCACTCAATAATTTTTAATATGTGATTTTATTTTTGAAAAAAAAAATAAAAAGTAAGTAAATTAAAATTGAAGCTCATCTGTCCTGATGAAAAAGTGGTGCCTCTGTTTTTCTGCGAAATCGATTTCCTGTCGCGGAAACGAAACAAGTCTTACCGTGTAAGGTCAGTTGAGTAAGAGGCTTGAGGCAAAGGAGTCAAAAACTAGCGCTTTGAGGTGGCTGTAAATTTATATTTATTATATATATATATATATATATATATATATATATATATATATATATATATATATATATATATATATATATAATTTATAGAAATGTTTGCTTTAACGCAGAGTCAATCTCACATAAAACTATATATAAAAACAACCAACACACGAAAAAAATTAAAAACAAAAAAAAAGGAATATAAGCAGAAATAGAAATAAAAAAGTCAAAAAAATCAACAAATCGAAACAAAATATCGAGAGAAAACAAAAAAAAAATTAATAGTTAAACAAAGAATAAAAATGACCTAAAAAATTCTAAATAAGGAAAAAAAGTAGTAAAATAAATTAGGATTAGTAATAAAAATAAATGAGTATTGTCTTGATATCTGATCATGTTTTTGAAACACTTTTTTTACAAGCTGATGGCCTCTGCCACTGGCTTGATTGAATTTTGTTTAAGGAATTGTAAAAAAACTCTTTGTGGCTTAGAAGCTGCTGTTTTTTTTTTGTTTCTTCATTTTTGCACTATTTATTCCCTTTTTATTCTCTATTCTCTTTTAGGTAATTTCGCTATTTTATGTTGCTGCTTTTCAATCAAAAATTTTCAAACATGATTTGGCGCCATATACGTTTCTTTTTAATTCAAATAGTCTGCCCTCATTTCAATAACGCTGTATCAAAGTGTGTCTTGCTTGTTTTAATGTTTTATTTTTCATTCAATGATAAAAATTTTGATATGATCATAATATTTTTATGATAAAGTGGAATCATTTTTATTGAATGTGGAGGCTTATTTAATTCAAATAAGATTCGTTTTTTATTTAAAAGTGTTTCAACTTTTGATTTAAATTTGATTCTATCAAATTTCCAGTGGTGAAATTTTTTTGAGTGTACATGGTTATATTATCAATGAATATGGACATCGAGTTTTGAGAAAGCAACGTGAATTCTATAAAAGTCTCTGAAAGTCTACGAATCTCATTTGTTTTAAGAGCTTCATAGCTAAAGCATTGAATGCGCAACTTGACATACACGCAATCAAAACTGACTTCGTCAAGGTCTTCGATATTTTTGATCACAATCTTCTCCTAAGTAAGTTGTAAAATCTTGGATTTTCTTCCACCATCATTCGATGACTTCTATCCAACCTGGCTGGCCGTTTTGACGCAATATATGGGATTTTTGCATATCTGCTCCTTTCGAGCATTTACAGGTGTTCTTCAAGGCTCTATTCTTCGCCCACTTCTATTCCTATCTTATATAAACAACCTTTCTTCAGTCCTTTCTTGTGAATGCCTTTTCCTTGTAGATGGCCTCAAAATATTTCCGGAATTGGGTCGATACTCGAATCGAATCTCATTACACTTAAAAATTAATGCCAAAGGAACAAATCAGTGCTTAAACACAAATAAATGCTATACCATTGCCTACTTCTTCAAATCGAGTAACCCTTAAATATTCGTTAAATATGATTATGGCACTCGTAGAGTCTTGATATTTTCAATAGAGCCACGAAATTGTTTGTTTCTGTTCTTAGGTCTTCCCAATCTTTTACCGCATTCAAACTTTTGTTGATCCTCTATTTACCGCTGGTGAGATCCATACTTGAGTATGCATCCGTTGCATGTTCTCCTCAGCTCAATTATGACCTAATTTCCATCGCATCTGTCCAACTCGAAATGATACATATTCTACTAATTAACTATAGCCTGTCTCATTTAAACTATTCTGATCGACTAAACCAACTTAATTTTCAATTGCTGTTTGATCATCGTTTGCTGTGCAAGGTCTTTTTTTCCAATCTCTCACTGAAAAGCCTTGCTCCGAATTTCTTTGTCAAAATCTTGCACTTACTATATACACCTACTATATAATTTCTTATCCTTCGATGCTATTAAACTTCACTAATGACTTAAATTCAATATGCTGAAGATAAAATAATAAAACAATAATAATAAAAATAGTCCGGAGCCCATTTTTTCAGATATGGACAAATTCGAATTGTCCGGCTTTAAATATATACAATCCTAACGGCTTTGACAAATGAGCATTTTATGCATTTTTGATTGGATCACTTAAACCTGTTTCAACGGCTTGCTTAGCTTTCAATGTCATTGGAGGTGGTAGTCGTGTTAAAAATTTAAATGATGGCACAGTGGAAAATAGCCCTATCACTATCACCAGGTCCAACCGTTTGCTTAGAAAATTAAGACATTTAATCAAAGATATACTGCCAATGAACCAATAAACATAAGCTACAGAACATTCCACAGAATAAGCAAACCACAACAGCTTCTGAATTATCCTTTACGTGCTTCCTTACCAAAACATTTTCTCTTCCATTATTTAAGATGTTCTTTTGATTTCTTTCATAAACATATTTTAAGATTTATTGTAACACAAAACAAATAAAATGAATGCAAGAAAATAAATAAAGTAAAAAAGAAATAATATTAGATATAAAAAGATATAAAATATACTGTATATAAAATCAAATGAATATATAAAATAAATATGAAAAATATACAAAGTAATACATACAAATTAATGTAAATAAAAAAGCTTAACATAGCATACATAAAATTGACGATTATTCATCATCATCATCCACAAAAAATACTCAAACCCGAAACTCGAATTACAAACAACAGCAGCAGTAGCACACGTCATCCACAAGTCTGGAATCAGATAACTCTTACTTTTCAAACATCTTTTTCACCATTCATCCATCCAAGCATCATCCATTCAATCATCCTCCTCTCTCAACAATTTTTTACCACTGTCAACTACACTCGATTTCAATTACCGTCAACATCTGTTTACGCTAATAAATGCAGCTGATTGCATACCATGCGCATCTTTCATTCATTCGAGATCCTGCCTGCTTTTTGGTTTTCAGTTTTTTACTCTTTTTGTTCCCAAAAAAATTTGAATAAGTGAAACGCATCATTTTCCCCGTCTTCCGACGCTTTGATATATGTATGTTTGTATGAAACTCGCGCCACCACAGAGAGTAATGCGTCAAGGGTCCGAGAGGAAATTTCCTTGCGTTCACTTCCGACAACAATAAAAGATACATATAGTTTGCATTTAACCCTTCCGGAATAACATCTATCCAATCTACTTACTACCTTTTACCTATCGACAGAATTCATTATCATCCAAAAGTTCCGCGGCTGACGCAGGACTTGGAAAAATTAGTTGAGAAGAAAAATTGATGCTCGCCATGAGTTTGAAGTGTGCGCGCTTCGATTACCGATTAAACCGAGCGATACTTATTACCGCGACGCTGATGGGATGGATGCTTAGATGCATAGGCTACGATCACAAGACAATAACGGCATATAAAAAACAAAGGTTTGCGACAAGAACGTGCTGCTACTTTTCGGGGGCCACAAAAGATACTCTGAAACGACGTCAGTAGCTCAGATGCTTCTCCGGTTCGAACAAAGAGTTTTATATCCTTGAAAAATATGATCCTTCTGCTTGACTTGATGGCGCGGATCGTATGAATTAAAATCTTCATGGTGACTACAAAAAAACGGTTACGTACGTATTGGAATCATATGGGCAGAGTTTGCCTGGCGATAGGATGTCACGCGTTTTGAATATTGAAGAGAGAAGGGCTAGTTTAATTTTGGAAGCCGTCACCTATCTTAATCGCATAAATCGACGAGACTTTGTAAATGATGACCGTGCAAAGGATACAGCACGATGTCACCTTTTCAGATAGTTTGAACCGAGTCGCATGAATGAAACAGATGGAAGGAAACGTGGATGTAATACAGTCGAAAAACAAAACGAACGGGCAAATAGACGGAGACAGGATTATGTCGTGAATATTGAAAATGGAAAATAGTATGCCATTCACATGACAAAATTATGTAATATCTTCTCGAATGTCTACACACCTGATTCAGTTGACATTTTTCTGATAGGCAAATGACGACAGTACCGGTCGAAAAAAGAAGAAAAACCCAGTTGCGTTGCTCGAAACATACCTTTATATGTAAGCGCGACTCAGATTGATGTGGTGTGGGTGAAAACTGCCCGACGGATTGTCATCTATTTCGATTTTTTCTTCGAAATATTGCTAATGTGGTTCTGTGATTGACATTGTTGCCCCCTATGCTAGCAGGAATGTCGATGATTTGTTTGGCAGCGACATGTGATCGATGTAAGGATGAAATTTGGTATGAGGAAGGTGGTCATGGTAGGTATATGGAAGTTATGTCAGTTTGGACATTTTGTACAGAATGATTGTTTTTCAATAGTTTATGTAAGATGAAAATAAAAAAATATAGAAAGAATCGAAATGCTATGGACTTATTAGCATGCTGCTAAGCACTTTTGTGTTCCGATTTAAATTAATAAGCGTGTCTCATTAACTAGCCCTTAGTATTTCATTGCTTAAACCCTATACATCCGATATTTAAAGAAAAAAAATATTTTGTGCCAACATATTCAACTCTTTTACGCGGTCATATCTTATGCAACATTTCAGGGTTTCCCCATCGAAACAAGAAACTCATTCAATCTCGAAGAAAAAGCGGGAATATTGTTGCTCACATTTCTTATGCGGCTGTTTCGCCCCCATAGGAAATCCGGTGAAATAAAATTTAATATTTTCATATGTTTGGAATTTGATCGCCGCCGCCACTATACCATATCATCTCCGATACGTACTTTAGCGAAAGAGTTAAACGAAACAAACAAGTGCACTTGCCCTTCTCGATGAATATCCTTTTCGGCGGTACCCGCGCAACGTTGGCGATGTTTTCGTCATTTTGTCTTATTGCTGTCAGATTCGCGTGTTGTTTGTAGTGAGTTTTAAGACAGCGGTGAAATTATTATGTCGGTTTCAGATATTTTACCACACAGCAGGATACGACAGGATACAGGCTGGCAGGCAACCGAGAAAACGATTCGCGACTGAACAGGAACACGAAATCGATTTGACCGAAAAATCTAAGCTCGCATTTGTTGGGAGATATTTTTTTTGTGGTTAGTTGTGTTTGGTGTCCATATTCATTTGGTGGTTTGGAGAGGAAGATTGTTGCCAGGAAATAGTGAGAAATACTGCAGACACTTGCTTGCTGTTTTAGTTTTTTTGAGGATTTAAAGGATAGGATGAAGGAATTATTGGCTTGTGGGGTAGTATTTCGTAAAACTGAATTTTAGGACTCAATTTAACTTACTGATTAAAGGTTCTTATAAAAATTGGAGGAGAAGGCTTTGTTTAAGGATGTTTATTCAAAAATGAAGGTACAAAACGGGTGTACAAGTTTCGAAAGCAACAACATTGAAGCCAACCTATTAGCATAAGATAGCCTAGTAGCTTCAAATTTGAAAACCTTTTGTGGTCGATTTTATGGCTGATGATAGCAGGAGAGCCCTTGCTTGTCCAGTAGACAACTCAGAGCTCAGGTGTGGCTCATTGGATTACATGGGCTCGCGACCGAGGCCATTGGAAAGAAGAAAAAAAAAACAGTTTAGGGCATTTCTTATAGGTTCTGACAAAAATTTTCCGTTTTTAGTGCACTTTTAAACTGAATTGGAATGTGGCTTTTTTTGGTTAATGTGGTTGAAACTACTAAATGGGTTGATGTATTAGTGGAGGATTCCCCTAAGGCTGAAAAAGTTTAGAAAAGTCAGAAGATCGCCTTTACTTTTGGTGACAGGTTCTCTCCGCACCGCCCATACTATGTCCCTTTTATTGTTTTTCATTGGTTACTAACTAATCTATTAATCACCAGCAAGCTAATCTTGCTGCCGTGTGACTGCATTGCATTGCGACGTGGACCAAAATAGAGTTGAATCAAGCTAGAAATGGATCTTAGGGAGTTCGCGCTCCACCAAAAGGCAAATGACTACCTAGCTCCGGGCACTCTGCTTAATTTAGAGTTTACAGCTGACCTTCCTGGTAGAGAAAACTGAATCATGGTGTTACTCTTGAGTGTAGGAGTATTTAAAACTTAATAATAAAGTTAGCAGCGGTATATGCTTAGAGGAACTGCATCTTAGGCAGTCTTTTGGCCTCGCAGACCGTTGTATCGGCTTCTAGGCGGATGCTGTGGCAATTTTTAAAGCTGGCTATCATCTCCGAGTAGTTCATCATTTCATATCCAAACGTCTCACCTTTTCATCTACGAATGGCTCAATATTATGTGTCCGAAATTCTCAAGATTTGTTATATCAAATTTTGGACAAGTTTTCCTGCCTCCGTTCATATCCACGGCCGTGTCTTGATAAAATCTTAAGATTCAAAATAACAACAACAAAGGATGCAGTTAAGAGTTCATGCAACAACAAATGGGGGGAAACATTGGAAAAGTTTGAAATTAAAGAAATATTTGAGTCAAAATCACGTCTTACACCAATGAAATTGTTTCGCATTGTACTAGTGCGCTGATGAACTAAATGCGATGAATCAGGGATATAGTTCACAAAAGTGAAGTGGATTTAGCGAAAAATATCACTCTACGGACTTGTTTTGTCCTAGTCTAATCTCATGTACGTTCTCTATATGAACGTCGGTCAAACCTAGGTACTAAGGTAGAGAATATCCTAAGGATACATAGAAGTCCTAAGCTCACAAAGCATGAAAAACTATCCTATGTGATTACTAGACAGTCTTGGCTTTCCATGGACACTTCTCGGGCTAAGTGCAACTCTGATTCAGCGTCGGAATCAGCGATTTCTATCAGCATTTGGTTCCGAGGCTAAAGATAAATTTTTCCTCCACCAAATGTGCTAGTCTTCGGCTCTGGTGAGGGGAAACGCGGCCAACTATGGGCCTCGTTCCTCCCAGATCTGACTGACATATTTTTCATTGACTGAAAGGGAATTGTAGTTTATCCAAGGAATCAGACGGTTTTCTGAACACAAAGGCTAAGGGAGAGCAATACTTTGGTATCACAACAGCCCTCTGCTGGGAGAAGGAAGGAGAACAATAATTGGCAGCAACTCGAGATTTCAGAGCATTTTACCAAATAAAGCTTCAACCAATGACCTAAATAATAACGTGGCTTATAACGGAGACAGACTACAATCGGATCTCGTTTCGTGAATCATGTTGAGCTTTTACTCGAGTGCAATATTATACAGCAGATAGACTGCAATCGAATCTCGCTTCGGGAATCTCCAATGAGCTTTGATCTTCGAAATTTCCTTTGCTTGACACACTAGTGTAAAAGCTCAACCAGATTTCAAAAACGAGTTTCAATAGTAGTCTGTCTCTAGAATCGAGCGAATAGCAATGCTTACTGGTTGTCTGATCGAAACCTTCGTCTTTTTATTTGATTCTTGTCTGGTTGATCTGTTATGCTAGAGTCTGACTGATTTTATCGGTGTTAATAAATTCTCTATAATGTATCATTTTCTGTTGCATTACTGAGCTAATCGTCAATGCAATTCTCACACAACCTGTACCTACATTAAAACACTTTTTTGTGCTACGTAAATTTACACGAAAAAGGTATATCGTCAGTTTGATGAAAAATTTAGAGGCGAGGAGAATGAATTTAAATTCTGGGATGGAACATTTCTTCATATTTTTTTAGAAATTTATCTCGTCTACTTCCATTTTATGTGGCTGTAAGTCCTTTGGTTTCAAATTGTCATTCAACCTGAACTTGACCTCATTATCAATATCATCATTATCTCTGTTCGCTAGGATTTCCGCTGCACGAAACATCCCTATTCGGATAAAACCAAGCGATGATCGGAAGGGTCGATTTGGTTTAAACAATAGAATCACTTCAGACAAAATCCTTTCCAATTTCGATTTTTTTCGTCCTTCCAGTAGTGCTGAGTTTAATTTCTTCTTTTGACTTCCTTTTGACGTTTCGATTCTCTAGTTAAAAGGCTGTCGTTGTCACCGACCAGCAAACCAACCAGCGAAGCGTCCAACAATTGAAAATGACAAGAAGAAAGACTTTAACGATTGTTCTATTCTTTCGGATGATTTCTTTCCGTACTGTTGGACGCAGTGGACGCGACAATTGTCCTTTGGTCGTTTTCTGTTGTCTGTACTATGAATTTGAAAAAGACTCGACGACTACGACGTCACCGTGTCGTCAGTAGCTTTACCGACGGAGACGATGACGACAGAATAAAACGTAAGTGGAGAATACTTTTCGATAGGAATCACCGTCCCTTTTTTTGATTGCTGGGAGTAATTAGGGTCATCTTATCTAGTGGTTACGTGAAATTAGTCAAGAAACAAATTGAAAATGATGATGATTTTCCAGAATTCGTTTTGGAAGTCCTTTTGATAATTGGTCAATTTCGAATGGGGAGAAAAAAGGATTCAGTGGTTTTAAAAAACGACGATGAGAGAATTGTGACATGTTTTAGGATGTGGCATCAAAATGGAAGGATATATGTGGCAGATAAAAGTATTTCAGTGAATTTTAATGGCAATTTAAACACAGGTATAAGAGTAGTTGCACCTCGAAGAAGTAAAAAATTAATCAGTTTAACCTATATATCTTCCTAATCAGTAGCAAAATGTTGGACATGAGTCCATTTTTCATGCATTGCTATACATAAATATCTTCAGTTTTATTACTTTTAAACCCCAGACATGACTTCGATCAACCTAACTAACCTGTAGCCTCAAGCAATTTTCTAAGTGACTCTTTACTCGAAAATCCACACAAGCATCCTTTTTTGTTCTCTTCGAAATCACCTCACTGAAAATTGCGGTCAAGCCCTAAAAAGGATTTTACATAAAATTATGCAAATATCTGAACCATTCACACTGGGCTCCCCCTACAATAAGTTACATGCATCTTCAATTGACTATGCTTAACCATTTTTCATTCATTCACCTAAGACGACATTCTCCGTCTGCTAAGCATCGATTCATCCCACCCCTGAATCATTCTATCGTCCGTTTTTGCCTTATCAATGAAAATAACACTCTCGACCACAATGGACAAACACTATCCTTTGGGCAAACTTTTCGACGAAAAAAAATCCTTTCATATATATATTCAACCGTCCAGCCAAAGACCCTTCCAAAATCTAGTGATTCGACAGAAAGGAGGAAAAAGTTTGGGAGCACCAGAAGTGAATTGAGGCACTAGTAGCTCCTCTTGTGATAATGTCCTTTTGGGAAAGTTTCCGTTTTTTATGCTCTCATTTAATAGACTTTGGAGTTTGGAATCATTGATGCTTGTAAATATGATAAATTGTCATGTGAAAAGTGTTTTTTTCTTGGTAGGCTTTTGGGATGTTTTGACCCTCTAATATGGTCCTGCTGTTGTCCTGCGAAAATGCGATGAATAACGATATCGATACAGTATAGTTTTTGATGTTTTTATTGACTGATTCATTGGTATAATCGTATTAGGTTGTTTGGAGATAAATAAAGAAATATGATTCTTGGAGGAAAGGAGGGTTGCAATATGAATAAGTAGTTTGATATGGTTTTGGTTGGAAAAAATTGTGTTTGGACTGAGAGACATGGATAAGATTTTTAAAAAAGGAATTGACTTTGGGTGAATCTATCAAAATTATGTAATTAATTTTTTTACTGTTACAAAGGGTTGAAAAGGTTTTGTTTTTATTTGAGGACAATATGAAATTTGATTTCTTTAATCCAGAGTTTGTAATTAATGTTTTTTACTGTTACAAAGGGTTGAAAATGTTTTGTTTTTACTTGAGGACAATATGAAATTTGATTTCTTTAATCCAGAGTTTGGAGACCTTTTCTGCACTAGTGTTACTTTCGTGTTGGCTCTATTTTACATAAATCTTCAGTACACAGTTCCGAAAATAAGTCTTAGTTGTCCTTCAAGATTATCGACACACACACTTTCCGAAAAACAAATGCTGAAATACTATCCCATATGCAGGGCATATCCTTACTCAAATCTAATTAAATTCCTTGAAAAAATTCAAAATGCGGGAGGGTACGTATAAATCTTTTAACTGTCCCTTGTCCAACGAAACCCGTCTTCTTTTTGTAGTATAACTTTCAAAATTATCCACCAGAAAAGGACAATAGTGCCACGAATATCCTTGTCCATAATAAAATTCACACAAAACACGGCAATGCCACATAATTACCAACCACCCTCACCACTACTACCACTATCCAAATGCTGTTGAAGTTGCTTTGAAAACAACCCTATACTTTTCCTGTCATATCACGACCTAGAATCTTTTAATTGGAGGTCGTTCATACGAACATAATCCATACGTTGTGGATGTCTTTCCCTCATTCCAAGGTTCTTTTTCTCGCTCTCCATGTCCTCTTACAATAGCGTTTATCGTCTTCAATCGTATTCATATTTTAAAACTTTCTATGCTTCGGCTTCTGCAAAAAAGCTGTTGTTGGTGGAGTTCGGTAGTTTGATTATATAACCCGCTTTACAGAACTTCATTCAGCAAAATAATCCTGGCGTGATAATTAGCCTCATCATTATTTAAGTATCCTGTCTAACTGCAGTAAAAATTAATGTTGTCCGTTCTCATATGGCAGTACTGAAAAGGGCCAAACCACGTTTGTTGGATGCGTGTGACTTTGTGGTGGAAAACAATCAAAGTTTCAAATCCGTTTTATGGATGCTTACATCGAGGATGGTTTGCAAAAATATAGGGCAGCTTTATCATTAGTACGACAGTTTCGGTGCAATCATCTCAGAAACTAGGGCACGTGAACTGTCAGGACTTCAAACTTGTTTTGAAATTTCAAATTTAAGGTGATGGGATGTGGATTTGCGATAAATTGTATTAAGCAGTAAAAATTAATCCAAAATCGTTTATAAATCAATTGTGTTAATTTTTTACAGGATATTAGAAAGCGAACCTTGGTGTCACTGAATAACTTTAGCCACGTTGAGTTGCCAAAAACTTAGCAGTTTATAACTTAACGGTAATCTCCGCGTATCTAACAAAACTCATATTGCTCTCCTCATTGTCCACCTGTTTTTAAACTAATGTAACCTGACGAACGTGTCATCTGCAAACAAAAAGTCGTATTGCTATTTTCCGCTCCAAACAAAAAATCCTCTTCTTAAAAATTCCAAATAATCATGATTGTTCACCATTGTCCTCTTTACTTACATCCATGTAGTAACGGAAACCTGATCCACCTGTTCACAAAGCCCTTTTTAACCAAACATCAATCCTGGCACGTTCTTATCACCGCCGTCCCTCATTCATATTCCCATATCCACCAAAAGCCTTGTGAATAATTAATTCAATATAATTGGCATGTCCAGTTCGAATAAGGACGGGGTTATGAGTGTGTCAATTCTTGACACGATGTCATCCTGCCCGTGTCTCTCTCTGATGTTTTGTAATCGTCAACAGGACAATCGTACAGGACATAGTCGGAGCACGAAAAGTGCATGAATTCAATCCACTAGATGGTACAGGGAAGGAAGGACTATGATGTCCTTTTGTAAAAAAAAGTGCAATCTCCACGACAGCAATTCGAATGCAACGGACAGAACTCAACCCGCGGGCTCTGTGGACAATATACTGGACATCATCGTATATCAACACAGTGGCGGTTAATTCTTTTTTAAATCAAAGTTGAAAGTCTTTAACCCTTTGATGCATTTTTTTCTCGCTTCGCGTACGTACCGCAGGGCAGAACTCATTGCATAGTTTTCGTAATCAGTGTTTTGGCCATTCAAGAGATCCTTTGACACAGACTAGCACACACAGGACAACTGT
Source organism: Nemotelus nigrinus (assembly GCA_947369275.1). NCBI lineage: Eukaryota > Metazoa > Arthropoda > Insecta > Diptera > Stratiomyidae > Nemotelus > Nemotelus nigrinus. Next base: position 150,103,593 of record OX376373.1, read on the forward strand.
GAAGATATGTCGTACAAAGTACAATCCGTTTGAGTTGTTTATGATGCCGACGCTTTGGCCGGGGACGGCAAAAGGAATATTGGATAAAAAGCATTTCTGTGTACATTATGTACATCATAGACGAGTGTCAAAGGAGTTAAATCAAATGGTCAGAGTGAAGATAGTAAAAAAGGCATATTTGAGTAGATGGTAAGGGTTTCGAAATACGAGTGTAATATCCATGTTTTTTTCCATACTAAATTTCCAGAGTGCTGTTTGATAAAAGTTGTCCAAGGAAGTGTGCAATGAGAAGAAGTGTTGTTTTTTGTGTTGATTGCGTTTTCGAGAAATCGATGGTAAATAATATGATGAGGTAAGGTGCGTTTACGTCAAGTTTCTCAAGGAAATTTGTTTTTGAAGATGAATTTAACTCAGAACCTCTTCGACAGTTATTCAAAGAATTAGAGGTGACAAACTATCTAGGAAGTTTGAGGACTCAAAAAGAATATGTTCTTAAGTTCTTCAATGAAGATTTGAATCCATGATTCCAAGAGAACGGTTATTTCTTTAAAGTATCTACCATGACGAAAATCAAAATTTAAATTTAGGAACTTCAAATCTGCAATTAACACGTAAACGGACCCTTAAACTTAAACATTTGGTCACTCATGCCCGATTTTTTCCAAACTTATGCTGACCCCTGCGAATCATACGAAAACTGTCCTTCCTTTTCTTATGCAAAACATATTACGTATGTCCTTGATGCCCTTATAATCTTTTGGCAAAATAAAAGCACAAGAATGCGGAAGTTTGGTAAAAGGTAACGAGAGTACTTACCGCTATGCATAGTATTCGATTCGGCGTCGGCTACTTCGACTTTTAGCCGTTTCAAAGGAGGCTGTTGTTGACCGCTACTATGCAGGCTGTCATCGTCGCGATTCGAAATGCTGCTATTACTACTATTGTTGTTGTTATTGCTGCTACTACTGGTTTCGGTACGTTCTTGCTTAATTTCTATACTATTTGGCTGGTGATTGTTTTGCGTTGACGATGACGATGATGATGATAGTTGATGTTGATTTTTGTCAACCTGGTCTCTTGTAGTGGTGGTTGTGGTCGTTGTTGCTGTAGGTATTGTTGAGGTTGATGGAAACGGTGATGACGATGATGATGCCGTGGCAGCAGTTGTTGTCGTTGTTGTTGTTGAGGTTGCCGCTGCTGCCGTACTGGTTTCATCGAGGTTGGATTCACCCAATGGACTTGAACTGTTGTTATGTTTTGGTGTTGTGTTGTCGTTTTCTGAAGAAAGAGCGAAGAGAAGAAGTGTGTAAATATTAGTTTTCTTACGAAAAATTAGCGAAATTTCCATTCCCAAATTTATCGAAAATTCGCCTGCAGTTATAGCGACATAAAATGTTGTATAGTGTTTAGACAGTGTAGACAGTGTAGAACCATGACCATATTAAATTCTCTCAAAATTTCATTTTTGACCTATTTTGGCAACGCACCACAAATTGTCAACATTTTTGACAAATCTTGTTGTGAAATGAAATAAATTGAAAATCAACTTACCGTCAACCAGTCTTTTCGGTGTACTTGATGCTCCATCAGCTAATAGTTCAGCAGGACTAGGTGGTGGTGTATGCACCCGTGAACCAGATGCTTTTCGACTTGTTATTGGAGCTGATATTGATGGCCTACGATTAACTAAACTAAGTGGTCTATTATCGTCACCGTCTCTATCACTTGTTGGACCTGAAAGATATATAATTTGGAAGAAATTAATTAAACAAAATTAGCACTGGTTAAAGAGTTTTTATTATTTGATTGTTAATAACCAGAATGAGATCATAATTAAGCAGCAAAAAACATATGAAATTGGCAATACATTTTTAAATTTTAATATCTTAGTTTAATTTGAATTTGAATGATTATTTTCCTACACAGTACTGTTGGAATCTAACATTTAAAACAGAAATTTAAAACAAAAAGGCAGAAACAAAAATAAGATAGAAGGATATAGAACAGTTAAAAAATGGAAGATTAGAACTAGCATAATTAGCAAATTTATATCTTTATAAAAGAGAAAACCAGTAAAATATTGCAGAGTATCATAGAAAAATTTAATATTTTGTCTGAAAATATGAACAAAAATTCTAAACATTTTTAACGCGTTCAGTAATGTTGGTCTCGTTTTTTAGTTTGATTTGATTTGGCCAAAAATAAGTACAGAAAAAACATGATAAAAATAAAATAAAATTCAAATTTTAAAACAATGTAAATAATAATGTTAATAATAAGATGAAAATAAAATAAATTAAATGTTTTATGGCTCTTAAAAAAATTGAGCAAACTTACTCTCTCCCAAATAGTTCAAAAAAATTATTTTTGTAAAATAATGAAACACTGCTCTTTTTTATGTGTACTATTGAAAAAATATGAATATGTTAAAGGAAATGTCACGAAAAAATTAAAAAAAAGATAATTTTGTTCATTTGATGTTTTTTTTAATTATGTTTTCTGTAAATAGCTAGAAAAATCACTTCTTTTTGTTTGAGTTAAGTTCAAAGGTAGAAATGTAGACTATACCAGAAATGAAAATAATTTTTTTTCTGTATATGCACGAAATTTTAAAGTTTTTATGTAATTAAAGTTTTTTGGGTTATTTTTCGAAAGTTACATTTTGCGATTTAATTGAATACAAGTTAAAAATATTTAAAAAAACTTAGATAAAATTATGAAAGCTTACAGTTTTTTCCGAGCATAAAGAGAAGTAAAAAATGTTTTTCGTCTTCTATACAGTTTTCAATGTATTTATCTCAAATGAATAAAAGCTATTCAAACAGTAAAATTCCACATTTTTTTGTAGTCGTTAATAAGTTGGCCCAACGTAGTCTCCCAATTATTTAAAACCAAATAGTTTTGCAGAAATTAATAGCGATTTATATTTTTAATAATTTGCAGCACAAAAATAATCGGAGTTGTGGCAGATTTAATTATTATTTATTATTTATTTAAAGCCCGAAAAATGCATAAAGAGCGAAAAAGTACTGGGCAGTAATTTTTTATTGTTTTGTTTTTACCGGCAAATAAGTAGAATATATGAAAATAGTACAGAATTTGGATGCATAGCTAAAAACCAGATAATTTGGTGTAAGTAAAGAGTTAATGAAAAAATCTCAGACGTTAATGATTTGGCCAGTTCCAAAGGCTTAATAAAAAAAATTATTGAAATAAAATAGTAAAAAAAATTATGATTTCGTCAGTTTCCGTTTTTTTAAATATTTTAATGGACTTTGTGGTGATTTTTGATGCTTAGAAAATAAAAGACGGAAACGAACAGTTTTCTGTCCAAATTCTTACATAAAAAACATCAATATAAAATTGAAGAAAATACTATACCCAGACTTTGAAAAACTATATCAGTGAACATCAAAGTAATTCTTCTGTAAAATACGTGAAAATGCGGTAAACATATGATATAAAAAGCATCATAAATTTAGAGGGAGTACACCAAGTAAAAAGGAAAGATGATCTCTGTGAAAAATTAGGAACAATGTCAAGGATGGAACAATAAATTTTATTGAAATTCGGAAATACTGTTCATCTGTTTGCTGTTCATAAAATTGCCATCCATAAAAAGTAGAGACAACTAATAAAATATGATCAATGAATGTAAAATATCAAAAAAAAAAGAATAAATAAAAGAATAAATATATATAGGATAAATACAAAATGAATAATGCATAATATAAAATTAAATAAATATAAACCTGAAATCGATACATGATTACTCGTCTACAAACTGAAATGAAATAATTATAATATTAAATCGAGCAAATAAAAATTAAAACTAATAATAAAATCATAGTAATAAATTAAACATTAAATTTAACAAATCCAAAAATATAAAATAGAATGCATAGCCAGTGCGAATCAGCAGAAACAAACTAACATATTAGAGAAACTACCAGTAAAGTAGTGAAAAGTTTTGAAATGATCATTGCTTAATCAATAATCAAGCACAAACGCAAACTGATAAACTATATTGAAGCAAAGCAACTAAATATATCAACAGAAATTTTAAATTTAAATCACATACACAATCATAGATTTTTCTTTGAATGAAAAGGAAGTTGACTTTACTTTTTGCTAAATAAAAGTGTCATCATCAACAACGATTTTTTAATTTACTTTCAAAGAATGAAATAGTTATTTTTCTAAAGTAAATCCAATATAAAATTCGGTCTATAAATTAAAAAAATATGAAACTCTGTATCTTGCAGGTATGAATTATGTTTCAATATAGAGTTCTTATTATTGTTTGTTTACTAAAGTAAGCAGAAAAAGTATATTTTTAGACAACACAAGAGAATAATCCACAAGAGAAAAATTACAAAAAGCCATATGATAATGAGAAACTGTTTATTTGTTTTATTATACCCTTGTTAGAGCTTTCCACCGAGAAATCATCAGTAAAAACCAAAATAACAAACTTAAGAAAATATAATCAAATAATATAAATTAAAACTAAAGAAAACTTAAAAAATTGAAACAAAATAATACTTCTTCTTAATTCGCTTGTTTTACTTATTTTGAATTAATTTTTGATTATTTAGTTTTGATCAACTTAAATTATGGCTTTAAGCTTAAATAAAAAATGAATTAAAACATAATTCATATCACTTAAAAGGACGAGATTAATGAATATTTGGAAGTAATGCTTGTGCTAGAAAGTGTTATAAGTAAAAAAAAAATACTACACTGGGTTCATCCATAAAGTACGTCACACTAATTTCATGAGTTTTTGAGCCCCCCCCCGTCCTTGTCACAGGTGGTCACATTTCTGAGACCCCCCCCTCCCTAGTGTGACGTCACATGTTTTGCAATTTAACATCAAAAAATTATTAAATTAAAACAGCAGTTCCGAAATTAGTTTTATTTCCATTTAAATTAAGTACTCTTTTATGAAATCAACATAATATCAAATATTTGAAACAATAACAAAAAAATAAACTAATGAATATAAAGAAAAAGAAACTCAATCATCTTCAGTCCATGGACTTTGAACCCAGTCCTTTAAATTATTTATAACTGGCATGGCAGTCACTTCACAGTTCACTTCGTTTTTCACGTCAGGAACATTTGTGGTGTCAACATCTTTTTCATCCAACCATAAGGCATCATCATTAATATCCAAACAAAGAATTTCTCTGGCACGTCTAGCTGCTATTCTTTGAGGGCGTATCTTTGCAATGGGAACTTCATCTTGCTTAATCTTATGAAGTTGTTTGTGTTGGTTAGTGGCTTTATATGATGCAAAATATAGACCACAGAAGCCGCAAGATCGCTTACACAAGTATCCCTCAACACTAGGGCAGTAACTATCATACGGTACTTGCTTTAAATGTGATGACGCGCTCAGTTTTAAAGATAATTGAAGTAATAGTGGAGCGAATTTACCTTCGATATCATCCTTTTCTGTTGTTATATACCCGCTTGACGTCTGTTTAATTAAAACAGGTGGTGGCAAAAAACCCTCTCGTAGTAGTCGCCGAAGGCTAGATCGTTGCACACCACAGCACGAAACCACTTCACATTTTACTATTTGCAGTAAATATTGCGATTCCCGGACATGATTTGCGTACCAAATCGCATCACGTTTCAATGCCTTAGCCTGTTCAACATCCAGTCTAGTTTCTGTAGGCATAATATATTTGGCAATCACAGGATATCCATCAATGACCAATTGGCTCCAAATATTACTCAGTACTGTGCCTGCACTCTCAAAGTTTCGTTTTTCCAAGTCCAGGTCAGTAGTTTTATTACTGGAATCGAGATGTGAACCGAAATTATCGTGTTTTAATACAACACCAGTAAGTTCACGACTAAGAGGTGCCATTCGTCGTTCTACTCTGTTAAAAGCACTTCTTCCTGGGGCATTAGTGGCAATGTAAACAGCATCCAAATCAAAATCTTTAAAATGTTGTATAGCTGAAATTATAACTCGCTCGTATCTTGGATTTTCGTCGGGACCACCATCGCAAGTAAAAATAAATACGGGTTTTACAAAACCTTCTCGAGTTTTCATGAAGTTCTCGAAGGCCGATATTTCAGTAAGTTTGTGTATATCTGTGGCATGAGTCTCTGCATTAGAGGACGAATGCTTTCCACTGCGAATTGCTACATATGTAGGCCCGGAATGTGTCACAGCTTCAGGTTTTCCTTCACCATCTTTCTTTACTACAATACCTGCATAAACAGAGGGAATAAGTTTATGTTTTTCCGCAACCACGAAATCATGATCCGGTAATTTTACACGATAATCAAGGTGCATTAATATTGGTGCTTGAGCGTTTGCTGCTGTAATACCTAATGGCACGCGTGCTTTGTCATCCATCGATAAAAAGAAAACTTGTTCAGGGCCCAAAATTGAAGCTAACGATTCAAGGTTTCTTATCGTCGCAGTACAAAATGGACCATCTTGATGTTTCGTATGTAGCGTAGAGTCGGGTTTGCATAGTTTGACAGGAACAGTTACGACATGTCTTTTTCCTTCCTCTGTATTGACTCGTCTGGGCAGAAGTCTCAAGTATAACCCTGATCGACTGATAGTATATCCCAGTTTACAAAGTTCGGCTTGTAAGTCGTCTAAAGGCTGGTACTGAGTTCGAGTTCACGTGAAATTTTGACATGTTTCCATTATCTGGTCATTCTTTCGAGCGAAAATTTTGACAACGGAGAAAAGCAGAGACACTGCTCATTCTTGACGGATAAAATGTCAAGAATTTCACTTTTCGATCGATTTTCTTATTGGAAAGTCATTTGCACTGCTCAATTTTCAAATTGAAACACTAAATGTCACTTTTTCGCTCGAAAGAATGAACTGCACAAACTAAATTGGCGTGAAATGATTGACAACATGTTTCAGTGCCATCTATGTTTTCAAAGCGAAAGCAACTTCAAAGCAACTTTTCATGCGAAGAACACAGTACCAAACTTGCTTATTTTCAAGCGAAATTTTCGCCGAAACAGATTTCGCGCGAAATTTTGTATGAAAATTTCACGTGAAATCGAACTCAGTACTATGCTTAATGTTTTACAGCACCTTATAGCTTCAGTGCGACGTCGATCATCAGCTGCGCCACCAAAAACTGCAAGGTCCTTTATGACTCCAAGTAAACCGGATTGTGTTTCTTCTATTCTAGGCCGACCAAGAGTATCTCGAAGTTTTAGCGCTGCGGCTAAATCGGTATTTTTTTTGCAAAGTTCTACAATTTTTCGTTTTTTAAAATCACGACTTTTTTTCTGTCTTTCTGCTGCGCTAATCTTTCGCTTTAATATATTTTTTTCCTGCTGAATATTTTTCTTTAAAGTTGAAATTTTTTTATTGCTTCATTTGAGGCTATACCAGCATCGCGTGCTAACAACAAGCTATTGAGTTCAGATTCTAAAACTACAATTTTATTCCGTGAAGCACTCTGACTAGGCGTTGGTTTAGGTATTGTTTGAAGCTGACTTTCACTTGACGGTATATTAACCATATCAGTGTCTTCTGGTAGTGGTGTCTGACCTTCGTTAGTATTTCCCTGCAAATTATATGTTATATTGTAATAAAATTCCAATTAATATTATTATATCGTTACTTTTTATACCGCGGTCTTGAACCGCACCATATTAGAATTACTTGTATGAAGTCCTATGAAACCGTAGGTGTAAAAACAAACACATAATCGTAGTACACGCGGGCAAAACTACGAGCGGAAAGCTAGTCTTAAATAATTATTAGTACCTAATGCGGCGCGTGCGATGCGATTCAAGTCCGCGTCCATCTTTGACTCCTGAGCGCGATAATTAAGGATTGTAATTAAATTCGTAATAACTTACTTGTACTTTTCCCTCCTTTTCCCGCTTTAGTTTTATTCGTGATGTTGACGCCGAAGGAATTTTCGAAAAAAAATTCATTAGTGTCGCTTTTTTTTTCGTCATTTGTATCTGCAGCTCTTTGATTTTCAATTCCACATCACCTTCGATATTGTCACTACTTTTCAAAATTTTCCATAAGGTATTAACTTCTTCCTGTATATATTTTTTTTTTTAGTACTAATTCCTGTTTTACGAGGAAAAGGTTGGCTTATAACGATTCGCATCAGCCATCGTGTTCGACATCACCCATTTGTTGGGTTTAAATACTACTTAAATCTATTTCTTAACTACTCATTTTTGGTTTCTTTAAACTTTACTTTGTTACTCTTACTTTTTATAATTACTGACTTTAATTACTTATAACTATATTATTTACACGGCTCAGATATTTATCTGCTTCCTGTATATGCTGTTTTTTTTTATCAGCGTAAGTCGCACTGTATGTTTCGTATAATCTACGGTAAAGATTACCTAAATATATCTTTTTGTTCATTTTGAACTTGATTTATTAAACTATGTTTATATCCACAAAATAGCACAACTAAAAAAACGACGTCGTTCACTCAGCGAAAGCAAATTATCGAATGAAAATATAGAAACAAAAACATTACCTACGCGAGGTGCGGTGCGTTTGGCGGCATTAGTCAAAGGGCTCGTCGGCGATCGGCACGTGTCAGAAGCGGCTATGAACTTGTCAACAAAACAATTTAAACCGTATTGCCCTAAAGATAGAGTTGGACATATTTTTTAGTTTAATTAATATTTCAAATTACGCGATTAGTACCTCTAGATTTTGAAATGTGATGTCACGAAACTTAGGACCCCTCCCACCCCTTGTCACACCATGTCACACTTTGTCGACCCCCTCCCCCCCCCTTTACGTGTGACGTACTTTATGGATGAACCCTTAATGGGCAATGAATTGTAATTTTCACGTTAGATTCAGTTCGGGGTTTTTTATATAATACAAATGTGTACCAAGCAAATCACAAGCAATATAAGGTATAAATATTTTTTTTTAGAAAAGTTAGGAAATACTAATCAACTTTTTTTGTGATCATGAAGAAAAATTGTGAAAAAATTATTGTGAAAACTTATAAAATAAATGTTAAATTAAAAGAGGATTAAAAACATACAAATTTATAATAATCAAAAAAAAGAAAGTGGTACAAAGTGCGGAAAAACTACCAGATAAGTTAAACATAATAAGAGAACTTCAATGAAAGTATTTAAATTATAAAAGATATTTCAACAATGAAATATAGTAATCAGCGAAAAAATTATTTCGTAAATTTTAAGTTTTGCTCATTGCTTGATCATTTCCATAGGTACGAATGTGCCGAATAAAATAATTTGAAGCAAAACAAACGTTACAAATCAAATTTTCAATCAATTTTTCAGCGTATGAAATTTCTTTTTGAAAAATAGATCCCGGCAATCGAAAATGATAATCAGAACAGAATTTTGAATTTTAAAAGAAATATAAACTGAATTTAATCAATTCGGGTGAATTGATATGGCTATCAACAAAAACCATGAGCTTACAAAGTAGTAATTTCGATTCACTTTTTGTGGCAGATTTTACTTTTTTCAAAATAAAAAAAATGGCCCAAAATAATGACAAAAAATATGACAAATGTGTTTCATTCAACATTTTTAAGCATGATAAAAAAATTAAATAGCCGTAAATGATGCAGGAGAATTAAAACAAAAAATTGTAATATGATAATAGGATAGGGTACTACAGGTAACAGTTTCTACAACAGAAAGTAACCTAAAATAAATATTGGACATTTTTATCTTTATTGGATAAAAATTGTAAATAAAAGAATATTACTTCATCTAATAATACCATGCAGCCATGTACAAACTGCGCCAACAATTTTTGGACAGTGAAAATGCTAAGAAGGTATCAACATTTACTTAATTCAAACATACCTTGTGAGAAACACTGTCCATAATTTTCTTTATTGCATTGTAACACTTTGTGTTGTATAAATCGTACTATATCCGATAAAGCGAAAGCTTTCTGGCATGTACCACATGTCAGAATATCCTGTACGGCTTCAGCGTCTGTTGAGTCAGTATCTGCTGTGAATAAGTGAAATTTAAAGTGAATTAGAATATTTAGTCTCGATATATTAAAAACAATAAAATATTAAATTTATTTTTCTTGGTATTAGTTCCAATAATAACCATCTTTTGAAAACTATATATATGGACATAATAATAAATTTCTATTCACTTATCTTTTCACCCACAAAATATAGTTAGATTTTTATAAAAATGAATGAATCGGACCCATATTTCAGTTAAACAAGATATTTGACTGAATTCTGAAACCGGCTTATTTCGCAGTGAAGCTCGTGTAGTGTAGTGGATATAACACTTGCACCTAGTGTCTGGGGTGCCTGGTCGAGTCCTGGCCCGGACGAGAGATCACGCACCGAGCTTTGAGTTCACCTCTCTACCAACTTAAGCCCCTACCTACACCCGAAAAGGGTAGTTATAAGCGGTAATCAATTCGGACACACTTTTTTAAGTACTATGAGAATTATCCAATTTTTTGAGTATCCTATTTAATTGAAGTCTCGTGAAAATCTCATTGAAAACCACAATGGATCATATTTATTGAACTCATACGTCATCTAGCTGTTGTCTATTTTCTTTTTATTGACACAACCCGCCATATTTCCTACTTTCTCATATATCCCCCAATCGACAGACATCCAGAGCAAAACAACCATTAGAATATTCGTCCTTGTTAATTTCGAGATCGTTGCCACTGTTCTAAGATTTCTTCTCTCTATTTCGTATTCCATCAACTAATAGTTATGGGCCATAGCCAGGACATTTCAGGCACGGTTCGGTTCAGCAATCGAATTTATCGTCGAACAAACAACAGTCAACAGCAAAGGACATGCCACAGAAGACCGACCATATTTATTTGTGAGACCGCGACACATTTTTTTGTGCGGTGGAGGTCGGGGCGATAACGGGAGACTATCGGGGATGAAGGACACGGATCCGGAACTTATGTCGACATATGTATCCCCTAAAGTGATTCAGTTCGATTTTTTCAGGATATTTGTTCGTATTTACAATTGTGTTTTGTGACCAAGTCCTCCATATTACGACGTTGGAGATGAGACCGAACAAAGGAGAAAAATAGCCCATGACGAAAGTTACGAGAGTGAGATTGTGTTTTGTCGTTCTAATAAATTTTCATCTTAATTCACTGCTGGTGAAGGCTGGTTGTGGTGTAGACAGTAGTGGTGATGATAATAGCTTTTGGTTTTTAATTTCGTATGGGTAAATAGTATTGTCTTAATGGTTCGATGTAAATCTTTCGTCTAATAAATTATGATAATGTTCGAAATGTATGTATGTATTATATGTTAGGTGAATTTGGGTCGGAGCAGACGAATAGGGAGAATATTTGCGACAAATCAGTTTTGAGTTGGTTGATAGTGTTGATAATTTGATGAAACTCCAATGAATGTTGATTAAATTAAAAACTATAAAAGTAAGCTCTGAATTATACAAAATGAGACTTCATAATTTTTGCTCATTTTCAACCATGCTTCAACAGACTCAATTTCTAGACCAATAAAAAACTAAAATTTGTTGAAATAAGATTAGTATATTTACTTTGCACCAGTCGTGTGCATAAGTTATCTGTCGCGGAATATTTTTCAATAATCGATCAGATCTTATATATTTATGATAAAAATATTTCAATGACCCTGTTTTTTTAATGAGTATAACTCAGACCGCGGTATCCAGGCAAATGCATTCGCATGAAAATCTAATGCAATCGAGTTAATTTTAGAACATGATTGGTGACTTTGTCGAAAATGATGAATGATCTGCACCAGGTTGTATCTGGGAACTATAAAAATGTCATTTACTTTGGAACGATGTTTTTTTTGTACGCATGAGAAATGCAAACTTTTATATATTTTTTTTTATTGATGGAAGAAGTAACCATTTGGCCAGTCATTATGACGCTAAAAAAGAGCTATTAGTTAATTATTTCAGCGACAGTTTTTTCCGTTGACTTTATTTAAAAACTGACATCAATAATTTCAATAAAAAACTTGTCAAATTTTTACACCAACCATCACTGTCATGCCTAAAGTTTATTAACACAAAAACCATAATTTCCTGCAAAACACCGACAGCCTTATTCCAGATAAAAGCTATAGCAAACACATCCAACCCAATTGGACAACATACGAACCGTGCCTAATACTTAATCATATCAATTACCAAAGACTTTGGACGCCTGTTCTTTTATCCACTCTCCTGCCCCAGAAAGGACAAAAATCAGTCAACGTAAAAAACATCACTCATCCCTCAAATTTCTCGACCAGTAGTCAGTCGACCGTCAATGTTTTCACGAAGAAAAAAAATCCCTAACACACCCTAAAGGTAAAATCAATTACAGATAACATTAGCCCCTGACAACTATAAGAAAACAGACCGTGAATATAAAAAAAACCCGAGACCAGAAAAAAAAACCATGTTCATCACTCAATTGACATCTTATTGATATGTCCTCATCCCAGTTTGTCGTGTCCTGCTTGTTATCGTTTCTCGACAACTGCAAACTACTGCTACTACTATCATCCCTTACGGATATCATTGTCCTAATCAAATTTATTAGTTGGTCATGAATTTTGATCCTTGGGCATGACATATTGAACGCGCGCCTCTTTCCAAACTTATCCATCAGTCGTCGGAGTTGCGTTTCGCTCTTCATCGGATCGCTTTCACCTACCTCCCCTTGGTTGCTGATTCAATGACTCGAAAGAATCTGTGTGACCAAATAACAAACAAAATATTCAATTCCCGACAACTAATACAGAACACTATATTTTGTCAGAGCCACCAACGCACCACCATCGAAAAAGCTGGCTTCATTGGACCTGGCCCGCTGCAAACACCCAAAGTATGAATGAGAGCAAAAAATATAAGTCAGAAACGAATAAAGTTTTCTAGTCCTGATGGTCTCTGTTCGGTCGTCTTTTTTGTCCTGTGGCTATAACGTGCGGGGGTGAGCTAATATAAACGTGCTAAGGATTTTTTTTCAAACGTTGTCCTCGTACACACAGTTTTTTTTCTCGGTTCGATCTCAATTCGTGGGTTCCTGGCAACTGACCCACCACCATCATCGTTCGATTTGTGGTTAGTGTTTGAGTTGTTGCTATTCTTGTGTGTATTATAGACGACAACAACAATCGACCTTGTAAGGATGTACGTATGACATGTAGTAGACATGATGCGGTTTGACGCCTTTCTCCTCCCATTCTTCAATAGTAACGGCGACAGGACGGTGAAGGACAAAATATGGTGAGTTATTGGGGAGCAGTATTTTCAACGAGCTGATTTTCTTATTCTGGATACATCTAGTCAATTTGAAAGAATAAACTGTTAATAGATTGCGGGGCCGAGAGAAATATTATAGTGCGCCCCCTGCAATGAGTCCCCAATAACAGATAGTTTAGTTTCTTTTATTTCTAAATAATAAGTCAATTGATGACAAAATCGAAATAGACACATCTGTATGGATTTTGGCGGTTTATGCTTGTGAAGTGGTGTGTGAGGGTATCATAAAGATGTTCAATTTCCGATATCGTTTTGATATAAGTTCGAACAATTTGAATAAATTTACGAGACTGGATTGAAATTCAGGAGACTTCTAAGGTCATTTATGAGTATGGTTAACTTGATTGTTTGCGTAGGTTTTTTTGACAAGTCAGCAGACGCCAACTGATTATTTGGTCTGGATTATTTGGCTTTGAACAGGATGAAGAGGGTGTGGGAGGCAAGAAGAATGGCTTGAGATTAGGGTTCAATGACTGTCTTTCTTTAGTCAAATGCACGCAGAGCGAAGCTTTTGGAAATGTCAAACGATACGAAACTATTTATAGTCCTTTAGTTGAGATCCAGTTGCATCATTTTTTATCGTTATTCTTTCACTAAGGATGTGTAGTATAACCTAACAAAGTAATCAGTCGATTTTAAGTTTTATCATCGTCATGGCGCTACAGTTCAATATGTTTTCTGTAGTTCCCTTGGCTCCCGTAGTACATCATTTTAAGTTATCTTAATCGTCTATAAACTCTATACTCAGATCTAGTAAACTTAGACTGCATCATTGTAGTCACAGCTTCCGTACCAATGATTGCCAATCCTACCAATGTCACATCGAAAGCAGAGCAATACGCTAATAAGCACTCGTCTTAAAAAATAGTCCGCAGTTTCAATGAAACGAAATGTATCTTTCTTGACTCCGATGGCCAAATTCAACCGAAATGCGAACCCTAGCTTTCTTCTAACCGAGAATGACCTCATTTTCGCTGACGTCAGAACTTGCCCACTCGCAAAAAAATACCTGAAATTTTTATGCAGATGATTTCTAGCAAGTCTTTTCGAGCCCGTTAAACCTAGTCCGCTCAAACGTCTCCAAGAAGCTTAAGCTTTCTGCGCAAGATCATACATGGTCTTACCAATTCTCATACTATAAAGACGCCGAAAACTTTGCTACGGTACGGTGGGAACGTAGCTCGTATGAACGAGGAAGATCCAAATAGGAAGGTCTATGGGGACAGAACCATTGAAAAGAGACACCAAAGCAGGGTTCTGGCTTTGATGGAGTGATGTACGGGCAGGTTTAGAACTGAACGGCCGAGATTCTCTTTTAGAACAAGCTTTGACTAGATTACTAATTGCTGTGCCACTGTCTGCTGTGCCACTGTACAATCTCATTTATACGGCCCTGATTCGCATAAACGTTCTATCTACATTTTAGTGCTTTCGAGATATTCAGTGATTTATGTTTTGATTTGTATTGGAGATATATCAAGAGTGCATTTTTCAATATTGATTTTAACATACTTCCACAAAACATAGGTTTTTCAAATTTTGCAGAATGATGTAATCGAGTATGCAGTTTTTGCATCCTTTGTCTGTGTCCTTTCAAAATGACAAAAATTTAGATAGAACGTTTATGCGATTCAGGGTAGTATAGCTGCAAGCAGATGATAGATGGTGTTTTTCGTCAATGGGTCATCCAAATAATCTGCGTGAATTTTCCGTTATACCGATTTTCTGACCATTTTTCTTCCCTTCATTCTGGACACCATTTCACCGTGATAGAGGTACCCGTGCATCGTAAGATGTCACACCAAGAGTGCCTGGCACACATGGGGATCTGTATCTTTGCAGGTGGCAGCCATAAATGAAAATCAGTCTGAAAATTCACCTGGCCTGCTCGCTCAACACACCAGAGGCTAAGCTTTTGCAGAGCCCAACTTCACGTAGAGGATTTTTTAGTGGAGGACTCTGGCCGCAGTGGAAAATTACATGCTACCATCATGGGAGAATCAATGACCAGCAAATTTTTCAGCTCGCTGATTGCATCTCCTATAGTTTTCAGTTTCGGAATGGTGAGTAGAGGGTCAACTGGAAGTCCAACTACGGCCGTACTTAGAGAAAATATGTCCTCTTTTGAATCCTCCCAAAAAAAGAGGAACGAAGCTCTGAAGGACACAGCGCCGATTAGTGTAAACTAAATGCCGGCAGCAAGTGTAGGAGGTGAACATATTCTGTGCTCTGAACTCTGTGAAACTGTGGAGGCTCTCAGTCACAGGTAACGTAAAAAGCTGCGTAATATTGAAAAGTTTTGGAAAACTGGAAATTTGTAAGCAGCAGTTACACCTCAGAGCCCACCCGGAAAAAGCGAAAGAAAGGTTGGCTGATTATGCCGATGTTGCCATTTCGGGTAAGAATTTTCTCGAACATATGATTGGGAGTAAAGCTATACTAACTAAACATTGCCAATTTGGTGAGGCTCTCAGTCGTTAGTTTTAAAGTTTTGAAAAAAGCTCTCAGTAGTTAATTTTGAAGTGGGTAGTCGCTACCTATAAAGAAAGGTGGATTTATTCTGATATAGTTAGGCAAACGAAGATCTTTTTTCCTCCTCAACAAGAGTAAAGAGACTTGTAGAACCATGACTGGCATACTGACTGGACACAAACACCTAGGATAACATATGTACTGAATAAGTGTTGCACGAGATGATGTTTGTTCATCCTGCTTAGAAGAGGCGGACCTCGTGCAGCATTTTCTTTGCGAATGCCTGTCGTATGCCTGCGGCTGCGATGTTGCGTACATGCTGAGGGTAGCCTTTTCTCCTGTATCAGTTACCCCTGACTTCATTGATATATCCAGGTTATTCTGGTAAGCTGGGAGTATGTAGTATATTCCAGGGACCTCTCTCTCAACCCACACTAACTCACTCAGTAACAAGCCAAACTCAAATTTACCCGTAAGCCTGAGGAATAAGAATAATTATAGGTAAAAAATCTGACTTGGATAGAAATGTACTAAACTGTTTTTTCTACTGAGCAATAATCGCAGAGAGTAGTTAGAGCAAAGAGCAGTCTAAACTAAACGTGATTCCATTCATTCACGACCGCATTTTGTGCAGACGAAAAATTTCTCGCTTTTTGTGATTGATACTGCTCACTGTCTGCGATTGATACTGTTCGCTGTCTGCGATTGCTATTTCCCGCAATATTTGTTTAAAAAACGATTGTAGTTTGGCGATGAATGCTAAGAAAAGATGTCAGGTGGTATTTAGGTAGGTTGTTTCGGTATTTGTTAGTAATAGAAAGCGGATTAAAGTAACTTTTGGATTAAAGTAACTAAAACGTATTTGCAACTGTTGCAATTATTGGTCTGCAGAAAATTGTTTGTTTCTGATTTTTCCTGCATCACTTACTTTTGTAACACTTTTGGAGACCGGCAGATACAATGACACTTGTGTCTGCGGAAAGTTAGCCTTCATTGCTCATTTCGCTCGCAACATGTTCAAAACAGACAAAAAGTGTTCAAATTTGAAACACTATTTACGATTTTAGATCTGTAAACATTGGAACATTCGTTGATGCAAAATTAGAAAACGTATTTCTTAAAGCTTCCCTCAACGTAATAAAACGCACCGTTAAGAAATATATTGAATTAATAATTGTGTCTAATAAACGATACAACAACCTTTTTTAACAGACATTGGTTGATTTTTTAGCATAAGCCATTTTTGATTCAAGCTTTCGTGTGCTTTTGGATTCTTCTTTACGAAATTTACAATTGATTTTGTTTTTAATCGTAGACCTCAATGCATTTCCACTATCCAACATTTCTCATCATCATTTTTATTTGAGTTCAAAGAAGTTTGCATACAACGAAACATGAACGAAACATCCGAAAAGAGGCTTGCTTTCATGGGCCATTTTTTGCCGTCTCACCAGCGTTTGGGGCGTTATCAATAATAGTTATAACTTATTTGTCAAACAATCTTTATGACATCTGCGCTTTTCGCAATTCTTCTTCTATGTGGGAGCCATCAAACATAATGGACTCGTGAAGAGAAGTACACATTTTGAACTTGTTATCTATATGGTTAATTGTAACGCATATTCAGTTTTGGTTTTTCGGGAGGTCCAACAATCCATGGTTGCACAGAACACTGTACACCATTTTTAAGTGACATTCATTGATATATTTAGGGCGTAGGAAATATCTTACATCTTTGGGCTATTACTTTTTATTGAGTGTTCTTTGTGTGAATTTTTAATCGTTGAGCATTCAGCCACTAAACATTCAGTCTTAAAAAGCTTATTGGAAATTTAGCTCCAATTACTAAATGCTGACACCAATACTGTGTGTCGGTATTTCGTAATTGGAGCTAATTTTCCAATAAGCTTATTAACCCTGAATGTTTAGCCGGCTGAATGTTCAACGATTTACATCCACACAAAGAACACTGAATGAAAAGTAATAGCCCAAAGATGTAAGATATTTCCTATGCCATCAATATATCAATACTCTACTTAAAATGGAGGTAGATGCAATACTGCCATAAAACTTGAAAATATTACAAGAAAATAACTTTAGGACTAATATTATAATATATTTCCTTCAGAAGCTAGATAGATAGTCGAGTAGCTGTTAACTGAGGAGTGGGTACAATAGAAGCCCGTTGTGATAGCACACATATAACTCTCCTTCAGCCACTGTGATCAGGAAACTATCTGATTTTTTAAATAAACTGCACTATCCCATTCAAATCGATAAAGGATAGATCAATCAAACCTTAGAGAAACCGGGCCTCGAGTGAAGCCTCGAAAGCCGAGGACTAGGACATGAGATGGAGCATGGATTACACAACTCGGGGATGAAGAGGAATTACTTTCGAGCTCAAAAAAACTTACAAGTGAGAAATTTAATCAGAAAACATGAAAAAAATAGATAATCTCCCACCTCCCAAGTGGTCACATCAGCCAAATATGTCACATAAACTAATATCTGATAAGAAATGGTGCATATCTTCAAACTCATAACTTAGAAAAAAACGAATTCTGCTAAGGAGCAGTGCGTAATTGAGCAGCATTAACAAAGAGCAATCACATTGCTCACTGCTCTTTAAAAAAAAAAAACACTGAGCAGAAGCAGTGATCGCAAGAGCAGTCACATTTGTAGTTTTGGAAACAAATGAATCTGGCTTTTTCTCTAAAAAAAAAAAAACAATAAGACCCAAATTAAGGGCTCTTCTGGTATATGAGCAGTTTTAGAGCGAGGTTCTTTCCTTAATTATTTGTTCCGTCCAGATAATATTTTCTGCCACAAATATTTATACAGACGGTTGTTCCGACCACAAATTTAAAGGATTTCAGTTTCAAAATGTTAACTATATTGTTGATAAGCGTTTTATCTCCTGCACTTCAAAATATTTAATAGCCCCCAACCCCATAAGCAGCCTAAATAAACAAACGACTTTGTTAACTGTTAAAGCATTTCTCTCTATTCAGTTTACTATATATTAATAATTTTGAATATATTTCTCAGCCCTCATTAAATATTTCAAAAAATTCTCCCAACACCAAACCAATCGTCCTTTACACTCCTTTCCTCTTTCACATCATCTGACATCGAACAGATGTTCACGAGTCACAGTCAGAATGAAAATATCCTTCTATGTCCGATTTATTAAAGTTGTCCTTTGCAACAACAAAAATTCACTACACCCTCGTCCTCACATGTATTTCAGTTATTCAGTTCAATTTGGTAGAAAGGATATTTTCATTTAACCTCCTGGATATTGTGATAGCGACCAAATCAAAACTTCTGAAAAATTTTCCGTACATGAAAACTTTTAGTTTTAGAATTATAGTGGCGATGAAAATTATGGTTGATTGCGGTCCATATACAGAAGCCCTCATCCTCGACGTCACAAATATAGTTTGAGGTATGCATGAGATATCCACCCTTGAAAGTTGAGTTTTGTTAGCAGAGTGAGTGTGTCGCAGTTTCCATGGACAGTGATGGACGTCAAATAATGGACGAGGGCAGTAGTCGAGGTGAACATAAATAGGCAGGGGATTACTTTGGTCTAACTGTAGAGGTTGCGAAGTGGAGGAGGAGGACAATTAGCCTGAGGTCGTTTTCACAATTCCACACATTTCACATTCATATTTTATGCGAATTGACTGTGAAGAATATAGGGAATCGTAGAAGTTTTTGAATGAATCTGTATAGTCTTTTCTGATGGAAATGATGATGATGGTCTAGGCGGGAGAGCAGTTTGTGATGCTACTTTAGTAAATGGGATTACTTTTTTTGTTTCAAGGAGCATATGGTCGTGCGTATAAACTACAAGACTCTGTGGATGATATGCTGCAATGGATACTGATGTTGATTTTGAGTTGTTTATGTTGAGATTTAAGGAGATTATGTATCCAATACTCTGTGTCGCAGAACAAGTTGATCCACTATTACAGCCAAGGTAAAACTTCTTTCAAATTCAACAACAATTTCCAGGCCTAAAATATTTTTGTTTCAAGGACTTGGTGTGTTTTACTCCAACACTTCTCAGTCCATCCACATGCCTGCAAGAAGACCTTAGCCAATAACTCAAGCATCATTGACGGTCTCACTCCTTAAAAACTTTGTATCTCAACAACAAGGCCTTACAAATCGGCATGGATCAAAGGATCTCAGCAAACGCTGACAATCTGCTCGATTAATATAAACTGTAACCACTGCACAAATATCCTTTCCAGGCCCAAAACTCAAAATTCAATTACGCACTATTACCGGTATCCCATCCATTCAAAGGATAAATGCGCTAAAAGTTCAAACGCAAGCGATTTCAATGTCCAGATTTTCAAGTGTCCTTATTATTGTGTTTCGCTGAGTATTCTACATTAAAAACGGTCACACTAAAACATTGAAACTAACTCGAAAACAGTTCAAGTGATTAGTAGAGTTAGTGTTGGCAGTTGTTGCTACTGTTTCATAATGTAAACAGTTTTTTCAATCGAAAGGTATACCACCGCATAGTTGACTAGACGGTCCTGTGTTTACTGTTCTGTATGCACTCCAGAGATGTATGGGATTGCGTTCGATATCTTTCGCGTCCTCTGTATTTTTTCGCGTCCGGTTCGATGATATCTACAATGTTGCGGCTACGTCGGTCTACCGGGGACTGTGTAAAAGTGCGGCAACAATGATGCCAACGATGTCGATGAGGTTTGCAATACGATAATTGCATTTTTTTTAGCGGACAAACGGCCACGTCGACAAGGATTATCTGGAATGCAAGGATTTTTGCGTACCGGGTAACAATCGATAAAGTAGAGGGGGGGAGCGTGTATGTTGGTTGTTACGGATTGCAAAATTTTGAAATTTTAGCAAGACAATGGTTATCGGAAAATGTTGTTTGATGTCAAAAGTTCAATAGTGCTGACGTATGGAATGATGGATGACCAGATTGGGATATTTTCGAGTAATGAAATGAAATTTTTTAGGTGGGAGCTGGTTTAGGATGGATGAGGGCAATTTTAATTAAGAATTGAATTGAAAGGAATGAAAAATCAGATATGATTTAATTTTGTGTAATGGGACTGAAATGATTTTAAGTTAGGCTTAAAATATTTCATGTTTTATTTCCTCGGGAAGAGATCGCAGAGGAGTATTTTTATCTTTTATATCTCCTTCTCAAATTTAACTTATCTCTAAACCCACACAAAATTACGCCTTTAAAGTAATATTTATTTTAATATTTTTCAACATTTTGATCAACTCAAGCTTTTAAGCTAATTATACTCTACAACAGTTATCACTTTGTCAATTTGTCCCTTCAGACTGTGGTTTTCAATAAGCTCGCAAACCATCACTTACCACATTTCAGTCAATGTGAATTGTTTGAACATTTTATTATTTCTCGGATACATTATACTCTCCGAGGACTTATCAAGCTTCATTATTATCAGCGAATGCAGCATTTTATAGTTTCGTATTGAAATTTAGACTTGTCACACGACTAATTCGATTTCAATTGAAAACCCTTTTGGGGTTTCTATCATTCAATCTGTCCATAGACAATTGATTTCAACGCAATATATACATATATATACAGTAGCCGAAAATCACAATCATTGACTCTTGACAACGAATAACGGCCTGTGAAAGAGTCCTGACCAAAATTCGATAAAATATCTACACTTTTGCTCTTATCAGGTAACTACTCGTTTAATTGACAGTGAAACATGTTTTTACCGTTGCATAAACGAAAAACTCCAAATTTTCAAACTGATTTTTGGGAGGGTGGTTGGAATCAATCGGATGCGTTTCAGCAGAGCCTCCCCTTCTACTATTCTTAACCGCGTCGGAAAACTGAGCTTATTTGATAAACGATTTTTATTTGCATTTTTCGTTTTGTGCAGCAGATGTTTAATTTGTCGGTTAAACTGTCGACATCTTATTTATGCTGAAAGTATATCGTTTAATGTGCGAAAGGTGTTTGATGTTGGCATAACTTCACACCCGCACCTTGACTCAAGTTGACTACGTGTCGGCCTACCAGACTTTTCGAAACATCTGCTGTACTGATGTACGGTTGCAATGGCGATTTGAATATAATCAATGATGTGGGTTCAGAGAAATTGCAATAGATAGGGAGGAATTGGATTTGCAAATAACTGCCTTGACTGTAGGTTGAGAGATTTTTTTTGGGTGCACTGATGGTAGGACGCATTGGAAAATGTTGGGATCTTTTGGCGGTTTGATTTTTCTTTTTGATTTTTTGAAAAAAGGAGAGGCGACTTATTAAACATGGGATCATCAAATAGCCACATATAAGTCTTATAAGTCCAGTTTTTTAGGTTAAACTAATAATTTTTTTTCAAGTCCAGTTTGAATAATCATGCCCATAAGATTTACATTGAAGGGGATGGTAGTAATTTTTTGTCTGCTCATTGTCAAATCGGGTCAAATCCAAGTAGTTCCCCTCCAATTTGACAATGAGAGCGAAATGGCGTAAAGGCAGCTTTAACATGCTTTGTGCGCGAGAGGATTGAAGGGGCTAATGGTGGAAAGTTATACCGTCCGTGTCCAGGGGCTGTTAAAAACCATATTCGAATCTTTGAGCTGTCTGTCTGATACAACACTCCATTTTCCAGAACATTACACATAGAATAGCTAAATACAGAGACATTAAAAACAAATATTTCATCATCCTTTCAAGCTTTTGACAATTTCAGCCAAAAACGTCAAAATTGTAATCAAAATTCATATGCAAATCTGCGAGCTTTGTCCGACACTACAGCCGTTTTTTGGTGAGCATTATAAAAATACAACTACATACAGAGCTATAAAAGAAAAATATTTCAATACCATTTTGTAATTTTGACAAATTCACCCAAAACTGTCAAAAGCCTTCCCGAAAATCCTTTCTAACTGCATTCATTCGCTCAAATCCCACAAATCTAACTAGAAATAAATCATCAAACATGATTGGTCACCACGAAAACACCAACCCACCAAATCCTTTGAATTCGCTTGACAATACTTCAGAAATTCCCTTGCTGATCACAACCAAAACGTGGTCAACACTTTCATACATATTTACAATATATCTACTGACCAAGAAAGTATGATCCTTTCAATACCTACATTTCTAACAAACCGGTTTTCGCACTGCCCATCCCAGATCCCTATGTTATCCTTTTTTCCCCCGTCGTCGGACAATTTGACCATTGGTCAATACATGCGCATGTATCGGTATGTAGGCTAGTAACAAAGTGTTCAAAATCGAGCCTCGATGGGTGATTCGATGATTTTCGATTCGTCCTAAGGGTGTTTATTTACTTCGGTTGCTCGAATCGAAACTGATGATTGCTTCGGTCAGCGAATGAAGGCAGAGGACGCAAGAGTGCGTGTGTATAGGGGAGGTGACGAAGCAAATATGACTACAATTTTAGTATTTTTTTTTTATTCTCGTCATCAAGGCAAGGATAGATAATCGATTGTTTAACCACTTCGGATATCTTCAGGCTATTATTTGTACAACTGATTAGTCCTTTTGCGTAGCACTGTGTCCTTTTGTTTGCTTTTTCGTTATCGCTGAGCAAATTGAAAACGACAACCGCCTACGGTGATCAGAGTCTAGTCAATATGTGCTAAAATTGCATCATCATCATCACAAGCAAGGATTTTGTTGCTCCCTAGAAAGGATTCCGGACTTTAATATGTCATACCCTTTTTTTGACACATTTCATGCAAAAAAACTAATCATATTAAGTTGCAAGCTGTCTATCAGCATCACCCAATAGACGAAAGTTTGACATACCAATTTTTGTGGGTGCCCTTTGTTCAGAGTCGGAGGAAAAGGACTTATTGACAGCTTGAATGGTTATTAATAGACGATTTTCAACCCTTGATTTAATTCAAACAAAAGACAAGCTCGAAAGGTCAACTAAAGAGCATCCTGTTTTGCTCAGACACAAAGTAGTGAGAGGCAGCACCCATGCAAGGACAGTGGAATTGGGGGATGATATATGTTGAGTTAGAAGTTATGCTACGAATCAGCTTTATACGGGTCGATGGTGATGGACATATTTAATATGCGTCCATTAGTTGCAATCTCTCTTAACACTTTATCCGATATATATATTTTTCGCATATTAGTTTTGGCTGTTCGCCTACTATCCGGCAAAGCATGACGAATTAGTTTCGAAGGAGTAAGACTTTGTGACTGCGATAGAAGAGGTTTTTGTGATGTGTGGGTGGGGAGATTAAAGATTCAAAGGAAACAATATAAAAGTCATATCCAATTCAGAAGGGTCCTTGAACTAAACATGTGGATCTTGATGTGATTTGCATATTAATGGCTCGGCGAGAATAAAATAGATTGATTAGTGGAACTTCATGACCAATCGGAGATATAAATGCTAGTAGAGATTGAAGCAAATTAATTGGACCATTGCTGATAAATTTGAGAGATATATGGCGTGTATGTAAAAGAGCGATTCATTCATACAATTGTGGACTATATCGCCACAGAAGCATACGACCAAGCTCTGACAATAAATTCCCAAAATATTCAAGGTAACCAGCCTCAAACTACTAGCCGTATAGCCAAACTACACTAGTTCGGAGCATTTAGCGTCATCTAATTCAACCAGTTCTCGACATCAAGTATCACCTTCTGTATTTTATCTGTTAATTTCTTTCGCGGTAGCGTCCACACCGAAAACCATTTTTGCTATTACTTCTTCCCATTGATGCTCGTGCCGTAAGCTGCTTGCCCGAATTCCTTGACATTGATTTTTGGTTATGGCTTCGGATTTAGCGATTAAGTCCTGACATAACATACAGTGCATACAGGATATCCTCTGGCGGTGATAGTGGTTGGTGTTAGGTACTTAAGCTTAGTAGTTCGACGAAAGGATATTGAAAGTGTATTACGTAATTGAATTAATTAAATGAGAATAAATGGGGAACGCTAATTCAAATGGAGGACCAGAGAGACAGAGAGAGAGAGGCTGGATGGTTTCAGTTGAATATCTCTGGGCTGAATGGTTGTGTTTGAGGATGTGATTGCAGTCAATGTGACGTGGGTGAGAGGGCGCAATTTCTAGAATGGTATTTATTTGACATACATATAGTTTGCTACAAACAGTTTATGGTAAATCGATTGGGGACTTGATTTGGTCGGAAACAAATTGGATACATAAATTGGCTAATGACCTGGAGGGATACTACATCGAACTACATTTGAGTGGATGACGCGAACATAGTATAGAAAAATGGGATCGATTTTTACAAGATTCAAAAGAGTCGATAGTAGAGATGGGCATAGCCGGAAAGAGCACACCGCACACTGTTACAATGCTGTGCTACACAAAAACAGAACTCTGTGCACTGAGAACGAAGGCACAGTCCTGTGCACTGAGAACGAAAGCACAGTTCTTTGCACTGCTTACTGTGCGTTCGGTCGGATGAACATAGTGATATGTCCAGTGCACAATGTACTGGGAGTACTGCGCGGTACTTTCAGAGTGTACAGTATGCTCTGCGCCTGTAGTTCATAATCTTCAATTATTTGTCAACTAATCAAAATTAAAAAAATAAACTTGAACTAACATAAGGCAAAAAACAAAAATTCACATCAAAAGCTTTGCCAAAAAATATTTTTGACGAAAACTTGCAAAATAAAGCAATTTGACGTGCAAACCAACTTACAAGGCCCTCCAACTTTATTTTCTTTCCCAGAACATCTGCTAATAACACCACCAATACACAATTATCACCCTCTAAAAAAAACATCTTATCACTTTAAGCTAATGTATTTTCGGGGGCGTTAAGCACCTTGAATTATATACATACATATATACTATAGAAAGGGACTAGCTTTTTGCGTCATACTTTTTCCCTCCGGTTTAAGTAAACATAGAAACAGAAGAAAGACACTGCAGACTAACCAAAATCGGTCCGATACATGTGCCTTGTGGTTTGAGCTTGATCAAATATTAGTTAGTCGCGAGCCAAGACCAGCAGTTGGTTTCAAACAACCAAAATGAAAACGAAACGCATTTAGGTGCGTAAATACAGTAACATTCACACTTGGGACAGTTTTTTTCATCGTCTTTTTCTAAAAATATCAGAAAGTCCAAATGTGCATGTAATTTGTTGTATCATTCATTAGTAGGCTAATATGGTAAGTAACTTTGTTATCTAAAGTATGTTCAACAAAAGCGAACAAAAGTGTGGTGTGTGCTGGTATGACACACAAGCATTTAAAGTGCTAGATGTTTGAACAGTACGCGGTGCTGGTCAGACAATACACAAAGTACAGTTAGATCAAATAAGGCCAAGTCTGGAAAAAAGTGGTGAGGACAAATAGCAAATATTATTATCGATATCATTGATATGGTTTGAAAGTACGCAACAATATGTAGGTGGAAATTTATGAGTGTGTGACTTAGAATCTGAAAAGCTTTTGCTGATTTTTAAATTTGAATTCACTTTTATGGAAAATATTTAGAGGCAAGTGGTATCCAAAACCGGTAAAAACCATTTTTCGGAACACCAAGTGGTTCCTACAACTATATTGTTGCTCTTGGAATGTGCGAAGGTGACTTGAAAAGTTCTCGACTTTCATGACTAGACAGGCCCACAAAAAGAAGAAGTCGCACAGCAGGAGTATAGATGGCACCCTCAAATGATAAAAGTATTCTTCCGCTTTTAATCCACTACAGTTTATTTTTTAAAGTTCAAGTTCAATCAAAGAACAATTTCAGTACCGAGGCTTAAAAAATTAAATTGGCTTAAAACCACGAAAATAAAAGCTGGACTCCTGAGTACTATGAAGCCTCGTCATCCTACAGTACAGTGATGTGTTGGGTGGCTGATTTTAAACGTGACCGTACAGAAGTTTTGAATTGAGAAAAGCTTCAATTGAGCAATACATTGAAAGAAATCAATGATCCGGTCTTAAGTGATCGTCGCGAGATTGCTAAGACTAAAGGCATTTAATGACGGGGTGCATCACATTTTAACAATAAATTTGGATAGGAGGAAATTAGATACCCGATGGGTGCCGTGCCTGCTCACAAGATTCGTCGTGTTATTAGCGTGTCCTGAACTGTATCGCAAGAATCTTAAGGATTGGCAGATGCGATTTGTAACGGGTAATAAAACGTGGGTCCATTACTAGACATCTGAAATGAAACGGTAGTCATTGCAGTAATCTCGGAAACAAGGCAAAATCAGTTCCGTCGGCGAGAAAAGCAAGGACCCTTGTTTTCTTGGATAAAAAACGGATTATTGTGATCGTCTTTCTAGAAAAAAGAAAGACAAAAAATTGGAAGAGAATACTGGACAGTTTGGAATCTGTAATCGAAGAAAACGTCCTGATTTGCGAAAAAACCTGTTTCTTCGTTTTTATTTACATGTGCACTGCGATAACGCTCTTATTTACATGTGCACTGCTTTAAGAGCGAAATTACATGAAATATGGTACAAAATCGGCACCAATCTCACCCTGTGTGACTTCTTTTTATTTTTTAAAAATCCATCCTCAGCGGAGAAACATTTTCATCCAATAAAGAAGGCAAGGCTTAGGGTTTCGAAGAATGCGACGAATTCTTTTCTTGAACGGAATCAAAGGTCTAGAAAAACGTATTGAAATCGTTAAAATAAAACTAAGAATGACTGATTCATACCTGATTGAATGAAATGGCTAATGAAAATATGGTTGGTTCATATTTTCATATTTTGAACAACCCTTGTACTCTTCCAATCCGGATTATTACTTTGAGAATTTAATTTGTAAATATTTTAAATTTGATCAAATTAATTTGTTGAATCTAAAAGTATTTTGACCAGCAAGCATATTTAATGTTGTTGTGGTCTAGCAATACCATCACTCAGAAAAATCCAATGATGAAAAATTTTGATTTGAAAAGAAAATTTTTATAATAAAGTGGAATTAAAATATTATTCGCTTTTTATTTCAAAGTGATTTCAACTTTTGATTTAAAGTGATTCTAAAAAAGTGTTTAGTGGTGAAATTTATTGAGTGTTGGCATGTGTTTTTATGCCAGTCAAAGAATGACATTTTTAGTTGTTTGATTCTCTAAATAATTAATTATTGAAGGCTTTTGGGAGACAACATTTTTAAGTTTTATCCTTTTTTACGAAAATGAATAATTTATTTTCCTCTTAGACGATTCTTTTTCAAATTTTACTGTCCGAGGAAAAGCTACATGATGATTTTCGAGCCAATACTAGCGCATGCTGTTTGGGATCCTGACCTTCCTTTTTACAAATCAAAGAGTATCGTTAGTGTTTCCAGATTTGGTGGTAGTTTCAAAATTTCAAAGCCTCTTTTCACTCGTTTCTAAGCCCAAATTCTAAAAATACTGAAACACTTTTTTGAAACACTAAAAATTGTAGTTTTGGAGTACAGTTCCATCTATTTCAGTTTGAATTTCTCAAGGAGTCAAAAAATGGTATATTATGTTATTTTTTAAGAAAATTTTAGAAACCAAGTTTCAAGTCTAATGAAATCTGTTTCTACGATATGGGGATTAAGGATCTGCACTTTTTATTGGCTTTATTGGCTTATTTTTCAACAACTTTTTCCCATATTATTTTAATTGGATGAACGCTTTTTTGGAACACTCAGACACAGATTATTTTTATAAATAGGGAAATGGTTAGTAAGATGAATAGCGCAGCATTGAAGAAGTATGAATCGAAGACCCTTAGACTAGTACGTTTTAGACAAATCTATGTAATATAATATTGCCTTCAGGTAGCAATGACAGATTTGAATTATTATTTATCTTCAAGTGAAAGTAGTTTTATTTTCGCTGTTTTAGAATTATCCAAAAAATGGTCAAAATTGCCTAATTATTTCGTTGCCAAAATTGTTGATTCTTGGTTTTAATATTAATTTTGATATCAATTTTAACAAGTTTGACTTGATATTGCTGAGGTTGAGTTTGCAAAAAAAAATTCAAAAACGAAGACCGAAATCGTTAAAATATTAAAAAGCTGTTTATGAACTAAACAAATCTCGAAAATAGTAAATTCAAGAAACCGTATGTAGAAAAACGTTTTTTTCTGCTTTGTAGTCTAAAAGAATTTGAAAAAATATTTTTGAAAAAATGTTTGAACAAATTTTTTTGCTGTCAAAAAATTTCGATTCTTGATGTTGGCAGCAATTTTGATATGCTATTACCAGGGCTACCTTTGGGGAAAAAATAAAAATCAAAGAATGAAATTTTTGACAATATTGTGAAGTTACTTTTCAACTGAACTCATCTTGGAAATGACAAATCGAAAAAACCGTGTATTGAAAAGCGTCTTTTTGGACTGCTTTGTAGTTTTCTAGTTTTTTTAATTTTCGTGCAAAATAAATCTTTTGTGTTGACAGCAATTTCGACACGATCTTACTAAGATTAATTTTGGAGAAAAAATCAAAATAAAAAAGTGAAAATCTGAAAATGCTATGATCTAAACTCGTCTCGCAAATGGCAAAATAAAGAAACAGTATGTAGTTGCAAAGTGTCTTCTTGATCTAATTTCCAGTTTCTAATTTAAAGAGCAAAAATAATTGCCAAATTTCTCAATTTCTGTGTCAAAAATTTTGATTCAAACTTTTGGCAGCAATTTTGACATTATTTTACTAAGGTTTAGTTTCAAGAAATAGATATAATGAAATATCAATTTCATTTTAAAAATGGTGAATAAAAGGGGTAAAAAAGCAGATTTTTTCCATCGTGTACATTCCAGATGAAGTATCAAAAATTGGCAAAAACTAACTTTTGATGACCAATCTATGGGGATCCTTTTGATTTCGGTTTTTTGAATCTCCTTGAGATTTGATTAAAAAACATTCGATTATGAAATCACAAAAAACATATGGTCATGGAGTTTAATCAAAGGAAGTCGAAAGTTTTTGTGAAAAGCTTTGAAAGGTAAAAAACTATAAAACACTGAAAATTAATCTTCGAGATAAACGAAGAAGTAGAGACTAATATTTGAGGAAACCGATGAGCGAAATGACACTGAGTATAGAATGGAGTAATAAATTATTCATTAAATGAATCAATAAAGTGGAGGAATATCCTATTTTCTAGGACATCACTAATAAAGATTATAAAAACCTAACGAAAAATGGAAGATATTTTATTTTTGAAATCATAAAAATTAAGCGGTGGTATGGTACAGAAGTAGAGAAGACGTTGAAGGTGAAAAGAGGACAGTTATATATTTAAAAATATTCAAAATCCATGACGCAATACGTGAAAAATTGCGACATTCACTTGGTTTATCAACTTTGAAATCACTCAATGATGTATCAGAAGAGTGTCGTTTTAAATAAGGTCGAGCCTGACAAAGTGGTTTTTTTTTCGTTTTTTGGAAAGTTTGAATAATGTTGTGTAGAATCATGCACGAATAAGAATTTCGTCTTCATCAAAATTCATATTGCATATTCACGAAGAATTATTTCGATATGCTGATATAAAAATTATGATTGGGAAGTAAAGAAGCAGTGCGCATACAGAGCTCACGCACAGAAGTAAACGTATAAACTAAAAGTGCTAGCACATAGGCTACTTTTCAGCTTGCGTACTTGATTTGGAAGGTGCGGATGGAGAGCGTGTACATTGTTCGTGTTTAGCTCGTGTACAAGCACCAATGACGTGAAAGCTGAGTGCGAGTTGTACGCGAACTTCGGTGGATACGAGCCCCAATACACTGCAGAGAGCGCACTTTAATTTTCTAATAGATTTTACGGAATGTCGTTTTTTATTTTTGTGTAAATTTTGGATGATAGAGTTTTGCAAATATATTTAATTTTTTTTAAACTGGCGAAAACCGATGAAATTCATATTTTGAAAATATTTTTGTGGACCATCATATTATGTTAAATCTTAGCATAATTTTACGAGCAAACATTTTCTAGTTTATTTCGGATGGTAAGCTACTGCAGCATAAATTAAGCTACTCAAAACAGAGGATTTTAGGCATATCTGTGATAATTTCATCAATTTATTCAAATTATCGGATAAGAGGATCGATTTCGATCACTTTTTACATTAAAGTGAAAGAGTATTATTATAATTATAATTTTACTTTTCAAGCTCTTCAACACTTTATAAGTGAATAAAGGATCTTGCCGAAAATTCCCAGTTGCCAAAATATCCCAATTTTTCCCAAGTGTCAAAATTTCCAAAACCTTCGAATTTGAATAGCGATTTTTACATGAAATTATTGATGTAATCCACCCTTTTTTCAGTTTTTGTCAAACTGTTACAAACGAATGAAGAGGGTGACAGAATCAGATAACCTTTGAAATAGCGATTCCTGTCAAGAATTTGAAATAAATCTATTTTTAAGGGAAAGGGTTTTACGGGAAATTTAATGATTTTAAGGGCAATTTAAGAATATTAATGGAAATGTTAGGGTTTAATGGGAATAAGGACTTTTTTGAAAAAAAAATTGATCTTTGAAGACAAATACTTGACTATAAGTCCAGAAAAATTTATTCAGATGTAAGTTGAGGAGCCATTGTGTAGAGGTCCTTTTTTTCTGCAGTCGATTGCAGGTTAAAGGAAACAACAATTTTTTTTTATATAATCTAAAAATGAGACATTTTATATTTAAATCGAATTTTGTCAAAAAAAGCTGAATCTAATTTTTTTATTAAAACCTTTTAAATAATTCTGAATATGTTGTAATATCTGGTTGTTCTGAATATGTTGTAATATCTGGTTGAGCAGCGAAAACTTATTTAAGGAAATAAATGGATAAAGGATTTGCAGCCTTGTGTAGTAGAAAAACTAACGAAAAGGGAAATCGGTTTGACAAAACATTCTAGCGTCTAAAACTCAGAGTCTTGAAAATTTATGCTGAAATGTCTTGATATTGTTGAAAGATTTATTAAGACCTTTAAATTCCATTTTAAAATTGAAATATCGCAAATATACAATTCCAATTATGAACTACATGTACGATTTATATACATAAAAATACAAAAAGGCAAAACAATATACACGGTAGTTGCAATCCAAATTCATGCCAAATTATAACTTACGTAAATTTAAGCCCTTTCGATGGGTTCTTTCTTCAAATTTGACTCATCTGTGAATATCGTTTAATCTTACATCTAAATTACTTTCAGCAGATCCATAAAAGCTTTCTAAATCGTTGCAAAAAATATATTTAACAGCACAATAGTCATCTTAGTAGATAAGCACCGAAACTCATCTCAAAAAAAGCCATCAACAAAACCTAACATCAAGTCCGTACAAACAAAACAATAGCACCACAATCACCTTCTTCAATTAAATTAGAGCACATGTTAAGGTTTTGCTGGTCATAAAATTTCAATTTCGATATCTACGTACACATAAACTTGAGGTCATAGGAAGGTTTTTCACATTGAATACTTTTGGCTTTCTACCTGATATGGGAGTCATTATATACATATAAGTTTTCCGCTTTTAAAGCACACTCACTCTCCAAACTACACCCGATATAATGCTAAATAAATACAAGTGTTGGACAAAGTCTTCCAAAAAGTATCGAAGGCTGTGTTTCACATTATTCTCTGGTTAAAATTTTGTTTTGTTTTTGTTGTCGCCATTTTTCATTGTGGTACAACAATCTTTATCATTTTTTTTCGAGCTAGGTTTTTTCGTTCGTATGACTTGACAGACAGACTATTGTGTTAATACAGCTTGCTGATGTCTATTTAAATATTATCAAGGTAGAAGGAAAAATGTGGGTGGATTTGGGGTAAAGTGGGGTCCGAAAAGACGATATGGTCGACAATTTCAGAGAGTTGGTTTCTGTTATTGTCGTTGATTCGACGATTGGTTGTTGGGGTTTTTTTGTCGATATCAAGCGGTCTGACTGTGATACTTGTGACCACGAACGAAACACTCCGTAACGTGTCTATGAGTATTTTGTCGTTCTGGCCTTTGGCCAAGGTGGAGGAGTGGTGACAGGGGGTGCGAAATTGTGTGGAAAACAGCAGAAATGTTAAAAAAATTATCAGATGAAAAATTGGAACGAGGTGATAATTGTGCCGGGTAAATATTGAAATAAGGCTTATATCGAGGTGAAAGACAAAGACAATCGTTTTTATGAATAATAAAATGTTCAGGTAATTAGCCTTACGATTGCTGGTCAACTCACAAAGCAATTTATTTCTTGTCTCATATTTGTTTCGTTTGCAAATATTTGCGAACAACTGGTGGTGTTTTTCCATTTAAACAGTAGGTAAAATATTTCGGGGCTATAATTTTCGAAAAATTGATGAAATCGGTAATACCTGTTTTTCATCATCATCATTATTTCCTGTTGGCGTCAATTGCACAACACTAATAAATTATTTTCAAGATGATTTTCTTTAGCAAATGAGAGTGTATTATCTGATAAGATTCTTAAGATGGGATTTTATATACATATATTTTTTTCGAAATTTCTACGTAAACAGATTACTATATCCACTATTCGTACAGATGATGTATTTGGACCAGTTTTAATCCCCGAGGAGATAAGAATGTTTGCTTTACGCTCGAAAGTAGAGTCAGCCAGCCGAAAACCTGTGATAAAAATATCTTAAGCATGAGCCAAAAAAGTCTTTTATCAATTGTGACGGATGTTTGTTTTTGGTCACGATTTGAGATGTGGTTTTTTCTAGGTAAATTTATGAGTTGAATTCGAGACAGTGTCCAAACAGTTGAATGTGTTCAGGTGTTGGAGAGTTCGAGAGAAAACATGGAAGAATTTGTCGGTACGAATGGAGAAAAATGTGATTCTATCTGATTAGTCTAAGGACACCATATTAAAAATACTCACGACTAAACGACCGGAATCCAGCATCTTCGCTTGTGCTCAGCATATTGACACTTCTTAGACTTTGCACCCACAAATGCTATAAATACATCCACATTGAAATATCCTTTGAGTTTTTCGCACTTATTTTGTTCAAATTTTCAAAACACTTTCACTTTTCGAACGTTTTCAGTAACTCTATCCTCAATAACACCATAAACTTCATATCATCATTGCACAATTCATATCAATATTTCACGACGAGCATCATCATGCTACTAGAACGTAACAATTAATAATCTTACATCCGAACAGTTTCAACAATTATCCAATACACACCGGAAACAGAGGACCGCGAAAAAATCCCGCTGCTGTGATTTTCACACAAAAAACAATTCGAGGAATAAGATGCTGACCCCTCGACAAACTGAATTGTACTGAGATGCGATCGGGGTCCGTGGTCTCACACACTCCGACCACTCTTCGGCCAAAAAAGATAGGCGCACCCAGGCCAGACCGAATTGAAAGGACTATTGCAGGACCTTATGTACATCGCACGTCGCTCCGGACGTTTTCAACTCAGACAACGTGACGCATATACATAGGACAGTAGCTGCTTTTTCCTACTACGATGTTGAGTGCTTTTTTTACACCGGTCGGATCCTAGACTGAGCCTACTTTTTTACAGAGGGGGATGATCACATTTTTTTGTTCAAATTTAAAACAGGGACTATTGCTATATTCATCAGAACATTCACCAATACAGGCTGGCTGGCCGTCACAAGATCTCCTCACCATGTCTCAAATTATATGCCTCTGGGATACGCTTGCATCCTGCTAGACAAAAACCCAAGCGTTTTCAGGTCCAGGTAAACGAAAAAAACACACTTCATAAAAAATCACATGGCACAGATCCGTTCCTTGCGTTGCTTCTTTTACAAATAACACACACAGCTAAACTAGAAAATTTTTACAATTTTTCGCGTATAGTATTTCAACCCTAATCGAAGAAATGTGGAGTACCGAAGGGTAGCATCTTGGGCCCGATGCTGTTTTCTTCTTTAGTAATTTCGTATGTAATTTCGCCGGCAAAGATGATGAATAAATGGGAAATGCGCCGAATCTTTTTTTAAGGTATTTTCATCTTGTTTGATCGGATATTGCTTCAGCGAAATAACGACCGTTTTCCCGAAGGATATGCATCCCTTCGTCATCATCAAGTCCTGGTCTTAAGCTTGGGGTGTTTTATGGCATCTTGAAATTTTTTATAAACCCCAGTTGATTACCGTAATTTTTTTAATGCAGAGGGATCTACACAAAAAAAAACTAACCGGGGACCATTTGCGGATATTTCTTAAGATGACGCTGGATTTTTTATACCTGATTCCTATTTGAGCTCTGAATTCGAGGGGTAGATGGTGCGACGTTTTTTTGTTCCTTAGGTTGATGGTGATTGTCGCTGTTGAGTAACGGTATTTTTTATGCAAATTTCTTACTTATAGTGAGATGAGCTAAGAGATCTTTCTTCTCCGGGATACCTATGGTAGTTTTTAAGGATGTGCCGTGTTGTTTTTTACGCTCTGGCATTCGATTGAATCCCGAAAAAGATAGTTTGGAAATCCGGCATCTCGAAAACAAACTATGAAATAAGAACTTGATGATCAGTGGGGTTGAAATTTTCCCAGGATATCGTCATATCACACATCATCTACCGAATATGCAACAGAGCGAAGATAAGTTTTTGCATAGAAAAAGATTAAGGTTTTTTTACGGTCTGGGGTTGTTCTTGATGATGGGTGCTCGGGTCCAGGTGATGGTAAAAGAATATGAGAAAAAAAAATTGGGAATTGGTGAGAAAAAAAATGTGTATGATATCTGACACAGAATAACAAACCATTGATTTAGATTAATTTTTGTTAATTTATTATAAGATTTTTTTGAAGACCAACAAGTAAAACCGGAGTGCACACTGAAGATGTGGTTTAGAGGGTTCGAGAACTTAGTTGTTAATATGGTAGGTATATGCTTATGGTAATAACATTTAACGGAAAATTTATATTTCGAAATATAGATTATATTTGGTATGATTTGTGTATCAGTATATAAGAAAGACTGAATGTAACAAGTTTGTTTGGATAAAGGTCGTTAGATTATAATAGCATTCAAGAAAATGAAATAAAGTCGTTGAAGTATGTATATGATTTTCACTAAACGGTTGTTGAATCTACAACTGAGATTATGCTATGGGTTTTCTTGAAAAATTTGGCGTGATAAGAACAAATTAAAGCAAAATGAAGCACGACCTAAAGATTTCAAAACAAAGCTGAAAGTTAGAAATTATTGAAAAAATTGGTGAGGAGTGGATGTGGTCAACATGATTAAGAAGAATTTTCTAGGCAAATTATGGCCTGATTTAAGAAACCACAAAACTTTCATTTATTAGACATAATCTTAAAAAATTTAAAATAGGGCAGGCTTTATCAGGGTTTTAAATTAAAGAAGGGCTGGTATCTGTTTAGGAAAATACCTAACCTTTTCTTATGAAATTTTACATAGGTATCTTATGAAATGCCAATTTAAGGAAGGTTAAAGAAACCCAGGAGAGGAAAAGAAACATTATGATAACAGAATAAAGCCCATAAAATTCATACATTATGTGAAAAAGATGCGCTTAAATGGTAGACGTCACCGATAAACTGAAACTAGATGGGAAACTCAAACTTGAAGGGAGGATCTAATTTTAATGCATCCCAAAAGTAAGTCGTAGCCCGTACACATACTCCTGAAATAAAAATATTCCAGATAAAAAAGGAGTTAAGCTCAGCTTGGAGGAGTTCAGATTTTATATAATCAAAAAAATACTAACCCTTCCATAAAGTCACTAACAAGTATATAAAGGTAGCATTTGGGGCCCTTTCCATCGTTAACAAGACAAACCCGGTCTAAGAAAAAAATTCATGAAAGTTTGTTTCACGCTGCCACCATCCGGTTCGACATCTTTAATTTTTTTGGGATCCTGCCATTCGCCATTGCTCCATCCGCAGACAACACACACCAGCCATCCGCAGCGTTTTGAGTCTGATTTTATCAATGACCTCACAGTCACTATATTGCTCGTTTATAAATTGCACAGTCACTATATTCAGGTCTCAATCGCCCATCTTCATGCCTTCTGGGACCAAATATCCATAGAATGATTCTCTTCTGAAACACAGATAGCAGTTTAGTATTTTCCTTGGTTAGGATTCAGGTTTCTGGCGAATACATCAAGACTGGCATTCCACTCCGGTTCTTGATTCCCTCTGTAATCGTATGGACCTGTAGGTCTTTGTGAATATCAGGTTAGTGGTAGCTCTTAGTGGATCCTCTGAATAAAATTAACGTTTGAAGGGCGACCTGCTCGCCAGAGTTTGGTATCATTTCGAGATGAGAATCCTTTCAAAGTGCATTCCGAGATATCTAACTCTATTACTTTGAGGTATTGGCACATTGTTATGATACATTTAAGGAAAAGTGATGTTTGGAAATCTGAAAGAAATGTGGTCGCATTTGGTTGCGTTCGTTCGGGTCCTACATTTTGCTAGTCATTCTTCAGTAAGTAAGAAGCAGACTTGCAAAATTCGTAATACCATAGCTAGTGCATGAAAGATCGAAGGTGAATAAGATATAGAGCATAGGTCCCAATACACTTCCACACCAGCATGCGCTAGATACTAAGCAGTTGAAAAATTCTTGCGTCTAACTTAGAATGTACGGTTGGTAAATTGAAGTTATATGGAAGTAATATGAAAGTATTGATTTGGTTTTGAAGATCAATCAATCCATCATGACAGAATTTGTCGATTTCTAACTTACATAAATGCTACTTATTTGATGGACCTTTTGAGTGGTGCTTTGTCGTCTTCGAATTTCAAATTGATGTTCCAAAATTAGGTTCGATTTTAGAGCAGGTTTTCTGGGTGACAATATTGCTCACCTTTTTAGCCAAGGTTTCGTATGGATGTGTGTCAGGGCCGTTGAAATCAGATGGAAAATCGCATGTTACTACGTTGAAATATGGGGAAATCTTTTTTAAGTGAACTGCAAACGCGGTCTTATTCTCTGTGTTACTTCTGTCCCATTGCCCATTGACAGTTCTTGGTGGACCTTTCTTGATGGTGGGTTATCGAGTCTTTTGACTGTTTTCCAAAACGAATAGTCAGTATTTTCTGAGGGGGTGAGGTCCCCAAGAAGTGAAACTTTAGATCGTCATTTTTCGCAAGTGCCAGCTTGAACTCTCAAGAAGCATTCTTGAGTCTCGTTTTTATTTGGGGTTACCTGTGGAGCTGTTAATGTCTCCGTGCTAGTATTTTTTCCTATGTAGGAATTTTAATTGATGAAGCATTAACTATTTTTCGAGGCGAAGAAGACAATTGAACTTCATGTGTTGCAACAACATTCGCTTCCATGACTTGATCATTGAAAAAATGATTGGAAAAAATTCCTGAAAACTTGAGGGATGTTCTTAGCAATAATGAGTTGGTGAAGTATCGTCTGAAAGCATTGTAGCTGATTTTTTTTTCAAATAAGTACTCTTACAGCTGGCGAAGTAGAGTGTCACATCTTAAGTTAAGATGACTTGAGGATAGATCGAAGACTGCTTCTAATTTTGCAGAATGGGGAGGCACGCCATTTGAGATTAGTCCGGAACTTTGTTAGTATCCAATAAGTTTGATTATTTGACGCAAGGAGTTACTAATGATGAGGCTACAGTAGTCTCTGGCTTGGAGACTGGCCTACTGTTTGCAATATTCAGAGCTTGTAGAGCAGAGTATTGGAGTGGCGTCATCTTAACTTTTAAAAATTGAAAAAATTGACAACTTCTGTAGTTGGCATTATGGCATTTTTACAGTTTTGATTGCAGGCTCTCGTATACTTTTGTCTTAAGACTTTGTAGCGTAAAACTAGCCTAGTTCTAGTGTGACCACGTTATTGGCAATTTGCATATTGCATGGGGCCTCAACAGTTGGCTGGTGAGTTTTACCCCTTTTGATCTTACTCGCTTCGGACTCCGATTTTGCATCTTATTTATTTTGGACTGTTTGGATTTTGTTCAATATAATAATGTTGGACTTTACACTTAAGCCAAAGGAGTTAGGTTCGAAGTTTATCTAATCAGTATCATCAGGCTCTATATCTTAAATTATCACCGATAATCCTTTGCAACTTTTTTGACTGATATGAATGGTGAATGATATAGCTTTTGCGAAAGTCGAATTCTCCTGTATTTTTTCAGATGAGTGGTTTCTGGTATCTCTTTTCAGCTACTATTAAATATACTTCTTTCATATCACATGGGCATTTGACTTTAGGATTCACTTTTTCCATACATTTTATTTGGACAAAATCAGCAGCTGATAGGATGAAGAATAAACTTTGGGTAAGCAGAATATTTAATTTTTTGGCGCGTCTGAAGATCTCCGAGGTTGAACAAGATTCTGGTGTATTTCGATGCAGGTGCATCAATACGTAAAAGTACATCTTCTTTTCAAGTATGGGTTCTCTAAAAAAAGTTCTTGAATAATCCAAAATTATAGCGACATTTCAAATTTATTTTTTCCTGGTGTTTTGGAGCAACTTAGTACTCTTGCAGTCAAGCATTGGAACCAGAAACTTAAACGCCAATTCCGGAAACATTTCAGCTGACCGAAGCCCACCCTTACTCCCAGCGACTGCTATGATCTATTCCAAGTCGTATAACTGACCGTCATCTATCGATCGTTTGAAATCACCTGGGACTCAAAAAATCTCTTCGTCATCATTTTCGCAAAATTTCTCGGACTTCAGTCAAACCCAGTCATCTTCAAACACATCAAATCATATCGCAACAATAAAATGTAATTTCATCGTAACAATAGATCATACGAAAGTCACGAGAATATTAACTAAAAGATTTCATCTGGACACGCTTGCAATCAATTCAGCACTGTGACCACAGCGTAATATGTTTTTTTTTGGACAAAATCTTTCAACTGTTCGAAAATCTCCAAAAATTCACTTCATTTGTCCATGGCTATACACTGATATAGATAGACACTAGAGTTGGTCCAAACACTACTTCAATGTCAATGTGAAAACAGACCGTCCATCCAGAGAGAGACCCGTAACACATGATGCATTCATAAATGCCCTTAGAAAAATTATTGTCATTTTAAAGTTTTTGTTATTCACAGTGTCGCAGAACATAGATCAATCATAAACCGACGGACCTTTCATAATTTTTCCATGACATGTCGACGGTTATGTGTTGTTAGCTCTGCGTGGTCTGGTCATATTGCGTCTGTCCAGACTACAAATACAATATTGCAGCAGCATGGTCCACTGAATGGTCTGTTGGTCGGTCTTGGACCAAATGAATGGTCCTGTGTTGATTTTTTCTCGAGAACAAAGGAAACTAAAAAGTCAAAAATTGACATTGATCTTTTTCTTTCGTTTCTTGTCTTGGTTTTCAATATTGTATAACCTCATGTCTATATATCTCACGAACTATGAGTTAATTTGAATATGAGCCATAATTGTGAAATATTAGTTTCGAGGAAAAATATATGACGAAAAAGTTTAAGAAAAATTATACAATTTCTCGGATTGAGTGAAAAAAACAACAACAGAAGAGCGAAAAGCACGAATTTTATCCATTTATCTTCGAATGGAGATTGATCAGTTGGAAAGATGGTAGACGACACACCTAGCCGATAGTGGACGTGGTCGGAATTCTAATGGAGTACTTAACGATTTTGGGTTTGGGTCAGACGGATTTATGTAACAAACCCAGTTAATTGCTTTGGTTTTTAGGAGGTTTGTTTTTGGAAAATATCGGTAGTCGAAGTATTTCGATCGATTGAAATAGGATGCGAAAGTATAATTTCAATTGTTTTTTTTTTTTAAATAAAAGCAGGCATAATATAGCTGGAGAACCCAAAAATAATTAGAAAATCTACGCTACTGGAATCTCATAATACCATTTTCAATTTAGCAAATTTTCAACAAATTCCCGAACACTAAAATCTCAACTTTCAAACCAAATATAGTTCAAAATATTTTCTCGAATTTTCCTAACTCAAGCTCTCCATATTTTTCAAACAAATCTACCAATTTAATATAAATTTCGTCAATTTCCCCTCACCGCTTCCAATCCCGAAGCCATATTTCCTGAAAAACGAAATAAAGACCCTCCGCTAAATTAGCCAACTTGTCTCAATAATGTCTAACAATTTATTATGTAGGTGTTGACAAAATATTATTGTAGCCCACACCGCCAAGCTGCGACGGTTGTTTTTAGGGACCTTCTTTTTTTTACAATTAGTCCCAACAATAGCCTTTGATTTTTTACCTTGACCCAAACGACTATAACGAAATAATGCGGAATTCTACCTTCTATTTTTTTGGTTTATGGTTTCAAAATGACAACAATTAGACCTTGCCTGAAGAACACAAAAAACTAGATAGATACAACTAACAAGACAAATGTTAAGTACGTGCCAAATGCTCTAGCGGAGTGCACACAGAACAAACCGTTTATGCAAAAAAGAACAGGCAAAAATCCAGATGAATTCACTTCACCTACACATCATATGATATGCCTGCTGATCGCTGACTATTAACTGTTCTGTGTATCTTTGCAATCGACCGCTACGCGACCATCTAATTGACGCTACAGTGCTCCTCGAGCTCTGTTTACGTACCTGGTTCGATGACTGCATTTTGCGAAGGTGCTTATAGAATGCCCACTAGTCGGGTCAATTATTATTATTATTGTTCTTACGAAACCCATAGAATTCATTTCACATAGTTTGTATGGGATATTCAAGAAATCTGGACGCATGAACCGGACCAGACCGTCGTGGTACCTCTATTGTTTAATACCGAAAAGCAATAAAAGCAAATCATGCGATTTTACTGTTTTCGAGTAAAAGTAGGCGTTATGTTTTCGATGTTCATGATAGTTTCGAGTGAGGATTAGGTTAGGGATTAGGACTGGACACTCTGGCATTAGACGTAGGCAGGCTAGGGTTCTTTTATTGTGGGATCGCGTACAGTCGGTATCTTTGAGGAGAATTGTTTAGTTGTCGGAAGGACAGAGTTGTGTGCACGATTGCGCAATTTATGGACAATTAATTGAGTCAGAGAAAGTTTTGAATCTTCACATATGGATCCATTGTAATCTCACACGTCACAACTTTCATTCCCAGCTGACCCAAATCCAATCCTCGCACAGTCGAACTATCTGCACAATATCTGATGATCGGCATCATTCAAAGGCCCGAAACTTATTAAAAATTGTCAACTCTAAGTGGACTTGGCCTGCAAGATCATCATACACCAGCTACACACTATAGCCCCGAGCACGTTACATTTTCATACTGTTATCGAATCACATCATCTATCTTTCTTTTGAATGCTCCACAAAATTAACTGAGATGTGATCTCTTTGTACGTGCAAATATTTCATTTGTATATGTAGATACGTCCATCCAATCCATTCATTGGGGTCTCAGTTCGAGTAGTACCTAGGCGACGGACGACACATGGACAGGTCGAAGCATTGTAGTCGATATGGGGGTCATATACCATTCCAGTTATACACGTACCTATCACTACATCTTACTTCGTTTCATATTGTAATTTATTGAAAAATTGTCCAAGAGTCCAGAAGCTTTCTGTTGATTCATTTGATTCTTTCTGACGAATTCCAATTTGCTCCGGCACAGGCTTACTTGGTCGGACCTAGCTGGCTCATCAACAAAACAAATTGGTTTTTGGATCTTTCAAGCCAACACCTATCTTTGACTTGCATCTTGTTTCTTCCGCATTGAAACGAACAAACGGGCAGTAATTGTGGTGACTGATTGCGTAGAAGAAAGGTAGAGTCAACCTCGTTTCTGGACGCATGTGACGATAAAGATGTAAAATATGAACGTGTGTCAATCTTGCTTTTTAATTTGGTAGGGGAGTGAGTTTGTCGACTAAGGCTATCGTGACGAAACTGATGGTCTGCCAAAATTGATTCTGAAACACCTGCGATGAATTTAAATGTCTCCAATATTTTTCTACAAAATATTAAACCAAATTATCTTCCTACATTCACTCAGTTCTTCAAAAAATAAACCAAAACAATACAAAATCTGCATTAAAATAGGCATAAGAAAACTCTTCTATGTATCTAAAGATACAAGTTCGTGAGAACTAGATGGTTATCGCTAGAATTTGTAACTATGCGAACTAGTTGTCTACATCGTCTACAATCTATATACTATGACGTGGTGAAGTAAACATGCATCCGCTGCTGCTGGTGCTTTTCTTAGTCGAGACGAATGCAGGAAGATGAGGTCAACAGAGTATCACTGGCGAAAAGTAAACGATGTAGAGGTACTTGTGTCTGAAGCAGCGGAGCTGCGATGTAGGCGAAAGAGTATCCGTGAATTGGAAATGGTTCAATGAAAACCGATGACCAAAATAGTGTAGTATGTGTTTCGTAGAAAAGAATACTAAACGGATAATTGGTGATGGAAATAATTTGACATTGGTTATTGAAGTTCTATGTTGGGTAGCATAAATTAATTAAGAATTAGAGAGCTAGTATCTTTCCTGATGGTTGACAAAATTAAATTATGTTTTTAAAACTCCATGGAACAAACTGGAGAAATAAATACAGGTCGCTTACTGATTCGAAAATATTAACTTCATTTTTAGGGTCAAGGAGCTGAGTTTGATCCAGAAGTCTTCATACCAGGAACCATGAAAACGCAAGGCTAAAATGAGCCGGTAAATGCATCAAAATAAAGATGTTTGAAATCGCTTAGCTCTTTTGAAAGGGTGTGTTCCACCACACAGCTCTAGCAGGCCGTAAATTTATAAAAATCAACCTGATAGAGTACACTGTGTTATCTAGAGGCATGGTTCTAAAAATTTTGATACCTACTCATAAATATCCTGCTTGCTGATTTTCAAGGAAAACGAAATCGGACTACAATTTCGAGGTGATATATGATTGATAACTTGAAGACTAAGCGTTGAAACTGCTGTGTTGACGGAGACCTCATATCTGGAAAAACGGGAGCTGAAACAGTGATTAACTAAACGAACGGTAACCTAAAATGCAATAAATATTGTTTCAAATATCAGCGAAAACGTTCGGCAGATTTCCATGTATAGGCCCATAAAATCCTTGAGTCCGAAACATTTAACCAGGATGAGGCCTCAAAAGATGACAGTTACTGGCAAAACATGATAAATAATAGGTTTAGAAGAGCAAGCTTTACTTTTTAAGTAAAATGCTCAACAACTGAGCATCTCAGCAAATAAGGAAATTATATCTTACCGGTAGTCATAGCTATCATTTTGCAGTTTGAGATAATGATGATGCAATTTCTGTTGTGGTTTAAGTGTGCTCTGACTGGATTTGAGCTCACCCTCATATAGCCTTTAGTTGACAGTCATTCAAGAGGTAAGCCAAAAAAACCAGCGAACACTAAAAGCTAGTAGTGCCAAAAATATTTCCTTGATCTCAACAAAATCTGGAACTACACAGAACACGGAAGCAAAAAGAGATGTATTCAACGAACTTACATCAGTAGAAGCAATGTCTAAGCTATGGTATATCGGTATGGTGGTAACTGTTTTTATC
Organism: Nemotelus nigrinus; assembly: GCA_947369275.1. NCBI lineage: Eukaryota > Metazoa > Arthropoda > Insecta > Diptera > Stratiomyidae > Nemotelus > Nemotelus nigrinus. Next base: position 150,147,868 of record OX376373.1, read on the forward strand.
AATTTTTTGACAACGCTCGTAAGTAGATTCGACCTCATTTCTTGGTTGGTACACAGCTTTTAACGGTATGCGTCTGCTTCTATGTTGATACAAATGCGGTAATGGACGCTCACAAAGCTAAAGTCATACCCCATAAGATATTAAAAGCCCGGTATCAGAGGCAGTTTTCAACATTTCAGCTTGGCAGACAACCTGTCAAGTACAGATTTGTTTATGCGCATAGGCTATGTAGGATTCCTGATTTTGAGTCCATATTTTTATTATTTTAGAATTTCACTTAAGGCCTCATCAGGTCGGCCTCAATGGCAAAAGGTCTTTATGCCAGAGGTTTTCTCAGTTGGTGAACGCAGTTTCAGCTCCTAAGACTATTGTCCTCATTGCCGGGATGTTGCAGGAGCATTGTAAATGTGACTCGTTTTCTATTTTCAGGGCTCACTACTCTTAAGATCAACGTAGGCTCTGTTCGAGTCAGGCAACACTAAAATCTTACCATAGAATTGGTTGAGATCAAAAACCAAGCCCTTCCAGATACCAAAGAGTTCTGCGTTTGAACTTTCCAGGTTTTTGAAGGGTGGTTTATTTTGGGGGCATAGTTGTTGAGTTGGACAGTTTACTTATAGGTTCCATAACTGTAACTGAATCGAATTAAACAGCGTATCCTTGAGGCGTAACTGAGGCATAGTTTCCATTTGGACTTCATTTGTGGAAATGTTGTAATGTGGTGAATTTCAATTTCATTCATTCTCTGGTCGCTAGCCGTTTGACTCTGAATTCAGTTGGGAGTTCGTTAATCATCGTGAAAATTGTAGCACTTGGTGTTTGGTTGGATGAAACGAAGCAATTTTACTAATATTCGCATCCAGTGCATCTATTTTGTTAAATAGATACACTGGACAACAAACATAAGTGATAATATGACTTTCAAACTTTGACCTAACGAGTGTTTTCTTTGGCGGTAGTCAACATTTTTTGCGTTCACTTTTTTACATTACTGAGTTCACTTTTTAATGAGCTCAATCTAATCTTGAAGAAGTCTATTTCAGTGCATTGGTGTTTTATAGTCTGTGCGTTTCCACTTAAGGAAATGCACTACCATCCACTTATAAAACCCTAGAGAAGATATTGATTTTATTGAAAAATAGGATGAATTGAATTTTTGAATTTAACGGGTATGTTTAATCTGCTTGTTAAGGATATAAATGTATTGCTGCTGTTTTGGAACTGCTCGATACAGAAATCAGCCAAATATTTTAGGATTTTGGTAACAAAATGTTAGAAGCTATGAAAGTAACCAGTATATTACTTTAAAAAGTAGGGGACGTAGTGACTTGCTCGATGGGATTCCGTTTTTTTACAGCACTACTGTTTTCACCTATGTGTAATTTTTTTTATACAGAAACTAGCGGTATGTTCTCAAGTCTTTTTTAGACTATGGTTGGAATTTATTCTCTAATGTTAAGACAAATTATGACAATGATGTATTTTTTGTATCAGAAAAATATTAATAATATCCTGTTTTGTGACCTTGGTTACACATTTTATGACACCTAACATCCAGGCGGGAAGATTAGTCAACTATACTCAAAGTACATCGATTGTATTACCACCCTTTTGAAGAGGTCAGCAAAGACTACATTCAGGAAATATCAATATTTTAAGAGGAACAGTCGAGTGAACTTGTCATTTAACTTGTCAAGTGAACTTATTATTTGAACTTGTTATTTTTTTTTATTTGCTGCCTGCCGAAACACAACGTTTCAAAGTCTAAATTTTCAAACTGTTTTTTAGAGCTGGAATATAAGTTCATTGTAGCAGATGACTTCAATTCTGACCATACTTTTTGGAGCTCTCGACCCATAACTGTTAAGGGTAAGGAACTCTAATAAACTCTTCAAGCTTGCGACTTGACGCATGTTCCAACTGGTGAGCCAATGTATTGTTCATTGGACGTAAACAAACTTCCGAACCTCATTGACTTTGGATATTTCAGAGGGAATATCTCTTCATCCTCGTCGGGTCACTCTCGTAAGGAAGCTCCACTGAGATCTGCAAATGGAAGCTGAGCCAAAAGTAACAAAGCGAAAGCCAATACATACGCAGCCCACCTGGAGCGAGTCTTCACACCTCTCAACAGGATAGTACACGATTTATCATCTGAATTCAACACGCATGACACAGAGCCCATTCAAATTTCAGCTAAAGGAGTCCAATATACTATCACTGGAAAATTCTGTTCTAGCAAATCTCCAGGCATTAATTTCTACGGTCGATTGCACCTTGTTTTCGTAACTCAGCATTGAATTCCTAACAGGCGCATGGAAAACTACTGCGATTATAATGATCCCTTAGCATGGTAAAGACTCGATCTATGTAGATAAAATCATAAAGGCCTATAACTCTGCTATTTCGAGTCTCCAGAATTCTCGATTAATTTCGATTAGTAAACCACTCCCAGTGCTTGAAAATGCAGGGCAAATTCCTGAGCACTGATTTAGATTAAGAGGACTACATAAGATTATAGAATTCAACATGAAAATAGGAAGTATAATTCAGTAATTTTTCTAGATATAAGTCAAGTTTTTGACAAAATCTGGCGCCAAGGATTGCAACATTAAGTCTACACTTCTAAAATAATTCTATGTTATCCTTTCATTTTACTCAGTCAACCGTAAATTCGAGGTTCATCATAAAAGCTTTGCAACTGCCAAACATCAAGTGTATAATGCAGCTCGTCAAGGGAATGTATTGGGACCTGTGCTTCATTTAATTTTGTTTTTAATTTTTCAGTTAGTATTGAAACAATCAGCGATTTGTGCGGACGATACCATTCTTCTATGTACCAGCTCAAATCTAGCATTTCATTTAAATCCAACTTGAATTTACCGTCGATTTCTTCATATCATCATAAAGCAAGGTATACAGTTTCATCTATCACCCACCACTTTTCATTCACTCTCAATTCCCTTGAACACATACAACCTACTCAGACACATTGTTCCTGTTCGCCAAATCTCTCACATCTCCTTTTTCACATGTATCCGAAATTCTTTAAAAGCATTGAACTTTGATGTAAACATCCCAAAGAAAATCCTATTGTCCAGTCATTGTCCTACTGATGTACTTTGCCCACAAGCAATCCAAAATCAGCAGGTCTCCCGACACATAAACGAATGAAAAAAAAATCGTCTACCATCAAAAACCTCTACAGCTCGACCTCAGCAAAAACTGAAATATCATCGTTGTTTGACCGTACGTACGTACCGTTTTTCGTTTGCAGGACCTACAGTTTTTCACTTTCTGGGACCTGACCATCATCGCACAGTTTTGTCCAGTCGTGCATGAATATGATCGCTTCACACAAACTCGCATTTTGAATGAGCAATTTTCGCCAAAAAAATCCATCAAGAATAAGTATATTTAATGTGGCTTATCCTTTTGCGGATTAAATGTCAGAATTTTGTCAATGTCGTTCGATCTTAGCGATGACATCTATAAAAATGATGAATAATTTTTTCGGGGTCATGGGAAAATCGAGCAGGTGTAGCAAGGACTTTTTTTTTGCAAAAAGAAGATTTGACGGTTTTTGCAAAGTAAGGTTAGATTTTTTGAGGAGGTTGATTGCTAGTTATTGAAGATCCTTTATACGATTTGGGTATCCTTTTTCGTTTGATGCGGTTAATCGTGTGTTATAGAGCGTATGTGATTCAAGAGGGTCAGTGAAGAGGTTTCGACGTTGTGGTGGCAGGCATTGGGAAAGATTTGAAAGAGGACTATTTGCATGGGTGGACGAAAGAAATGATCAATGATCAAGTGAATTTTTCATCGAGTGTATGTTTGGAATAGTGTATTCGAAGGACAATTCGGAATTTTTCATATATAATGGCCAAGTCGATTCAGAAATTCAAAAATCTTACCTCCGACGGCTGTCAAATTGTAAAGATAAAAGCAAATTTTACCTGAAAAGAAAAGAAAAATATGTTGTTAGCATTTGTTAAATTTCTTTTTGATTACAAATATTTTTAATAATAAATTCAGTATATCTATCAGTACTTTTGAGAAGTTATGATCACGATTTGTACTTTTTAAACAGCAATAAACCATTGCTTACTCATTCCAGACTTTCCCAGATTAAACTGTAACTCAGGGCTACTACTTGTGACTTAAATTCTTAACGATGAAGCCGCACATAACGATCACCACACTTAATCGTCTGAATTCCGTAATTCACAACAGAATTTAACGATCTTCGAACTTAAATCTTTACAAAACAATCTAATAAATCCCATTTATTCACAAACTAATCTCCTTGATCTCCATAAGTCATGCATACTATTATCAATTTTATACTTTAGGTTTGAATTGAGTAGATTAAAAAAACAAGCGACGATCTTTTCAGAATACGCCTGGGCTACTACACAACCTCGATCTTTATTGATCAGTATAAAATTAATATGGTCATACTTTACTAACTCAATGGAAAAAACTCTGAAATGAAAAACAATTTTCCACAAGCCGCACATATCTCTTCTGGACGGTAGATATCAAATTGAACATCCAGCTCGAACAATGTGATGTGGTTTTCATTGATACATGGTCATTGCGCGATCACTTTTTTTCTGTTGTTGCATCAGTTTCATTATGCATGTTTATAGAGTCTTTAATGCGTCGAACATTTTTTAGTTGTATTTTATTTTTTCTGGTGCTCCTGTATGGATGATCACCGCAACAGTCGTCTATTTTAACTTCCTCTTCATCGATCGTTGGCTGTTAGGCACATACCATATAAAATCCGTGGTTACTGAAAATAATCGATCGTGGCGAGTACGAACTGCAGATCTTGACTAAACTCTTCGGGCTGATCATAAGACAGAGGAATGCTATCTGACCGTCTTGTGTTGACCGTTGTACTGCCCTGCTTAGCACAAACGTTCTATCTACATTTTTCTCATTTTTGAGTTAACACCGGAAAACTTCAACAACCTATCCTGTATGGAAGAATGTAAAAATCAATATGGACTCTCCATATATTTCCAATAAAAATCAAAACAAAAATCATTGAATATCTCGAAAATGCTCAAAATGTAGACAGAACGTTTACGCTTAACAGGGCAATGTAATCGTCTGGTTATATCGTCATCGCTGCATAAAATCATTCAAGAGATGTTTTGTTGGTTGTTATTGTTTTTTCTTCGCGAATAAGACTTATACCGCAGATTGGATAGGTTAGGTATTGAGTACGTGTGTAGTTATGCATGTTTGTCGTCAAACCATAATAGCCGTATTCAAATCGACTTTTATGGGATCTGGTCAATTGTCCGATAAATGTAATTTTCAATTGTTGTGTACGACAACGACGATCGGATATCGATTAAGAAGATCTTGTCGTCGGATCGTGTCTACACGAAGATGTGTGGACCTGTATCGTAGGTATATATGGCTATTATTCAGATAGAGAGCTCAACACAAAAAAAAACAAAAGGGCAGTGAAAGTAGGGGCTGCAGTTTTAAAGAAGAAGATTTTGTTATTAGTCATTTTGTTATTTTTGTTTGTTTGTTATTATTTGTTTTGTTATTATTAAATCCGATATTAAAAGTGATCTGAAACCGATTTCATTGAATTGAGTGAATTCAGCTGCCTCTTTTTGTGGAAAATTCGCCACAGGAGAGCTTCATCGGACGTTGAGGTATCTTGCCATTAGGCAGGTTCAGGACTCCAGCGTACTTTAAGTCTTATTTGCGACCGGACACAGAAATAGATTAAGTTAAAAACTGCCCCATAATGGGTTGGGCTGATAGTTTATCTAACGCCAGTTTTCTTTAGACCCACAGGGTCAATTTTTGATTTGTGGCTGCTAATCAGATGGCATTACCTGACTATCATTCAACAAGCCAATCATGGAATCACTCTTACGAAATATATTTGGGTCGTCAGCGTAGACGATCTAGTTTAAATATTGATAAATAAACCATACAAGAGAGGACCAAAGAATGAACCCCGAGGAACTTCAAAAGAATAGACAGAAGACAAGAGTGAATTAGCTTACTTTTAAGGTAACATTTGTTGCTGTTGGAAAATAAACAAGTAAGCAAGTTTTTTTCGGAAAACATAGCAGGATGATATTTGCAGACGATCTCAATGTCTTTAGCATTGACTGTTTTTCAGTATCTATTGAGATGATTAAAGGATAGCTTTCGATAAAAGAGGATGCAAAACAGAGCACATAAGGTCAAGGATAGCAAGCATACAAAAAATATTAGGAAGGCCATCGGGAGCATTATCATCACAATTGCCTAAAAGAGACATCAACTTGTTGTTAGAAGTTAAGCGAAATTCGAAATTGAAGATATGAATTTTGTTGGAACTGTGAGAAAAATATGGTTTCACAAAAGGCAAGAGAAAAGAAATCGACAAAGCTGCACGTTATGTCCTAAAGACTATTTTTCTGTCAACAACACAGTTTTGACAGTGGCGTGGCGTGACAATTTACCGAAGGGAAGCAATTGGTTGATGTCCATGGCTGACGTTCATGGTTGATTACGCTTTCCGCAAATTCGTTACGTGTAATAGAACCCCTGTATAAAAGCACCCAGGAATTACTAACGGGGACGTGAGAGTAGACATTATGTATTCTTATGAAAATAAAAGTTCACAGTCCTTCACACAATAAGAAACCATATGAATATTTATCAGTAAAATAATAACATTCCTAGAACTAGAAATATAATATTTTTGAAAGTGGCCAAACTTCGAAGAATTAAAAAGATTTAAAAATCTGAAACTTTTTAAGGATGAAAACCTTGACTTTATTTTAACGATTATGCTACCAATTATTTCGACATAAGCACTTGTAAAGAATGATACAACATTCTCATTTATTCAATTATGCACCTTGCTGTTTAACGACGTTGTGGTGTTTCATAAATCGTTCCCAATTACCGTGAAACTATTTCTTGAATCTTGTTTTTGATCTTCAAATTTTGCCATTTTGTGAATATGATACAGTATATTACAAAGCAAATAAAATTATTGTCGTTGTTGAAAAACTAGTAATAGATTTGGAAAATTCTGCATTCGCATATACTATTGCACGATTTAGATAAAATCAAATTTAGTCGATGTTCGAAGAAATAAAAATATATTGCGTTTTTATCCATTTGTTTTATACATGTTTGCAAACCAGTTGTTTTGGCAGATATTACAGAGGCTCCTCAAGGCTTTGAATTTTCGGACAACATGCAATACAAAGTTAAATGAACGGGACGCATTTTGGTTATCAGAAACATCTGTGAGATTTATGAAAGTATCATTTTCTGCACCGAAAGAAGTAATGTAACCGAAGGTTGTTGAAAGTTGTGGTCGATATATCGGTTGTTTTATCTAATGTTATTGCTATGAATTTGCTTTTCTGAATTGCATTACAATGATATCGTTTTGAAACTAATGAGATCATTTTGAATATAATTTGATGTGCCGGAAAAAACCTTTGCTTGGTCCAAGTGAGCTGGCAATTATCGTTTATGTACTGTCAAAATATTTATTGTCTTTAGGTGATTTACCCCTATTGTAAGAATACACATTTTCATTATGACTATGTAATTGTTCTTCTTGACATCCTAAATGACACACAATGTTCATTATCTTCATTGTTTCTCAATTTCTCCTAACTGTGAGCAATATCACTGAATATTTATGTTCTTCAAATCACCGGAAACAAACTTGAAAAGTAAAAGGACTATTTGTACCAAGCCTGTTCACAGCTTTAGCATTATTTAAATAATAAAATCCGATATTTCGCCAAATGTCTGAAACGCTCGAAAATAGTACACATAACCAGCAAAATTATTTTTGTTTAAGATTACAACCGATAATCCGTTCCAAGTTTTTCATTTATTAATTTTCCGATCAAACTACCGAGTAGATACATCTCTTTGATATAGAGACAATTTACGAATTCGATTTCGATTGATCCTGGTTGATGATGTTTTTTTTCAGCAAATTACCGAGATCCAATTATATAAAAATTAGATAATTTGACGAATTCTAAAATATTGACCCACAGAACAAGTGAACACATTCACCTATTTCAACCTTTCTCTATTTCAAATATCAATCAAAAGTATCATGCAATTTTACACAGTAGTTTTACACATTTAATTCGACACAATTATAGTCTACAGCTTTACCTATTACTACATTGAAATATTATTACCAAATCCTATAGGCTATAAGTGACTAAAATCCGCCGCCAATTGAAAACACCTTCATAAAAGTTTCTATACAAAATAGAACACACAAAAAATAATGTCATAATATAAATCATAAATAAAACGACTTATCGAATCCACAACATCTGGCAATCCTTGCCACATCTCGTAATTCAAATTCGCTCACAGCAAGCATTTTTCATTCGCAAAAAGATCTGTACACGCAAAGTAAAATGATAACGATAACAATAACAATTTACCCTGCTACTAGTGAGGGGAACGCAGGAATAAGTTCCACAGCACAGTAGCCATGCATTTGCAGCTCCGCTCTGAGTCTCTCTCTTGAGAAGATAATTTCCCCTTGGAAGCAATACCGTATAGACAAATTTTTTTTAATGACGTCACAGTCTAGTCTATATGGGGTCAAATAAATGCTCGTAGATGCAATTTTTATATTGCTTCCAAGTCGTGGTTGTTCGTTCATTATTTTGATTCTGTGGTGCTACCAGATCAACTATGTGAGATGTTCACAATTTGATTTGAGAATTTTTTTTAAAAATGTTTATAAGCGATTATTTCACGATTTCAAAGTGAAAACTATTAATTTAAAACTGTCAGCCAAATGTAAGGGAAGCAATGCTTCCCTTGCTTCCATGAACGCCACGCCACTGAGTTTTGAGACAATATGTACTTGATATTAATAGCTCATTAATGGATTAAAAATATTTGATATCCGATACGGAAATTTTAGCTTCCTAGCTGCCACATACATACCACCATGCAAAACTGACTCAAATGCAATATGAAATACATCTGCCCTCAAAAAGACGCTTGTTTCAGTTGACTTTTTTTATGAACTGTCATCGTAGACAGTTGACTTAGGAAACAATGGATTTATTTGGGAGCTTACACTCAAAAAAATTTTGGATGAATTTTACCCATATAATAGTAGGAAACTGATTTGAGATGTAAATTTACAAAAAGTGCGTAAAAAAGATATTTTACGTCTTACGTATTTAAATTTTTTTACGACCAAATCGTGTAATTTTACCATAAAAAATGATGCAATTTTATGGCTTTGGCGCAAAGGTGATTAGCAAACTAGTAAATTTACACTCTTTTTGCTTCAATTTACAAAAAGCTGTGTATTATTCAGCTGATATGGCGTAAAACCAAAAAATGCACATCGAATGTGTAAAAAAAATTGTGATTCGTTATTTTAAACGAAAAAATGAATATATTTCCTATTATCAAAGTATTAATTATAGACCCACTTTTTAGAGTGTATAGCGTCGTAAATAGATTTAGAATTACGTAAGTTTTCAACTTTAAAAATCGTGTAAATAATAGGGTGTAAACAACAGGTTGGGAATTTTTCGATCTGATTGAAATCAAATGAAAATTAAAGTGGATTTAGTCAAGAAATGGAATTAGAAATTGTATTTAATAATCGAATTTATAAGCGTTTGATGACTGCGAGACGTGATTGAAACGCATAAAAATTAAAAACGGTATATATTTACTGAGGTCTAGATGCTAATCACCTACGTCTAGTCCAGTGTAGCGTATCTAAATATATGCTTTGATACAAGCACCTTATTTCGGAAAAAAAGGAAACAGAGATATTGCTTGAGAATGGTGGTAAATGTGGTCATGAAATTTCCCTTCGAATCATAGTGTAGTCAACTTTGGACAAAGTTTTAAATTTTTTATATTTTTATTTTCTAATAGATTTGCGTTTCATGACTTATCATTATTTTGGTTGGAACTTATAAGAATTGTTTAATTATGCTTATTTTTCCCCTTTTAATATTGTGTTTATAATTATTTTGAAAATAGGTGGGGCACGAAGGTAAAGTGCCTCCATTCTGCACCTCTGTTAGGCTTTTTCTTAGTGCGTTTTCACTTCTGAATAAAAAAGGTGACTCTGCTCGAGCTATGAGCTCACCTGGCGCTCCCTTTTCGAATAAACGAGCACACGTTTGCTTGCCAGACATTTTTCTCATGGAAGCGTGTTGATTGATTGATTGAAAATATTTTTTTGATTTTATTTTATTGGACATTCTTAACCTAGCTTAAAGTTTAATTAGCAATAATTATTTTAAATCTAGCGGCTTTAATATTTTTTTTATTTGTACATATATTTTTTTCCTTGGGCAGTTTTTATCTTACACACTACTAATACTACCCAGTCTGTACAAGTACCGGGGTTTCCTGGGCAATAATTGGCTTAAAACTACCTTACACTACAATTAAGTTCTAACCTATACCTAATTATAATTAACTTAATCTAATTATACCTAAATCTTAACCTAGGTCTTACATCTAGCCCTTTCTGTTTGACGGAAAGCCTACATCACTAAATACTTGGTGAAGGAGTTTGAATTCCACATGTCATCTTTCGCAAATCAATTGATGATGAAAGCGTTTTCATTAGTATGAAATAATACGGTCAATGAAACCATCTTCAGTATTTTTTTGTTTTCTCCCGTCTCCTTCTAATATCTTGATTTTCGCCACTGTTTACGTCAGTTAAATCAGGGCAATGTTAAAAAATGTGTGATTCTTTTTTGAGCTCTGCAGTTATTTAAAAAATCATTTTCCAACTGCTATATTACATTTTTTGTAGGGACTTCAAAATTTAAAACGTAGAATTGGATTTTAGTTTTACGCCAACTCCATCATTGTACAATATTCTCTTGACAATTTTATTTTTGTCATTGTATGCTTTTTGTGTTACAAAATGCCATTATGGCCAAGGCGGGCAATAAAAAAATGGATCCTTTCTAATATTCTCTTTACGTCTGTATCTCCCAGATCTACCCTAACATCACAAGTGTCTCCATATTTGCATCACTCTGACATTCACTACAAATATTAAGATCCAAATTCCCTCCTAGAAAAATTCTTGCATGCCGATTTTAACATCCTGAAACCAAATTTATAAATAAAATAGGGGAAAAAAATCTTCTTTTTCCACTTTGACAACATCCTTTGCTTTAAGCTTATTTTTGGTGTTAAGTAATCTGGTGGCATTTCATTGTTAAAATCTGATGATGCGCTGGTCTTTAGACGCAATATGCGCTCGTATTAAAGACAAGTGCACAGCTTTGGATATAGAACTTATTGATTTTAGGAGATCTTGTTCTCAAGCGAAAATGTAACCAAATTTGATACTCTTTTGATTTTACATCAACCCTCTTGAAAAACTTTACAGTGCTCTTGAAAATAATTATACTGAAAACGCAACTGCGTTCAAACTCGTGGGGTTTTTTTTGTACTTTTTTTCAGTCCTTCACTGAAAGAAAAACTCTTGGTTGGTTCAACTATTTTTAATAGTATTGCAACGATTCATTCAAAATCGTTAAACGAACTACGGAAAATAGTTATTTTTACTATGTTAATATAGTTAATTTAACGATATAAAAGTAGTTGGCTCTGGTTGTACAAAAACTATCGCAACGTTCATGAAATCAACTGTTTTAATTGTTTCATAACCACGAAAAATAGTTAATCAATAGAAAAATATTCATCAATTCACTCAAAACTTCAACGTTTCGAATTATCAACAGTTTTTATGGTACTTAAACTACTTTGCAATAGTTGATTTCAACAAACGCAATTCAGTGAGCAACGTCTTTGGAATTATTCTACGCAAAGTAGAATGGTTTCAACATTTGGACGTTTTTCATGCTCCGAATGAATTTTTTTTTGTTTATCAACCACGCGTCATGGTGCATAAAAGTAATCAACCATTTTCTTATGGTTGTTTTAACTATAGCCCTAGTTGATGCAAAAACAACTAAGGAAAACTGTTGATTTTTCATGCTCCTCATACTCATACTCCTATTCTCTCATAGAAGTTTCATATGCTACATGGCAAAATCGTGTTCGGTTTGCTGTTCGATATAATTCATATTCATGTTATGCTGTGAAGCCTTTATATTACGCTGCATGACGCCTTTTGTGCAAATAATGTATGCATGTAAAGGACACGCATTGCGATGCAGTGCAGCGCCGAAGCAGTGAGCGCATACAGTGTATATGCTCTGACCTAGCTTTTTTCTTACTTAATTATCTGTGCCGCTTTTATATGTCTGTTTTGAAAAACATTAAGAATTATGGGCTGCTAATATTTTTTTTTTGTCTTTTGGCAAAACAGTAGGATTTTATTAAACCCTTTACGTTTACCGCCCCGGACAAATGCCCGGGTTGTACGTTTCTAGAGCAAACCCTGCCAGAACACATCAAAATGGGCTATAGTTATTTCGTACTATGTACATTGTTAGAATACCATTGTTTGTGGTTGCTTACTTTTTTTGCACCACGGACGTTGTTTATCAACCACGCGTCATGGTGCATAAAAGTAATCAACTATTTTTTTATGGTTGTTTTAACTATAGCCCGTAGTTGACGCAAAAACAACTAAGGAAAATTGTTGATTTTACCAAGATTTTTCTTTCAGTGTTAGCAAATGTCACGTCTTATTTTCCCTTTTTGTCTTTGTTTTTTGTTGCCATAAGTCTTTCCATCTTCATACAAGTTTGGAGACCGTGTATTCCCTACCTGCTATCACATATCTCTTTTTCTTTGCTTTAGCATACTTGGTCAATCCAATCAATACAACAAGTTACATCTCCTTGCCCAACTCACAGTAGCAGCCTTTTCATGCTAACGATAAGTCCACTTTTTGTAATATTTTGTCCTTCAAAAGCACAGTCACATTTGTTTTGGATCGTCAGGGACAAGTAGATGCTTGACCCGCCGACTTTTACAAAGGCTCTGATATACGAGTAAGTGACCACAAGTCACTGTTTCAACTCCATTCTTTCCTCATTTGGGTCTCCTTTTTCTGCTCATGACCACATCTATGTTGAACTGCTAATTTCTAGTTCTCGATTCTCTTACTTTTTACATCTGAAATTCCGCAAGGGTACATTTTTGGTATCTTTCTGGAAATTTGTTTTTGGAATTTTGGCCCCAGACTCATTTCAACCTTTAAACCAGTCTAGAAGCCAAAATTCAATCTATTTTTTTGAACTCGTTTCCAAGTTTTCAAAATTTACCCAATTTTCGCAGCCTTAATTTCGACAGAACATTTAAAAAAAAATTATCTCAAGCAAAATCAAAAACTCTTAGCTGTCAGAGTAAAAGAACTATTTAATTTGGTAGGCTGGTCATTATCGACAGTTCATTGACGGTTAATCATTGACAGTAAATCTGCAAGATACCTAATTGCACAACCCTGATAATAGTCTTCCTACAATTCTTCTTTTAATCAATCGGCTTTTTTCTATAATTCTCGTTCCCCAGCTTTAACAGCCACCATTGTCACTCTGGTTAGTTCAATATTCACTAGATCTCCCTCTATACAATCAAAGATGCGCATCAACTTTGACCGCAACAAATTGAATTTGTTCTTGCTTCTTTCTTTCATGGTTTCCTCATTTCCTCCTTGTACAATTGAAACTAATATCTAGTTAAGGTACACGTAGTAGCTGATTCAACTGACACTACAATCTTGTATTACCTCCTAGCCGCAGCAAAGATCACCAGCGGACGACCAAAAAAATAAAATGAGAAACAAGAAGATTCGGTTGGTATCAACTCTAATGTGGGAAATACATATTGGCCGAGACCAGGCGAGCCGAAGTCAGACGAGACCGCGAACATGTGGACGGCATTTGACAGCTCGTCCGAAATCGCTTTGGCTCGTGCTCAACATCCATTCCGATCGGAAAGCGGACGAGCGCCTCTGACACCTGTCAAAGTCGCTTGTCTGGACCGTCCACACACTCGGCTCGCCTGGGCTCGGCCAATATCTATTTGGCACATAAGCGATTTGTTTACTTGTACTGAGTTACATCGTTGACGTCGTCGTGCAATTTGCAGACGGACAAGATCCAAGCACTTTGTAGGCTTACATCTTGCAAGGCTATTTACGTGGTATCTAGGTCCAATGAAGAATTATATCTGATTTTATTTTTCATTATCGACCATTTCATTATGTCAATTGTTTTGGATAGTTACACCGATATATCAGCGGATTGAAGTTGATCCTTAGGTTGGTGGAAGAAGTCTTCGTGATTAATTAACACTTAGATTGCACTGTAGTAAGACTCTATGCTTACTAATGTTCGAAGAAGAGCAATCTCAAGAACGCGCCATCCGATTGAACTGCAATTTTCAGGATACATTGGTGTATATGCAGAATAGTGCCAGGTCTCACGAAAAGTTAAATTTTTTTAACCCTTTGGTGCCGGCGGCATTAGAACAAAAAAAAAAATTTTGACGATTTGGGAATCATTTTTTTGATTGAAAAAACCCGAAAAACTGAAAAACCAATGTTCAAAAGTATACCAAATCTTTTTAATCGCTTTGGAGCTCTAAATTTAGGCCCCTGCAGCCTTTTGTACTCAAAACTAATGAAATATTTTTGGTAGTTTGTTCACAGATGCTTATTTTGTCCAGGAATTTACGAGGCGCAATTTGCTTTTTTTTTTCGGCGGTGCTGCGGCGATCCATTGGGGCGGTCGCCATTTTGCTTTCTAATAATTTTTTTCAATGAAAATGTTAACTTTTAACTTCAATAAAGATGTACATATGTAAAATTTCAAATCGATGTCTTGAATAGTATTTTTTTGGCAGCTGTTTAAAAAAAAGTTCATTTGGAGCAGTTTAACAGTGGACTAACCCCTTAAATTTTTGTTTGGACAATAATTATATTTGAAGAAAAAAACAGTTTGCATCAAAATTCAAAGATCAATATTTAAAACTATTTGACACTTTGAATTAGCACTCCATTTATCCACCTCACTTACACACCTCTCCTTCTACACCTCCAACGTTCACCAATGAAGATTCCATATCCGTCGCCTAACGACCGATCGAAAATTTTAAACTGTTCAACTCTTTATTCACATGTCGCTCAAACAAACCAATCTATAGAGCAATTTCGTAAACTGAACTGTTACCAACTACATGCTTTTTCCCGTGGCCCCTGAACAACAACCACAATCAGAAAATCTTTCATGAAAATCTCACTGCTGACTAGACTAACTGACCGCCATCGATTACGACAATTCAATTGAGTTGTATGCACATGAAGAACAATCGCCTATTGCCGCGAGAACCTTCCTTGATGACCAGCCAAGCCAGGTTAGTTTCGCTAAGTTATAAGTCCCTGGCTGTTGACATATCGTCAAGGCTACGCTAATGGACCGCTATCCTTTATCGCTGAGTCTGAGAGATGAAAAGATGTTTGGAATAAAATCTACATTACAAGCAATTGGAAATTAATTTTATTATAGTAGTTGTCTTGTCACTGGCGATTGTGCGCGGCTAGTTGTATGTCTGATTAGAGTGGTTTGAGCTGTAAAATAATGAGCAGCATCCAAGATAGATTTAAGCTAAGGAATAATCAGGATACACTTGCATTCAGTACTAGACGGTAGAAGTGACATTGTATGGACATGTGTAAAGTGTCACGTTCATGTGATAATTCAATGGTTCGTGTTGAGATAGTTGAAAGACTCTCGTGTTTCTGTTAGGAACAACTGATCAAATTGTGGTGGATGAAATGGTGAGGACTTTCAAATAAGAAAGATTAATAAAATATACAACATATGAATTTTTATACTTAATCAGATACCAGGAATAATTTTAAAATTGAATGATTCATTGAGGTTTTAGGGTTATATCATCTTCACAATAAATTCTGAATAAAGTGACTCCAAACTAATACAATTCAGTTAAGTATAACCAGTTAAATATACATACTGACCCAAAAAAATATTTGCACAGTCAATATTTTCAGCAATGTAATTTTCTTATTTTGGTGATTGAAAATGTGTTCCGATGTAACATCAGAACATATGTCTAAACACACTTCCTAGCAAGTAGGTATAGTTTATTTAATACTGTTGCTATTTGCGAATAGGCTTAAGTTGAAAAACTCACATCTTTTTGCAAAACAAAATATTATTACAACCATAATATTTTATCAGGTGTCAGCACTGTTCTGCATCACTTGTAGTTTGAGTACTACAAATTGAATCGATGGCTGATTCGATATGAATATAAAAAAGAAAATTATCGGACGGGAGAGGAAAAAAACAACAGCTTTATTTGCCAGAAGAAAGAACATTTGCGATTAGCATACTAACATAGAATGTCTTGTGATACTGGTGAAATAGTTTAGAGAAGATGATTTGAAATGTAAATTTGATGATTTAAAATTAGTGCAGAGAAAGCTAAAATGTTTTGTTCTAATTTAGTGTTGTGGTTGAAAGGCAACTTGAATAAAGATTGGATTTTTAGAGACGTCAACAATGTCTTATATGTCTGGTCACAAATTTAGAATGAAAGGTCAATCATTATTAGATTAGCACATGTAAAAGAAGCAGTTTTCGCAAAAGCATAGTCAAATATTTTCAAATAATGTTTTCACTTTGGATGAACATATTAATGCAGTCATAGTAAAAGCCGCCTCTAACCGAGAAGGTGATCGAAGAGAAGCCAACCTAAGGAGATTTGTGCATGCCATTAACTAAAATACTGTTCTGTGCTTTATCCCGGCAAACTCTTGAGTACGCCTGCTTAGTTTCGGCACCTTATTGGCAGATGTGTTTCATCCGGTCAGATCCTTTGCGACTGCCTCCTTGCACTGATCGATGAAACTCACTTAAAAACATAAGAGAAAATTTCAAAACTTTTGCTGCTTAGCTCCTTTCTACTTCGTAGGCAGGAAATCCTCCAAATACATTTTAAGCCTTGTTATTGGACCCTTTTTATTGGACCAGTTGACTCCTTTATTGAGCCCTAGGCGTCCAACATCATTTCATACTTAAATGTTTTTTCTTCAAAAAAAAAAAATAATAAAATAAAAACAAAACAATAGTGGAACAAAAAATAAAACCCTTTGGCGGATCGATTCTCTGTTTGCTAGCGTGTTTTGTATGTATGCTTCTGACGAATTGTTTTTACTTAAATAAATAAATAAAAATAAAGATATGGAATTTTTGAACATTTTAAATTTGCTAAAATATATATTATTACTTACAACGAAAATTTGTTTAGTTACTTTAAAATTGTATAAAGTGTAAAGGCACTTTTTATTTAAAGGGTGTAAAGATACTTATTTCTGATAATGACAACTGTGGCAATAATATTTTCTGTCGGTGTACTTCATTCAATATTAAGCATTAAAAATTTGTTTTAACATTGGATTTTGGTCATTTTTGCTTGGTGTACATGGTCTCACTGTGCTCTTGGTGCCCAGCCTAACCGAAATTATCCGATTTGCTCGGAATGGTAGATCCAAACATAGACCCAAGTCATTTTGTAAACACAAATCCATCTCTTAGACATATATTTGAGAGCTAAAGTTTCGGTAGGAGCTGCCTTTCTTAAATTTCGCATATAACTTTTTTCATGAATTCGGTTTGAGACATCTGCGAAATGTCTTAAAACAAGCCAAGAAAAACAATTGAAATTTTAATATAGAATGACTACCGAATTTGAACTGTTCCATCCAAGTTAACTGAAAACAGAGCATAATTTTCATTCAGAGCATCATCAATCATTTATTTATGTAGGACAGAATGAGAAAAAGGTGCATAATTCCCCACATACAATACAACTACGACAAGATACATTAGATGAGGATCAGGACAAAAATGGGTCAGATGCCCCACAACTTTTGAGCTTTACAAGAAGAAACCTTTGGTCAAGAAAGTCCTTCGACTGGTTTAAAACGGAAGCAACAAAGTTAGTAGGAGCTATGAGGTTAAAGGAAGGTTTTCTGGCTGAGAAGCAAGAAAAGTGTGAAGGACAGAAAGTTCCTTACTGTAAACAATTTTCTAGTATCAAAGCACCGAGGGCGGGAAATAGGACGATAGTTGGAAATGCAATCTGGGTCACTCAATTTATAGATGGGAGAAACATGAGGAGACTGTAGTAGAATGGACGAAATCAGAGTAACCAAAACATAAACGTACGATAAAAATGATTTGACCAACAAGTGCGGGAAACCATCGGGACCACAACATTACTAAAAACTGAAATCAGGACTCAATTTCTAGGCGGTTGATATGAACAAAAGTAAGGAGTGACGTAACAGTCCGGAAAAATCAATAAGAGTAGATTGAATTTTGCTGTGAAAAGAAACAGGAAGAGTATTTCGGAAAAAGATAGAAATTTCTTATGGATTAGAAGCACCGATAGCATAAAGGAGCATAAGATAGAAATTTTTTAGGGAGTTGTGTTGGTTGTAATATATAGAGATCTTGGTTCTAGGAAAGTAATCACGCAAAGCTTGTTGGCAGCTGATTGTACCTAAGAGAACCTGCAACTCGGTACTTAGCATCAGCTGCATCTTTTGGTTTGAGAGCGCGGGCCAAATCATGCCGAAATCAAGGAGTATCATGAAATTTGCGGCGCGATTAAACCAAGGGAAGTGGGAGATGTGTTTGAAGAGGAAAGTATGTATTTATGAGTTCGTAAACAGTAAATCTATGGCCAAAAAAGGGTCCCCAGTTGATCGAATCCATTTTATTCGCCGCCTTAACAAAATCTGTGGATGTCAAAAACAGAAGAAAACACTTTCACGCTAATTTTTATTTATTGATTATGTAAATCAACGAAGAAAACCATATTATAAACTAGTCAAACTTTAAAGAAATATAGATTTTGATTGATTGAGTTGATATATTATTTAGATTTATTTACAATGCAAATAGAAAAAAACGTTGTGAATATTTGTAAAATAAAAAAAAATATTTAGAAAATAAAGAAAATAAAAGTTCACTACCAAATTACCAGAAGAACCAAAGCAGGGTAGGATGTTTCACAGTGACAGTAATTTGAAAACACTTTCTAATATTCAGGTGAAGAGAATTAGAGTAACCAATCGGCTAAAAGCATACAATCATTTTACGACTGTAAACCGTCAGTAACGGTTTGAATCACTCCCAATTTTTTTAGGTTAGCGGTGTACTAAAGGTATGTTAAAAGAAGTTAAAGTAGTAGCAGCTCGTATCTTCAGGAATCGGAGAAGCACAAATATTTTTGCATATTTTTGCATATTTTCCCAGAATATTTCAGCGCAGCAAATATATTAAAAGTTGCATTCGATTTTCAATAGTTTGATTCAGTATTTTTTCTACTCACTATCATCACCATCAATCTCATAAATGTTTAAATGATGCAAGATATTTTAAAGTAAAACAATTTTTTTTCAATAAAAAGTGAAATTTGTGGTCCTGGTCATCACAAATTTTTAATGTACATTTTTCTCTTCAAATAGTCTTAGTGAAAAATACTGCCGCAGTAGATTTTCTAAGGTGAAATCGCATCAATTTTCAAGACAAAAAAAATTAACCTTCGGCATACAACGTGAAAATGATTCCTCACCCATACAAGGTTGGATTAGATGTACCCGATAAGATATCGTACCTATTCTGCATATATATTAAATTTAACGTACTCAAATATTTTTTTATATTCTATGTACTAACAAGCTAACAATAAAACACAAAATATACCATTATTAAGCATTTGTTTTAAAAAAACAAAAAACTTTCATACCTCTTCCATAAAATCAACTTCATGTATTTAAATTTTGGGGTTAAAATAATCTCCCGTTGTATGCCGAATGCCAATACTTTCGTACTATTGACTTGAAAAAAAAAACAACTATCTTTCTTTAATCATTCGAATACTAGCTTACGCGCTGTAAGTACAAACAAGCAAACAGACAAATCAAAAGAATTTCAATTTACAGCAAAAATTACACTCCAGAGCTCAGTAATAATTCCATTACAGAAACGAAACATATAAATAACATCTTATGTTAAGCAAAGAATCCATTACAGTATTCATACATACAAATAACATCCTAAACTCAATCGCACAAACCGAAGAGAAAACGCTGCAAATAGTGCTGCACCCATGATAAATATTTCTGGGTCATTTAGCGGCCGGATAAGCTAGGGGTTTTTTCATTTGCTCTACCCAAGAAACGCGGTGAGCTGAGTACACTGAAAAAACAAATAGCGCCCGAAGCCATAGTTTATAGGCTTTTGGTGCCATGTACATAGTCGATTTCGGGATTGTGATAAAATATAGTGCCACACGCCATAATACATGGCGAAAAGTACATAGGAGCAGGCGCTATGCTTATAGACCTCCACGCCATGTACTATCTAAAGCCCTCCACGCCATCTGCCTGGCGTGGAGGGCTTTAGTACATGGCGTGGAGGACTATAGTATATGGCGTGGAGGGCTATAAGCATAGCATCTGCTCCTATGTACTATGGCGTGTGGCGCTATATTTTATCACAAATCGACCGAAATCGACTATGTACATGGCGCCAGAAGTCTATAAATTATGGCGTCTGGCGCTAGGTGTTTTTTCATTGCATCTGAAGATGATCCAGTTCGCATCTAACAAAAGGCCACGAGCCTTTTCAGTTCTGAGCATCTGGAGGTAGAGTAGTTGATGTTAGGTGGTGGAATTATATCGACGAAATTCCCGGAGGATAATTGACATCAAAGACCATATCCTCTCATATACACAAGAAGCTTGCTGACATTTATACATCTCCTCAAACAGTATGGCTGCGAGTTATAATTGGAGTGCTATGAGCCATATAACATGGCTCATGGCACTATGTAATATAGCGTGTGGGCCATAATATTTGCGCCATGTAATTATGGCGCTGGGAGCCATACTGCATAGCTCAGGGTACTATGTACAAAGCGTGTGGGACCATAAATGCTGCGCCATGATACATAGGACCACGCGCTATGTAGCTTCTGACATTATGGTATTGGGAGCCATATTGCATAGTTCACAGTACTATGCACATAGTGTACGGGGCCATAAATAATGCGCTATGTTACATATCTCTGGGCGCCATGTGGAGATTTTGCAGTGTAGCGTCCGGGCTGTTATTTGGGAACATTAATTGCAAAGTTTTTATGACCATCAATTTTGTAGTGCTTGTTATAGGATCATGAAACGTGCATTGAGGCAAGATCACTCTAGTGCTCTGTGTAGCATATTTTAATACGCTGCAATGAACTGAGCGTTCTTGCTTACAATTGTGCGAGATGCTTGAAGCTTTCACTCATACGCAAGGTATCCTATCGCGTTGCTGTAAAGTTACCTTTAAAGCGTTGGCTGTTAGAAAATAGATTTATATCGTGTATGAGATGTGTAGCAGTTTTTTGTGTTTTGTAAATTTTTTTTATTGATATTGGAGATAAATTCACCTAAAATCAATTAATATGTTTTGAATTTCAATATGTATTGCTAAGTTTTTTTCCTTGGGCAGGAGACATTTAGCAAGGGAAGCACTGCTTTTTTTGCGTACAACGACGAGCCGCTCCTGAGCTAATAACGAGAAAGAACAGTAAAGAACCAAGAATGGATCTTTGCGGAGCTCGTGATATGAAAGAAAAGGTAGAGAAGAACAAGAGTCAACAGTTACATTGGAAGTGCGACCTCAGAGCTAAACTCAGGTTTCGCAAGGCACAAAAAAGTTCATAATCCAAAAATGAAACTTGGACACTTTGACAAGCAAAGAAGTTCCATAAAGCAATCAGTTTTCTAACCCATATCCCAACCCACTCTACTAATTTCAGACTTGGATTCAAACATACCACTTAATATCCAACCAATAAATTCAGCAATTTTCATCAAAATTTTGAAAAGACTTGTATCTTCGCGCAAGTATACACACTTGCAAACATTAAAGCGTGAGAACATTTTCATTCATGTTCACATCAAAACGCCGATGAATTGCGCAACCTTCTTTTGCCGAAGCTCGTTTCACTAACCTTTCGATTTTGGTACCTACACCAACCTTACATCGCCAGTGCACCTCACCTACTCTTCACTGTTACAGATGTCTCTTAATACTTTGTCCGTCTTTTTCGGTATTTTGTGCACACTGAATGCATAATCATATGTAACCTGTCTACCTCAAAGCCTTAAAAACTCTATTTTTGTGTATAACGATTCAAAGTGCGCACCTAGTCCATGCCAAAGCGATCAACCAACCAACCAATAGATAACAAACAGCAACAAAAACAGTATAGCACAATTTTAAGAAGACACGAAATGTTTCGCGTTTCCAAGACGTCTTTCAAGATAGATTTCTGACCGAGTTTTCTAGATCCACGCGAACAGTACGCGGGAATCGAGTGCAGATACATACTATGATGCTCGTAAATATAACTGGTGAAAATCAAACCAAAAAAAAACGACATGAAAGACACTGAAATCGCTTGAAACTCGTAGCGGTACGGTACTACAAGGAAGTTTAGGGAGTCCGTTGCAATGAGTATTGTGTGTGAGCAAAAGAGTATCTTACTACGTCTAGCATTAAGATTTGTTCGATGAATGGGTTTGCTAGTTTTTTACGAGCAAATGTATGTACTTGAAACCTTGCTCGATGTACACTAGTCAGTGTATCATAGTTCTCTCGCCTTTCTTCTTGTTACCGAAGCGACCTTACAACTGTCTCTGTTAGGATTTTCTCAGGTTTTAGTTAAAATATGGCTTATTACCATTTCGAGTAGAGTTTTGTTCTGTCTTCATATAATCATTTTAAAGTCGATTTGATAAATGAGTTACGAGTGGTTTTCTATGAAATGACTGTATGTTTTTGGTATTGGTTTGAATGCAGGTACCAAGGTGATGGTATTGTCTCTGTAAAATGAAAGAAGATTATTGGTGAGGTCATTTTTTACTATATGGTTAGTTGATTTTAAATGGAATGGTGGATTTTGTGATGGTTATTTATAGATGAATCTGGATTTCGATATGTTGACCCAGATATGAAATTGCGTTTCAAGAAGACCATTTTCGAGAAAGTTGGTAGCTTAAGCTTACTCAATGTAACTTTTGTATCGACTTTGTGCGCTAAGTATTTTCCCTTAAGTACCTTAACGACACAATAATTACACACCGTACCTGAATAATCTGCCCTAATTTTACGAACTATCCAGACCACCTCACGTCAAACAAGAAACTAAATCTCATCGTTGCCACGCACACGTCGACACGAGCTGAAAACAAAAGATTTCCCATTTCGCCATCTACTTTAGGGTATCTCATCTAAATCTTCGGGATGACTTACGTGACCGTACCCTTTCAATTACAGTTAAATTGAAATTAAATTATTTGGCCCCCGTTCTTTCGCTGCTGCACTACAGAACTTAGATATTGCGATTCACTCTCACAAAGAATTATTACATGAGCTGCACATTGAAATATTTCACGCTATCCATCTTCCGTTCAGCCACCACTCACTTCGGTCTTCAGCATGCCCGGGAAAGACAATTAAGATCATAAGCAAAAAAATCACAAACAAGCAATGCGATGGTGAGGAGAGCATTGCATTCAGTGCATGCCGTTTATGCGATTTTTTCCGCGGACACTGTTGCAAACTGAAAAGTTCACACCAAATGCATTCAGGGATTACCACAGGCGACGACGACCACTCGATGCAATTCAGAAGATTCGAGTCGACCGGGGCCTTCAATGGTATCTATCTCGCGAAACAATAGTGAGAATATTCTCATATAAAATCGAGATCAGGCAGAGGCGGCTAGTAAGCTACATAGTTAGATAGACAAGTAGCAGGAAACTAGACCGTCTTACTGGACTCTGTTGTGATCGTATATTATACACATGTAACGTCGACTTCTTTCGAGCCGGGGTCGATTCGAGCGGCTCATCCGTGCTGGCCCCCCACACACAGGCTGCCAGATCATCAGGAAACAAACGGTTCAGTACCCAAATCTAAATATATTTCGAGAATGCACGCCAGTGAGTGCATCGCAATTGCAGTCCACTGGCAAAAGAAATGTAGGTAAACTGTTGATAGGAAAACTAGATGCACCTACTACTTAGAGGGAAATTAACACGGAAGATGGTCTTCCTCACCTCAAAGTTACTACCGTCGCCGTGTTTGTTGTTCGTGTTGCTTTGTGTCAGGCGGAGGAAATGATTTTTTTCACTGACTCTTGTATTTCTATGGCCAGTGCTTTTTGTACACTATAGATTAACTATAGTAAGTCTACGGTTTACATGGCAATAAGAAAATTGTCCAACATAAATTGCATCTTTTTTTCATGTTGAGTTTTTCTGTTGGGCAAGCTTGCATGCTGCTACTGCTGCTCTTGCACTCATCGCGGACCCAGATTTCGCAATCTGTCCATGCAGCACTTTAGGTTCACATTCGCCGAAAGACGACACTAGCTTGCTCAGTGTACAGTTTGGGATTGCGTCTTTCCTGCCTGTTGGCCGTTGTTGCACAGTGTGGTGTACCACATCACCTTGTCGGGTGATTTTTCGTTGTTAAAATAAGGTTTGTAGATAGAAGGATTTTTTTTGCCCAAGAGATAGATTTTCACAATTAATTAGAGATGGAATTTCTCACGATTCAATGTATTTATGTATGTCGGTGTGTAAGAGCAGGCTATGAGATCTGGCGAAGAAGCGGTCGATTGCTGTTAGAGAGTTGGATGCAGGCGGGTGTTGTATAGTGTGTCTAATGAATTAAAGTATTTTTTCTGCTTTGAATTGATCTAATAGTGATTGTATTGTGTGTAGATCAATATGAATGTTCCACAACGAGAAAAAAGCTTGAACTAATTCAAAGGCCGATAAAACTGGTCTATTCTAAACAAATAAATTTTTTGCTAGATAGATAAGAGCGCCTCTTCAAACAACAGGTAAATCGATTAACAGGTTGAAATATACTTTACTCCGAGTGATAAAAATAAGTGTAAAAATGAAAATTTTTGCTTGACGTTGTATTATGCGAAAAAAGTAGTAGTAGTAAGCATAAAAATTGGTGTCAGAAGTGTATTTATCACCTAAATAAGTGAATTAATAAGTGGTTAACTCTCGAACTGTGGCTTTATGAAAAACCTAAACTTAAGACAGAAAAAAGGCCCAGATTACTTTAAAAATGACAAATAGCAAATGCACCGACAAATTTATTAGCAATTATCGTGATAAATGGCATCGACTTAAATAACCGTAATACCAAAGTTGGTAGGCGAGTTAACATTAATCGAGCGCCAAAAACGTGAAGGTTGACAATTAGGATTAAACCAGCTATGCTATTACAGCTAAAGAAGGCTTTAAGAATGGAAGGCATTGATTCGGGAATGTTTGAAATTCCAGATGAGGAACTGCGAGAATAGCACGCTTGGGAAGGATATAATAGTGAAGAAAGAAATCTGGTGATGAACCCGATATGAAACAACAAGCTACATATATAAAAGAGCATTTGAGCCAGAATTTCGGTCAACAAACTACAGACACCAAGAAGCAGGTACACCAAAAACTAAATCGGGAAGCCCAGAAACATGATAGACAAACGCTGGAGATTTAGGAACAGCTTCAAAAAACACCAGTTGGTGGTAGTTAAGCAACAATTGGAGCAGGTAAATTTTCAGACTATGGAAGCTTAATACGCAGGCTGCAAAAGTGCAACTGGAGTACGAGAAGCAAGGGCAAAGGTAGGCAGTCTTTGAAGAAGAAATCGATCAGCTAAAATCGATCAGCTAAAATTGGAACTGAATACTGTTAAGACTAACAGCTCTTTCCCAAGTGAGCCAACTGGGAGTAGAAGACTCAAAATCTTAATTTTTGACAGATAGACTTCTTGGACCATTTGCAAGAAACAGTTTGAGGCTATTACAGATCGAAAAACGTTATTGGAATCGGGCGGGTGTGCCTTCGCTAATGTTGTGACTAAGAGGAGCTACAGCAGATGCTGGTTATTCATAGCATTCCAGTGGATGATTACTCCAGTTTAAGCCGCATTAATGGTTTGTTTGGATTTGAAGTATGGCGAGTATCATTCAAAGAAGGCTCATCGTTCCTACCTTGGAATACGTACTCAGAAGGCAGGGCAAATTGCTCAGGATATTGAAAAACCAACGATTTAGTCTTCTCCTACATTAGATTCAGAGCATCAAGATGAAAGGGTAAAAGATTTTTTCATTTAGGTAGTACACGATAAAGTCCTTACAAGAAATAACTACATATCTTGAAATGAGTCCTTTGATTCTCAGTAAGAATTGTAAATAACTGCTAGATCTTACAAATATATCAAATTACAATAGGTTATCGATGTACTTCGGGGCATCTACTGTTTCTAAATTTATGAAAATGATTATAACTACTCTGAAAATTAGAGATTCACAACAAAAAAAAATACATACTTACAGATGATCTGGAAAGTTTCATTTAACACTTAGTTTCGCTTACCTGAAAGAAAGAAAGAAATTGATTAATTTTCGTGACAATGGAGTTCCTTATTAAGAGACACAACTTCATGATAATTTCATGTTGAAATGATAAAAATATTTTTTTAAAAAAGTTGTTTTTTGACTGATTCATTTTATTTTACCTAATAAGTATTAAAAAATTGAAATAATTTTAGTGGAGAGTTAAGGGGTTAGTCCAATGTTAAACTGCTCCAAATGAACTTTTTTTTAAACAGCTACCAAAAAAAACTATTCAAGATATCGATTTGAAATTTTACATACATCTTTACTAAAGTTTTAAGTTAACATTTTCATTGAAAAAATTATTAGAAAGCAAAATGGCGACCGCCCCAATGGATCGCCGCAGCTCCGCTGAAAAACAAACAAATTGCGCCTCGTAAATTCCAGGACAAAATAAGCATCTGTGAACAAATTACCAAAAATATTTCATTAGTTATGAGTATAAAGGACTGCACGGGCCTAAATTTAGAACAAAAAAAATTTTTTGACGATTCGGGAAACATTTTTTTGATTGAAAAAACGCGAAAAACTGGATAACCAATGTTCAAAAGTATACCAAATTTTTTTTAATCGCTTTAGGGCTCTAAATTCCATATCCATTGAATGATTCTCGTGATTCTCGTTTCTGAACACGATTTATATATGGTTGGATTTGAAGTCCTTTTTTCATTCTCCTGATTTCTTTCAACTATATTAAATGTACAGGTCAAATATCTCCCATATATCAATAATACCACTTAATTATTCTGCTCTATTGGAATAAATATCAGTCTAAAAGAGATATCATAATGTTTAAGTCTTCCAGCCGCTACAGCTCTGTGTTTGGCTTTATGGTAAAGATCCAAAGTTTCCTGGATAAAACAATTTTTTGTAGATTGAATGAATTACGCTTGGAATTATCGCCAGCTGTGCCATACTAGCGTTTGTGTAGATTGTCTGTGGCTTTTTATCTTAGCTAGAAGAAATAAGTCTTTAGGATTAGGTGCCATATTTAGTAGCTCCATGGTTTCAGACAAAAACATTTTCTTGATGCAACTGACTTGACTTCAAACTGCGCAGTCTCCAAATCTGTTATTCTCTTTTTCACTGAAAGTGTCATTTTTACAAACTCAACGAGAATGAAAAATGTTTATGTAGAATAAGAGATAGAGTTTGCGTGGTTAATTACTAAATAGTTACCTAACTGAAACTCTATTGTTCAAATTTTAATGGATTGATTCCACTTTTAAATCTTATAAACGGAATGTCATAGAAGATCCAGTCAATTAGCCTACCAATTATCATTACCTTCATTTATTACCTTCAATCTATATAATATGGTTCAAATTACAAATCAACTAACCAGCTTCAAACCCACTCATCCATTCCAACTCACATACTCTCCCCATTCTATTTTATTATTTCTCTCTATAAATCGAGATCATTTGAATCTATATCTCGAATCCACTGAAACGAAATCGTGGGACAACAATCTGAATCCGATCATCGATCTCTCCGACCGATCGTTGTTGCGGTCAATTAGAAATGGTTTCTCGCAACTGAATATCAAGAATACAGCAGTAGATACAACTAGATGTGAACCTGGTCTTGTAGTACTCGTAATAGATACAATTGAAGAGATATTGATAGTTTCAAGCTATCGAGTAAAATAGTCCCAGGAGAAGAATATGCCAAGACTTGGACCGATGACCCAATACAAAGTAAACTTGAGTCCCATCGAGAGCCTCACCATAGATTCAAATTCTACAACAATAA
Organism: Nemotelus nigrinus; assembly: GCA_947369275.1. Taxonomy (NCBI): domain Eukaryota; kingdom Metazoa; phylum Arthropoda; class Insecta; order Diptera; family Stratiomyidae; genus Nemotelus; species Nemotelus nigrinus. Next base: position 150,176,143 of record OX376373.1, read on the forward strand.
GAAATATTACCAAACGGTTAGAATCAGATGAATAATGTGACAATTTTTAAATTTATGTTCAAATCGATCTCTTACCACTGACTATCATCCGGTAACGTTTAGTTATGGTCGTTTGGTGAGTTGTCTTCACCAAACGACTAGTAGATAATAATTGTTGTCGCCATCGTCGAGTCGTCATCACAGTCATCATCATAGTCATCATTGTTATTATATTGATCATATTGATCGCCAGTGGTTGAAATATATTATTTGATCGGCAAACATATCGATAAACTACAGCAAGAAGGTTGCTTGGAGAAGCCACAATATTAACCTTATCGTATAGGAACAGCAGCAGCAGCAAACAAACTACAAAAGATACAAACGACTGTTCCGCATGGGTTGAGAAGGAAGGCGTTAAATCAATTGTATTACCACAATTTGCAATCTTCAACGATATTTCATTTCACCTTGGTATCGTGAAACGGTTTATTATTGTGGCGCTGCTTGCGCGCTGCACTTGGTCGAATTTTATTTATAAATATGTTTCTATAGTTAAGTGTCTGTTGTTCCAAACAGAATATTGTTGGAGTATGCGGCCCAAGAGACGTCAAAGTCGCAACGAAATTGGTATTTCGTTTCGTTTTGTATCGTCCACGATCACACCTTGTTTACAATATTCGATTGACAGGGAGAGCGAATGATTTGATCGATTCGAGGCAATTCGAGGTTTGATGGCGCTTGTGTTGACTGTACTAGAGGACTTAGAAATCATTTTCGGAGACAAACAGTTGAGGATGTAGTGGCTGACCCCTGATACTGACAAAGTGAATTAAATGTGATCGAACTTCTGCATAAAGAGTCCTCATGACCGACCCCCCTTTTAAATATTATCTTCTCAGCCACATTTTGATAGACTACCAAAGTGATCATCTAGCGTGTAATATCTTAGCGTTCACTTTGCGGTTGAACTTCTTCGGCGGTATATTATATCTAATATTCTGTACACCACACCATCAAACGACATAGATAGTGGTAAATAAACATACACTCGATGTCACTCGATTGACTCGATCGATCGATGCTCGATCAAATCAATGGTATTTATGATCTTTTCGTCCGATTCATGATCCTTGGTACTGGTGGCAAAGCCGATCAATGGACTCGAAATAAATTACAAACTGTAATAAAACGCCGTGATCTGTCAAAGCTGCCCAGTCGGACTAACCTCTGGCTCTACGTAACCGATCGGAGATGCCTAGCTTAGGTTGTTGCTAGAAAACCACCACTGGAGAAATCGCGATCACGATCGGGCGAACTATTGCTGGAAGCTATGTATTTTTAGTGTCATATTAATTTGCATGGCAAGTTATCGGGCTATCGTGTGTCGACTGGGTGCGTTAAGTGGACATATGCGCGGTGAAGTAGTGGATGAGGATGGATATTGGAAGTAACCTCGGTACCAAACTACTGACGCTGTTAGTAATAATACCACAACGATCGCTTTGACTATAACAACTGTGACAACAGCAACAACATCGATGTTGGCTAAGATCACCAAGATCGCTCACACGACGCGACCTGTACCATTCGATCGATATAATCTGCACCGTTGCTTTAAATGAAACAAAACCGAATGTAATCGATACTTGATGGGCAGATTAATTGAGATCTCTAGCGTTTCATTGCAGCGCCTGGATTGCGTTGAATGCGTTCGAGATCGTTCGGTTATGGTGCACATATTGGTCCGTGACTGGTAATGGTGATCGTGCGGGATGTTCGACCATGGGAATAAACAGTGCAGAAATCACGCCATGGAAAATTGTCTGCTGTGGTGGTTCACCTCATCGTCGGTTAGAAAAATAATAGGACAAAATAAGGTTCGACCCGACCGTTAGTAATTCGAGATTCCATAAAGAGGCCAAGTGACCAGATTAAGATATGCAGACACTGAGCAAATATTTGCTTAAATGAGATTTAAATATCAGAGCTCAAATAGTTGGTTTCACTTCTTTAAATTCCAATCAAATTAAACTGATTGTAAAAACATGTTTGAAATGAGCATCGCAAATGCAATATGCTATAATAGTTATTCTTAATTAATTGACTAATTTAGCATTGCTCCTGTTCAATCTAAACTTCACCAAACTTACGAACGACTTCGGCCAAGTCTTGAACTTGAAGCCATAGTGACATGCCTGAGAGTCAAAAGGCGAACAGGAAGGCCAGTCAATGCCCATTTGAGCTCACTCAGATGGTTAGCTTACCAACGGGATATTTTAGATGCCCGGCAGCAGCTTTTCAACTTCGAAACGTTCTCTTTTTGTCTGCTACTGCATCTCGTGCACAATGTGAACAAAACTAATCCTTGAACTAGGACCACCACGACCAGACCAAAAATGGTCAGAAAACTGACGAGTTTTTGGTTTTCGTAACATATTGCATTTCGAAAGTTCGTCGTCGTCGTCGTCCACCACTCCCATTTAGTACAAGAGCAGAACTGGAACAGGATCCGTACTCTCTACACTGGACTACAAATGTATAGTTCCACAGGACATAAAACCATTTTGCCCGCCCATTGCCCATCATCAATTCATATATGAGAGAAATTGACTGGACCGCATCATACCGTTGTTGTTCACAGTGCTCCTCGCACGCTGGCCGACTTCCGAAGAAAAGAGAGAAACTATTCTGTAGAGGCGCTCTGATTGTTTGAAATGTTCCGAGCAGAAGTAATACTGATTCTACTCAGTCATCCATCTATGATTCACTTATAGTTCTTGTAGTATTCTGTGTTGTGGTCGGTTGAAAGCTAAGCTGGTTGCTGGCTTGTGCCCAGCATCGTGTAGCTTGTGCATTCCTAACTGTATTCTGTATTCGATGTAGTGCATATTGATTTGCAGGATAACGAGTATTTATATACACATGTATGTCTGTTCTCTGGTTGGGCTTTTAAGATTCGTGGCAATGCATGTACTACTACTCAAAACTGGCATCTTTGAATCCATGTCATAGAAGTAAAGTATTTCAGGGTACTTTCATATTTTCAAGTTTGCAGATATATTCATTCATTTGTATATAATATAGATATATTTGAGGAGTGTGTGAAGATATTGGAAGTTTAGAATAGCAATGCATAGTATCTTGGTCTTGTGAGAAAGTTTTGTGGATTTTGAAATTGAAAAGCAATCATGAAGATATTCTTCTCTGCACTATAGTAAGTCGACACAACGCATCATCGATTGAAACTGTGTATACATGTAGCATGATACAAGTAAAAAGTTTCTTTGGCTAACAAGACTCTTTGCGAACCAACGGAGACTGAAGGAGGGCTCAAGGCAATGATGAGGAGTGAAGGAGGTGTGGGAACAACTTGTCGGCCGTTTAAGAAGACAAAGGAAAATTTTCCCATGAATTTATATTAGTAAAGTTAAAGCAATCGATAATTCTATCTATACATTTCTTTCCTGATTAATTTAATGAAACTAATGCGAGGAAGTTTGTAAATTTGATGATTGGTTTTTCAGCTCTCTAACAAACTGAGTGAGTGGATTTGAATGTGTTAATTTAACTGTGACTGATGTGATGTATTAGTTCTAGCCGAAGTAAAATTTAAAAATTAAAATTTAAAATTTAAATAAAAAACATTTTGTTATGATGGTTCTACTTTTTGATGGTACTCTATTCTTAAAGACACATCTAAGCATAGGATATGGTTTTGATTAATTGAGGCTTTAAACGCGGACTAGGTGAGAACACTAGCGTCGGATCATAATTCATCGTTTATATTTTGATTGAAGACGACACTAGGTAACAGATATGGGGCAATATCCAAAAAGAATGAAAATTTGTTTGTACTCCCACTGGTTTGGTGGTTTGATTCTCGCAGAAGAATTGATTGATTGATTGGAGGAACTTACTGTAATTTCTCAAAATTTAGGTCATGAAATAAGGAACAAAAGAATTCTTTAAAGTGACTCTTTTGAGTAACTTTTTTCAGAGACTGTTTTGATAACTTTATCAAATGACTCTTTTTAGTGATTCTTTTATTTTCTGTGAGTGGCTGTTTTAAATTAGACTCACTCTTTTCACTGAGCCAGACTTTGAGCGTCATTCAAAATACCTATTAGTAGCTGGCCTTGCTTCTGTTGAGAATGCTGCCAGTAAGTGAAGATTTGAAGATGACGGAAGTGAAGATTTTGTGTATTAATAATTATTTAAAAATTCACTGTTTTGGATCATTGAAACATATTTACCTTTCTTATTACAAATTGATTCTACCATTGAAAATGTTTCAGAAGAAGGAAAATAAATCCAGACTCAAAATCGAAGAATATAGTTGAAGAAAAATAATTAAATTTCAATAAAGTAATAATGTTAATAAATTCAAATAAAAGAAACAATATAAAACCCAACACAACTAAATTTCCGAGTTTTTAATACATTGTATTTAGCAAACGTTCATTAAGTGTCAATAGATGCGCCAAACTCATTGAGATTAATACACTATAAAGACGATATCGGTTCAGAATAATCCTAATACTAATAAGGTGAACCTAAATTTTACAAAATGTGACTAGATGATTTCCGTCATTTATTTTTCTCACGTTTGTGATATTTGAGGGAGAATAAGCCTTTCCAAAACTTGAATGAATTTATTCAGTTTCATGTGCTCGCAATACGATTCGCGCATGCACTTACATAAGTATCTATTTTGGTTTTATTTTTTCTTCTTGTTCCTCTTGTCTTGGCTTAGAGGCTTTGACTGGGTATATGAACAGGGCATTAGAATTTACAAAAATTCTGGCCCTTAATTGCTTTGAATGAAATTATTAAAATTGTTTTCTCCTACACATATCGTCGCTGTGAAATCAAACCGGCATATCTGCAAAAATTGAGTTTTTGAGTTTTTGGTATCAAAAAATTCCTTATTTTCCCCTCTATTTTTATGTCGCACCGGCATATCGTAAAGTTGAATAAAAACCCGTCTAATGGTGTTTTGCCGCTTTGCATTCACGTAGAAATAGCCCACATGCGAAAACTTTAAAGCGCTCTAGTGAAGAATGTGTATTTTGCAGATATGCCGGTTTGATTTCACAGCGACGATATGTCCTTATTGCCAAAGCTAAGCGCTCGCTTCAAATGGTAATACTTTGAGCTTTAACAAAAGAAACACAAATTTATTCAATGTATGTTCTGTCTGAAACTACAACCTTCGGTCATATTTCAATCAATTTTGCCGATTCACTCTCTGTGGTAATTTGGCTTTTTGGATGCGATCCAATTATTTTGCCAAATTTTGAATTAATCGAACCTGAGTAAGGGCTGACTGCAACACACGAAATAAACAATAGTTATAGTTATAATAGGCACAATGCGTGTAAAATATGGCGGGAGAGCACATACTTAACCGATATATTTTGTATTTAAGATTTGCGTTCCATATTCATTTAATATGGTTTGTAACAACCTAATGCAAAGAATACAATTTTATGCACCCTTTGGCACAAGCTTGACAGCCGGTCAGCCAATCAGATTGCTGGTCTGCGGCACAAAATGTGACCAGGATCCGCATATTTAAATGCTCAGCGAAGCAGCATTTCGGAGTAGTTTTTGTTAATTCTTTTTTCTTGGTTTGGTTTATTTTCGATCTATGCCAACCTTCTGTAAGCTTAGTGAATTATATTTTTGCACAATATCTTATGCAGTAGACAATTATGCACTGAAAAAAATTCTCGTTATATACATTTTTGTCAAACATTATAGCGCTTCACTCCATAATGCATAGCAAACAGTTTATGGGAGTAGGTGCTATGTATTCTAGCTTGCAAAGCCATGCCAAAGGCATACAATGAAGGCCCTAATATAAAACAAAATTTCACGTCCTCTCAAACCCAGATTCGAACCAGGAACTTCATGCTCAAAAAACCCAGGTATTCAGTAGGCTCTATGAACTTACATAAAAGTGTAATATAATATGGCCCACTATACTGATATGCGGGAGGGCTATATACATAGGAATCGGAATTATGTGTGTATGACTATGTGTATGGGAGTCGAGACAATGTGTATAGCAGGAAATCAAATCATTAATTGGAATATTCGCTATGAAATGATAATCAATTTTTAATATGGCCTTTGTAGCTATATTTTATAGCTCAGTTTACTATGTAAAAAGGGCATGCGACCATCAATGCTGCACCTTGTTACATAGAGTAGGTAATATCCGAAATGCGAAGTAAAATACTTAAATATGTAAACATTAGCACCATGATTGCAATACCACGAAAAGCATCTATCGAACTACAAACATTACTAGCCAAGCCTCTAGCTATTCTCATTTGGGTCAAGCCAATGCCTAAAATGTACTATTCAACTTTTTGCAACTTAAATTCATACATCTGACCAGATTTGCTACCAAATTTTTTATTGAAAAGAAAGTCATATTCACATTACATATAAATGGAAGATGACTACATATAAATGCATTATGGATGAGTACTCATAGCTCGCGAGAATTTCACTTTGATGATTTTTTTTCGTACTTACTACCTTGGAAATTAAAAACGAACCGAAATTCGTGTATCTGTATCTATGGGACTGTGTTGGCGATATTTTTTCAGGGGTTTTTCTGGTTACATTTTTTCTATCTGTGTTTTTCCCCGCGGCAAAACAAAGGGTACGAGAACAACGAAACACAATGCACTGCAAAAATGTATGTAATTAGGTTAATTTTTTGAAGGTGATGATAAGTCAGTCAGTTCGCAGATAAGTACATGTTTTTTTGCATGTGTTTACAGATGGATTTATTGTCAGTTTCGAGCAAGTTCACCTATGGTACAGTCCTGAATTATATCATGGAAATGCGTTTTTTTATCATATTTTTTTCTTTTTATTTAGAAATATCTTAAAAACAGCTTAGTCTGACGGTTGAACTTTTAGATATTTGAAGCAAGTAAATATTAGTTGGATATTATCGTAGAGATTAAATCTGCCATACAAAGATTACAAGAAACTGCTAATGATACGATTTTGCAAAAAACAGTTGGGCTAAAAATAGAATTGGGTAATGGATCTTCAGCTCTTTTTGTGGAGCTACTATCAGTAGTATGAAGTTTGTTTTTGGATAAGTCCGAGTCCATTGGTTGCTAGATTTAAGAGGTATAACTATCTGTGTTGGTAGGTTTTAAATTTCAAGTAACCGACTGTCGTCCCGAACGTTAAGATAGAGTAGTCCAAACTTTGCTAAAAATCGTTTACTGTCAAAGAAATTAGCTTTACATGAGAGCGATTAATGCAGAATCAACATTACCACAATGAAATATCGTTGTGATAACATACTAGCTTAAAAATATATTTGAAAACAAATTGCGTTGATCAAGCCTCTCAATGCTGAAATTCGAAGTACTTCAATTAAAGGCGCCCTTTGTATGCGAGCTCTGACGCTTAACAATATACTATTCTTGCAATATCTTAACAGTAAAGGTTTAAGATGATCTGGAATTTTCATCAACAATTGCCAAAAAACATTAAAATTAAAATATAATAACATTTTCCACCTTTATTGAGTTCTTGCCAGCTGTGACATTAGAAACAGACAATTCCCAAGTGTAGAGTAATCAGTTCTGTGACTAGTTTACCACTGATTTAACTCTACTTTGAGCTAGGTTAATTGAGAGCGCGGACCTGAGGCCATACACGCTAGCTGAATATTTATACTTCTTCCGTCATCGTGTTGGTAGAGTTGGGTTTTCGCAAATAGTATACGAGCATTTGGAAACTGCTGGGTGATACAAGAATTTACTTTGAAACTTTTGACAGTCTTCCTTCAATCGGTACAGGTATCGCCATCTAAAACAGAGGGCTTTTTCCAATTGTCAGTGATAAAATTTCAATGTTTCAAATAAACAGAGCCTACCAAACACGATATTCTCAGTGACATTAAACGATATTAAAAATATGCATATTGTCGATAAAAAGCGAGAAGAATCGTCTGTTTTTAAGTTAATAGCCGATTATCTATCGACCGATCCTATTTAAGTCCGCTGCCTTCCTGTTCCCCAACTGTTGTTTAAACAGATTTGGATTGGTATTTTCTTTGGGGTCAGTAGCCTATTCAGTTTATTTCCCTTCGAGGCACCTCGTATAGAAGAGCTAGTGTAGTCGGACTAGTAGAAAATGGCTACTGGTTCGTATGGTCACTGGTTCCAATCCAGCCGTGGCCTATCAAAAATGATCAAACAGACAACTCTGAAATGTTATACCTGTGAGTCAAATTAACTATTTTGCACTTGTATCGTCAGTTTTTCATTACCTTTTTTTTCTCAAAGTTAACTACGCACCAGCTTTTGTTTTTTATCATAACTGCTCACTTTGTCGCGGTCAATTTCCTTGGAAATCCCATTAATATAATCATCTCCGCAAATGTTTTGCCCCAAAAGCTCATTAACCCATTATCACAAAGCGTCACAATCACCACACCAGCAGGCAATAAAATTCAGTGTGACACCGACAAATTTCTCTGTACGGAACAGAAATCCAAGAAAACAAAAATAAAATCAAAGAAAATTAACTGGTAAATCATACACGTAAATAAGTACAGTGATTCTGAATCACAGAATTTCGCTTTCGGTCTACACTTACTCAAACTCGTTGTATCTATCTATTCATAGTTACATTGCAACAGTCGCTGGGGCTAAGCAAATAAATTATAAAAATCGTATGTGTAATATGAACTCAAATATAATATGGAGCACCGCCTGCTAGCGAAAGGCGAAAATAGGAGTGTTAAATCGCTATGTTGTCGCGCCACGCTATATTGTCACCCTGACCGCTCGTATCAACGCGCGGCTAGCTTGGCATACAACAGCTTTTTTTCCACCTGGCTTGAAACAATAAAACTCATAAAAATCGGGCCACGTTATCAGTATTGTCTATGGATAGTAAGTACATGTGTCGTCCATTTTGGTTTTTCCGATGAATCGTAGTGGTCGCGACCCGTGTAAGTAACCTAGTTTTTTTTTCTCATTACTGTTTTATTCAAGCTTATATTTTTCGATTAATGTTAACGTTGGAGTGTTTAGTTTTGCACATCAAAAGCCGTAAGAATATTCGACGAAATCTTTTTTTGGGGGGTTTTCATGTGTCTAGCTGTAAAATTGGGTCCACTAAAATTGCTTTTTGTCTCCATCTAGTGGATAGATAACAACGACATAATTAAGCTTGAAAATTACATAGCAATTTGAAAATTTACAACCACCCTTTATTTGCGGACGATAACAATTTTAAATGCGACAACCATGACAATGATGAGACGCATGTCTATAGATAAATAATGACAATAATTCGAGCAAATATAGCTATACGAGTTTGGTTCAGAATAAAAGATGTGCATACGTAAACGTGCGATGAATTTTCAAGAAAAAGTAGGCAGTTGAATTATGCTTTCTTGAATTTGTTGGGTGAGTACAGCGTAAATTATCCTATATTCGACGAATCTCGACAAGAAGAATTAGACATCAAAATAAAATTGTCAATCTGTTTGCTCTTGTTGGGACTAGATTGTTGGCTCTTAGGACCAGCAGTTTGAAATTATCGTATTTGATAATAGCTGCTGATTCGATATACATATGTTGCTGGTTTTCAAATTACTGCATCGGAAAATATCAAAAGAATAGGTTATTGCTGCCAAAGAAAATCTTATGGCGGATATTGCATTAGGTCTGTTCGCGTACTGCAGCAGCAATAGATTTTTGCAGCTGGCTTCATTTTGTGGTGGGGGAACATTTGACTCCATAAGTGTCAGTTGTCGGCGGTTTAATTTTGAAAAGTGCTTTTAAGGACCGTTTGTATATGTCAAAATATATTAGAATGGAAGCCCAAAATAGAATTCTGAGGGGAAAACGCGTTTTGTTTAATTTTATAGTTGCTGATGATGGCGACTCATCAAGTGATGATATTGTTCTGCCTTAAATACTTGCAAACTTCCCACAAATGTTCTAATCAGTGTTGCACATGATAAGAGGATTATTATCGTCAATTATATTGAAACAACTACTCCCATTTACACGGAGTGCGAGTTTAAAATGCACTATAGGTTAATCCGTGAGGTTTTTCAATGTCTGAAAACGTGATTTGAAGAAAATCAAGTGTTTTTGAGCTATTCGCTCAATATATATATAATTTGAAAATGGTTGAAATTTTATAAAATTGTTTATTATTACTCAAATCAGTCGTATCTTTTATTACTTTTCCTAGTGTGCTCAATAAAAATAACTGTGGGAAACTCTGCTGTCATGGACAGAGCTCAAATTCCCAATGAAGGCATTAAATAAATTTGCGATATTCATTGAAAATAGATTGTAAACAGACACTAGTGTGGCCTTTTCGATCTACATAACAATCCTTTTGTCGCAGGCGAGACAGTTGCGATATGAGTTCCATTAATAAATCCTGTTATATAGGAAAATAATTATACAGAATCCTATACAATGCACATATCTATATACATATATTTGCATATATATGTATAATTATCTTCTTATACAACAGCATTTATTAGTGGAAGTCATAATTAATATGCCTGTAAAAAAACATATATGCAATCAGGGGTGTGTTGAATATTCATGTTGTAGCTGCTCTGAGAGCATAGCATATCATCAATTTAACAATTGTCGAATTTGCAGTAGCAAGGCGAAGCAACTATGGGTATTGGACAGCCAAGACTTGTTTCGTAGATTAGCTTTTATACTGTATAATTCAATGACAATTCTTCTTCTCAGTACTCTTTTAAAGGTAACCATAGCATTTACGTGGATCAGCTCGATTTGACACGTTTTGAAATTTGTATGGAATTTCTGAATTTTCTGAATACAGCAGCAAAAACAAAAATAAAATTTTCAAATATTTGAAAAGTTTCGTTTATTCGCCGTAGCTGTAAAAATTAATGTATCACCAAAGCGGGGAAAACCGCTATTCATTTTCATTTATAATCAAAAATAATATTTGAATAATTAGTCCAGGGAAATCTAACATGGTGCTTCGGAAAAATTAGGGGAAAGCTGAATTTTGGTATGAACCTTGGTACTAGCATATTGTACAAAATGTCAAAAGTCCCCATCGATCCGAGTGCTGCGCCGCTTTTTATACGGGGTCAAAGGTCACCAAAAGTGACCTTTCCTAAATATCTCAGTAACGGTTACGTCTTTAGAAAAACAATGCATGACGAATTGGTAGCTTAGAAAATTTCCAACAAAAAAGATTTTATAGCATTTTCCTGTAACCATAACCGTTTTTGAGATATATTGATCTAAACATTTGTTACTAAGAGCATCCTCTTTCTCACGGCATGTTAATATTATCCGATTTTGATTACGACTTGGCATGTTTGTGAGTTTGTTTTTCTATGTTTAAGCCAGATCAGCTAAATTAGCAGCTATACCTGCTATATCAAGAGTATTGAATACACTCCAGATTTAATTCAACAATACATATATCAAAATAATAGTAATTAGTGCTTTGCGACTGCTAAGTGCACATCATGCACAGAATATCAACCACTGGATATTTTATAAATATATTTTATTAAATTTATTCCGTTTTCATTGCAATATTACACTGAAAATATTTTCCTTCACGCGCTCATTTGAATATATATATATATATATATGCATTTCTAAACTTCGCGCCAAACACATCTTACTCGATTTGACAAACTGCAGCAAGCTCAGTTCGGCTGTATTTTTCTACAATTTGTTGCAAGAGGGGAAGCGATGACGTCAGAAAAATGTTGTTTGCAGTAAGAGTACAAAAACCACTTGCTGAGAATCTATTTTAATATATTATAATAGATTCAGGTACGCGAACAGACCTATTGTGTTCATCTTATTTCTGTGAACGCATGATATTTTGTCACTTTTTGGCACGAGGTAAAGGGACTCGACTCACCAAATGTCTCGACGAGAGTGTGGATCTAACATTGGATTGAAAGAAAGGAAGCATGGTTGGGTCACATTTCAGACGAATGTCAAGTTTGAATCTCAGCTTCCTTGTTACATGTTTTCCAATGTCGATCATTTAATCTGAACCATTCAAACATTCTCACATCTTTTAAGATGAGCGTAGAAGTGCCTTGAATCTAGTATTCTTAGTAAATACATGAGCATTATCACCAAAAGCCTTAAAGAGTTTACTACAAAATTTTCAGAAATTGTTTTTTTTTTCATTGTTAAATATAACCCAGTTTGTAGTTCAAACCAAGGAATCCAATCGTGTCATCTGTCTACTGTGAATTTTGACGTATTTTGAATTGATTCCGATCGCTCCAAAAACTTTCTCTCAAAGTTTACATATTCAGAAAATTAAATATATACATATATTATATCTGTCGTGATTGCTGTCCAGCATATAGACTTTGCTTCGAATATCTTATTAACATTTTTGAACAAATGAATCAAAGTGTTTTTCTCTTGACTTTCATATTTCTCCAAACATAAACCACAGGAGATTTGCTTCATTTTTAGCCACTGGTTGGTAAAGTCTATTCTTAAGCTACCTGATGTCCTAAGCTGGAATCAAGGGCGGGTCGGCCTCAGTCTAGAGAACCTTGATGAGTCGATGATTTTCTTCTTAATTTCGGTCAATTTTGTTGCTAGCTATGCACAACACAACGCACAACATTCGTAAAAGTGCCCGCGCCTACAGCGTGCGTCTACATCATTTCTACAAGTTTGCTCTTGGGACATAATTATTGAATAACTTAGAATTGAATAACTTAAGTTATTAAAGAATTGAAAGGTAATTACAAAGGCGAATTTTTTTTTTATATTAAAAAGCGAATGCTTAGCATTCTGGTTAAGACAAATCTATGATTATACAGGAAAAAGGAAATCACCATAAGCGTGCACACAGGACTTTGAAATATAGGGGGCAACCACCAGAATTTGGCACACACTTTCCTTAATTTTCATTGAAAAGCTGTGAAATGGCAAAAGTAGATTTGTTTTTCTAAAGCAGTTACACAATATAGGGAGCAATTGCTCCTCTGCACCATTATCTGTGCACGCCACTGGAGATCATGAAAAAGCTCTGAAAGCGGTAGCAAATGTTATATTAGCTTTTAACAAACTTGAGGTAAATATGATTTACCCGGCTAAAACTCAACGAATGACACAAGTTAATGAAACGCCTATATGAGATCACCGACTTTTGATATTAATGAGAAGATAATAAAAGAGTCATAGCGTATGATGAAGGAAATTGACTCCTTTTAAAATTTTCTTTAGATTTCAGAGCTTCATTTAGATTCATGCAAATAGTTGCCCATGCAGTTATTATGCCTTTTATAATTGGTTGGCTGCTTTATCTAAGAAATCCGAAATTATTCACAAATAACTTGAAACTACAACCCAAGATATTTGTGAGAGCATTGGATCAAGAGGTAAGATGCTGAAATAAGATTTCAGAAAATTTGCTTCTATAGCGCCCTGGAAAACATTCTCCGTGATAAGACAATCAAACTACTAGTAATCCGCACAGTTTAGCTTAAATAGGAAGGTTAGACTTCATAATATCGTCGATCTGCTAGAGTGATGGTTTAGACTGGAACATAAATAATTGTTTCGCTATTTCTATCCTATTGTTGTTCGTAATCACTTAGCCTTCTGCCCACGCAGAGAAAATAATACCCATTTTTCAAGGTACTGTTGGAAGATAGAGTATTGAAAATAAACCACAATTAATTTTCTAAAAAAAGCTGCGATTGACCTACTCGGTACAATAAAAAAAGTAACACGAGATTACAGTTACAGAGAAAAAAAGTGACTGCAAGACGCACAACGCTACAGAATAGTGTCAAGAGGAATAAATAGCGTAAATAATCAAGCTTCTCAATCGTCAGAAACGCTTTTTGCAGAGCATTATAAACCTCTAATTTTGACTCTGTGATGAACGATCTGATCATTCAGCAGACTATTCAGACTTGCTGCGGGAAAGAAGTCCTTTTTCAACTCTCGTTTGACTAAAAACTTGCCTTCGAGAGTCAAGGACAGAATTCCACCTTATAGAACTGGCAAGAGAAAAAGCAAGTAAATGTATCAAATGTGCATTACAATAAAACAATTGAAATTTTGCAGCCTGTGACCCCTTTCGGAACCGAAGCTAGATCCGCCGTTGATTGGGGCTTTGCTATGTCTCAGTGTCAGATTTAGATAAATTTAGGAAAGCTCGAAGTCATCATATCAGGGTTTTGGGTATAGCCGCAGATCAACCAGCTGGCAGTGCATTGGATTAATAGATTATGCTTGATGACGATGATGACACTTCAACCAAAATTTGGAATTATATGTATGATGAAGGAATATTGAATTATAAGAAGGAAAAAAATCGCCTGATCAGTAGAAATTTATCTTCATAATCATTAGGAAGGTATCTATGCCGCTAAAAAGATTTTTTGTTTCTGCTACATTAAAATTAAACTTAACTCCTTTGTGACGACAATATACTCCTATAACATCGTATTTGAGTGGCGAAAAAAATATACACTAGATCTCACGGTTTTATTAAAATGACCTTCGCCATCGTTTCTGGGAAGGATTTTCTAGAACGGACAGGTCAGAGTTATTTGGATTATATCAAATGTGAATTATACCGAAATTCGGATAAAAATTGTAGTGATGGGATGCTTAATAGCAGACTGCTTTTTTCAACTGCTATTCATGAATACCAATTGCAGCCTGCTGTTTTTAAATCTGATAATCTGCTATTTTTGTCAAATGATGTTCAGGTAACATATAGCACCGAGCAGACATCAGTGAACATAAAAAAAATAGCAGTAGCAGGATGCATTCAGGTCTTTATAATTGGTTGGCTCCTTTATCTAAGAAATCCGAAATTATTTACAAAACTTGGTATCTAGCACGTAGTACCATACTGTTGCACATAAGCTGACTGATTGGACGATACGGCTTCACACCGCACACATCATATATACCAGACGGAAGCCTGCAGAACTTCGAGCCGTTTTAAAAATCCGATCGAAACTCACGCGAAATAGCGAAACTAATGAGCTGATAGCTGAATAGCACAGGAACTATAATAAATGACCACCGATTCTATCTCTGACACATGAAAATCAAACATATTGCAATGCCATATCAATGTTTTTTTCAAAATCAGGCTGCTATTTGAAACTGTTATTAAGTAATAGCAATAGCAGTTGCTATTTGAAAATAGCAGTTTGACTATCACTAAAGAATTCTGATCATCGTTGAAACATATATATATACAAGTGTCTTTGAAGGTGTTTTGAAATTTTCACAAGATTTTTGTTCTAAAAAAAAAATTAAAAACGATGACGCATAAAAATTGGTCTCGATCAAAAAAATGTCTGCAAACTTTCGAAAATTTCCTTGACCTAATTTCATCAATCTATCGAACCCTATGCTTGACTAGTAAACGTTGACATAAATTAGTGCCACACGAAATCATTTCTCATAAATCATTATGACGTCATTTCTGTAATTGACACAATTTCAATTTCGGAATGGCGTCGTTTTAAAGTCATTGTCAAAACAAGGCTTCCATTAAATTATGTCCATTCAATTTTTTTTTCTTCGCCCTATTATTAACAATCGTCAGTTTGCTGAAGCATAATATACATTATGTACTTTGCTGGCATTAACCATTCTCACCTTAAAAAGTAAATAAGCAAATCAAAATTGTATTCGTTGACGGATACCCCGTTGCGTAAACCAGACTTGATTGAACCATAGCAAGAGAGAATCAAACTCGATTTTCCACTTTTTGTACGTTTTGCACTGTCGTCCCATTCACCTGCGCAACAATCTTTATCATCGTCGCAAACGACGTGGTTTTTGTCTCCGCGAAATCATGTTCGTAACAAGCTCTCGACTCTAAAGAAACTCTCTAGTACTGGTCTGGCTGCAAATTACAGAGGATCTACTATGGATATAAAAGTATCTGCATCTTTCAAAAAAAATCATCGAATCTTATGTACCACAACTCGACGTGAGCCCAGTCGTAAACAACCAATCAAAATTGTTGACGATGCTGATTTAAGTGATGCCGAGTGAGACTATAGAGATCTTGGTCTTCGTTATTGAGAAGAAGAAGAAGGTAACAGAAAAGTAATAAATGCCCGTCGACTGACACCAAGTTTATATTTCGGCTCGCATCGAATTCAACCAGTCAACGTCGAAGGCAATCCGAAATCTTTTTTTATTTTAACTCTTTTTCTTACTCGCGATACACATACACAAAATCAACTCGTCAAGTTTTCGTTTGTTGGTCTTCTCCGGTTTCTCAAGCTCTGCGTTCAATATGAGAAAGGTGGCAAGCTACGCGGTGACGACGACGGCGACGTGGATGGCGTGGCGTCGACATCGCGTCAAGCCTGAAGATAGCCTCAGGCAATAACTAGTTTTAAGTTGGGCTGAACTCTCAAAACTGCTACGATGATTGGAAGTCGATTTTTCAAAAGTGAATGATTTGTGGTGCTTCAGGAGAGCCAAATCGAGCAGCCTATCAACGAAGTCATTTAAAAGATATAAATAAATATAAAAGATGTAAGGGTATTGATTTCGAGAGGTGTAGATACATAGATTGAGTGAGAGTTGATTTTATGGTCCAGGGTTTCCAGATGAATTGGAAATAGGTGAGTTTGGTATCTATTTGCTTTGAGGCTTAGAAATTTAGCTTAGGGCTTCGAAGCAAGATTCTCGAATTCAAGATCAATTGAGTTTTCTGCCCAAAAGTGATTTCTCTAGGTCGCAACAAACCAAATAACTTTCACATACAGATTCTTCAGCAGTGAACCTTTTTCACAAATCCGATTATCCACGGCGGTCAAATTCAAGCTTTATTTCATTCGTGTGGGAAGGGTTTCTTGACGTTGAACAGGTAGCTTAGCACTGTTTGGGCTACTATCGTTAACCTATCAGCGATCCAGTCACTTCAATGAAAAAAATTGAAAAGTCACTGTCACTTAGCAAGAAAAAACCGCCTACTCGAAAAAAGTCACATCGTTCAATTTGTATTTATCAAAAGATTGAAGAGCATTCGAATTAGCTTAGTGCGGCAGCTTCAATTTCTGCTACGATCTGATTGGGAAATTAGACCGAAGATTAAGATGGAGATCAGATTTAAGCGATGTAACGGACAATACCTGAACTACTACCGAAAAAGCGACACTCGGTTGACATTCTTTCGAGGGCCTTTTTCAGTTGTCGAGCTACGTTGATTCAACGGCGTGAGATTCGAGTAGATGATAATTTGAATTATAATTATTTCGAGGAGAATGGCTATGAGTATGTAGACGGTGAATTTTTATGGTGCGGGACTGGAGAAATGATGTGGTACTATGTGGTACTGCTATGTGATGGAAGATGAAAGATATGGTCATCTGGTATCTTTCTGTAAAGTGTCAGGTTTAACTAATGTGGTTTTCGATATGATCGTTTCAAAAATATTCGAAAGTTTCAAATATTAATTTGAATTTAAATTGAGTTTTTAGTCGTATGTCTTCAGTGCATTGGTAAAGAAAAAAGAGCCTATGGTTAGTATTTAATTGGGGAATGCGACATTTATTTATTTATTTCTATTTGAATAGGCTTAGAGCATAATAACCAAAGAAGAATGAATAAGGAAAACGAAAAAAAGTAAAAAAAAGATGAATTAAGGGGGCAGGTACACTTAGAATTTTGAGAAAATCTATTTTATTTTCTTTGCATTTTCTAAAAATAGCCTATTTCAAAAGCATTCTCTGCAAATTTCTCTCCAGACGAATCGGACAATTCTTTATGGAGATAAATAGCTTTAAATGAAGTCGTCTCTAATGCATTATGCGTGTTTTGCATGCTTTAAAAGCATTTTTCTCGAAACTATGTTTTCGAAGTCGATGATCACTGTAACTTGAAAACGGCTTTATTGATCAGCATGAAATTTCTCTAACTTATTTTATATGTAATTGTCCTCCGGATGAACGAAGGATTTTTCGATTGGAAGATATTTTTTTTCAATAGCCGAAAATGTGAGTTAAATTTTGGTCGAAAATACAATTTCGAGTTTCAACTAACGCCATTTTTCGAAAAATCAAAATCTGCCAAAGTCCTTCGTTCATCCGGAGCACTATCTCATTAACTAATAATCCCTGATTTTTTATTTATTTCGGATGGTCCAGTGACAAGCTACAGTGATCACGGCAAAACAATTTTTTTTTGACCCCTCGAAAATTTACTCTATTTCGACTAATGTTCAACCTTTTGCCTTAAAAAAATTACAATAGCTTCTTCAAATATATTTCTTTCAAGTAAAAAAACATTTGTTATAAATTATTTTAATGTGAATTTAAAAAAATACTAAAAAAAGAGCTTTTTTGGACGTCCCAATTGTACCTGACCACTTAAGATGTTAATAAAAAATAATAAAGTGTAGTATAATTAAAATTTAACAATTTAATTCAACACAAAATGAAATAAAGGCACGCAAATGTTGGAGAAAAGTAATGCAATCGAACACGATCCAGTTAGTAAATAAGACATTGATCAAGGAATATTCTGCGGGTACTCAGCACGAGAAGATTGCAAAAAGAAGAAAGAAGAAATATTCGGTCATCATAAGGAGGAAAAGGGACATTAAATTGGTGTAGAAGGCAACGAGTAAACTTACATTAGACAAGTATACGAAACGACGAAACCTCCTTGGAACTAATATCCAATAACACTGAAAAAACACATTGCGCCAGATGCCATAATTTATAGACTTCTGGCGCCATGTACATAGTCGATTTTAGGATTGTGATAAAATATAGCGCCGCACGCCATAGTACATGGCGAAAAGTACATAGGAGCAGACGCTATGCTTATATCCCTCCACATCATGTACTATAGTCTTCCACGCCATGCACTATAGTACATGGCGTGGAGGACTATATTACATAGCATGGAAGACTATATTACATAGCGTGGAGGACGATATTACATGATGTGGAGAACTATATTACATGGAGTGGAAGACTATATAACATGGCATGGAGGACTATATACATGGCGTTGAGGACTATATTACATGGCGTGGAGGACTATATTACATGGCGTGGAGGACTATATTACATGGAGTGGGAGACTATAGTCAAATATATCAAACGATTCTAAATCCGCTTGTAAAGTTGAATTTATCAGTTAAATCTATCATTCGGACAATCGTCACTACGTTCACAAATCAATAGCAGGTTGCAATATCACAGTGATAATCAATACGATTTTTTTTTGATTGTCATGTATAGATATACTCAAACGTCACTTGCTGACATGTATACATCCCCTCACACAGTATGGCTGCGAGTTATAATTGCAGTGACAACTGAAGCCATATTACATGGCTCATGGTACTATGTAATACAGCGTGTGGGGCCATAATTTCTGCGCCACATAATAATGGCGCTGGGAGCCAAACTGCAAAGCTCAGGGTACTATACACATAGCGTGTCAGACCATAAATGCTGCGCCAGGTTACATAGGACCATGCGCTATGTAGATTGTGACATTATAGCGCTGAAAGCCATATTGCATAGCTCAGAGTACTATGTACATAGCGTATGGGGCCATAAATAATGCGCTATGCTACATAGCTCTGGGCGCCATGTGGATTTTTTTCAGTGAAAGCTACGAACAAAAGCAATAGGAAGTCGAGCACATGTATCGATGTCAGTCGCAAAGCGTAAGCAGCGCAGGACGAAACCAGCTACCTTCTTTGCTTTGAAGATGTTAAAATAAAGATGCAGGTCCTGATGGTGTCAAGGC